>CM033755.1:11705669-12026449 GCA_019671005.1 Hibiscus mutabilis | reverse complement strand
AAAATCAAATGTCTTAA
This sequence comes from Hibiscus mutabilis, assembly GCA_019671005.1. NCBI lineage: Eukaryota > Viridiplantae > Streptophyta > Magnoliopsida > Malvales > Malvaceae > Hibiscus > Hibiscus mutabilis. The sequence continues at coordinate 12,026,432 of CM033755.1, read as the reverse complement.
TAACCATACGGTAAAATAAGATAAAGTCTGATAAAATGAAATCCTCCAAGTACCGTACGCCTAAGCCTGAGTATCTGAAAGAAAAACTAGGGGGAGTAAGCTATGAAGCTTAGCGCGTCTCTAAAGTGCAGATAAAAACATATGACAGAAATTTGAACAACAAGCATAGTTCAACAGCCATCTCAATACACATATGCATACAATCTGAGTCATGAAATGTAATGTCATGCACCCATCTCCTTACATCGTCCGAAGAGTAAGGTCCCCCAGAACCACTCTAACTACATCGTCACCATCCGAAGTGGAACGACCCGAAGGTGGAACCACTGATCCGAAGGGTGAACCCACTAAACTTCCCAGTACAATTTCCCAACCCAAATGTATGACATGTTCCGATTTATATTTTTCGAATTTGAGAGTATATTTGATAGATTAATTTAATCTGAGTGCATACTATATAAGTCTGATATTAATTTAATCCAATTCCGATATTTGATGCGTGACATGCCATCATACAAAACATACCATAATCCACAGATCATTCAATCAGTCACATATACAACAATGCATGCATAACATAGAGCACAGAAAAGATATAGCACCAGAAGAGACACACCTTAGGTAGCTAATAACTCAACTTCGATAGTGAAGTCTCCCACGCTCAGCTCTAGTATTAGGTCGAGTGTCAACACCTACGAGGTCAACAAAACATAAGTAACCACTACTACTATACCACACTAACATAATTACTAAATGAAACCATACTCACATGCAGAACTCGTAGGTTGTGCAGAAGGAGGTCGAACAAGTGGAGGAGGAGGAAGATTTTCAGGCTCTAAGTCAACCTCACTTGAACACAATAATATTCGATCAGATTCTAATATTCAAAATTCTTAAAATACTGACTATAATTAAATGTAGATAGAAAAATGGTCTTTTGGGGTTGAATTTGGGAAAACAGGCAGCAGACTTGGAATTAAAATGTCAAAAAATGTAAAGTTGACTTAGGTCGCAAAAAGTCAATGCTGACGTCAGCCGATCAACAGGTCGGGTCAACGGTCAAGGGGTATGGTCAATGGTTAATGGGCTACCCATCTGGTTCGGTTCAAAACTGTCGATTCGATTTGGTTTGGTCTGAACGGACTAAAGCTGACCCGATTAGGGTTGATGGTCCGGTCCGGGATTCCCACTAGGTTTTGGGCTTGCTTCGGCTCTCTCACTCATCAAATTGGGTTAAGCCTAAACTCACTAATTGTTGGCCTAGTTCAGCTTTGGTTCCAGCACAAATTCACAACACCCACATCTACGGCCCGTATCACTATTTCCCTATGCAACAAAATAGTTAGGGTTTACAGAACCCCCTTAGGCGGCTAGGGTTTCAGACTCCAAATGGCAGCAAAACAACAGCTCAACTGCCATAAGGATTTCCGACACCAACCACGAACCACAACACAAGGTTCCCAAAATAACCACTTAAACAACACGTACCAAACATACCAACACAATCAAAGGCTTACCCAAATGCAAAACAGAACAACAACGAAGAACGGGTTAACTCGAACGGCCAATGAGGGGGTAACGAAGGCGGTGCAAACGATAGAGCGTAGAGAGAATAATGGTGGCGCAAGGTACGGTTCGAACTGGTTCTAAGCCGCTTTTGAGCAATGAACAACCGCTAGCCACTAAGGTTGGGCGGCTTCAAGATGGGACAAAAAGGGGAGATTTTACGGGTTTGATTTGGTAAACAGACGATGTTTAGGGGTCGAACAGAGCTTGGACATAGCAAGGGCGAAGATTGTTTATTTTGAGAGAGAGATGTTGAGGGAGAAGAGAAGTTGGGGTGCGACTGGATTTCTCAAACAAATGGAAGCCGAATAGATTTTAGATGTTTAATTAGGGTGAAAAACTTTGCCTAAAAGGGAAAATTACCACCAAGAGCCCCTTACTTCCCCCACATAGTACACATGCCACAAAAGTTCTGAATTTTCCCAATTAAGTCCATAAATTCAATTAGAATCGGAGTTTAAAATTCTCAAAAATTTAGGGTTCAAGAATTGGGGATTTCTTTTAATTTGGGGAAATTTTAGGGTATTACATTGATGGGTTAAATGTGTCGTATGCTCCTATTGTAGATATTATACATCATAACCGTCAAGCAGTTAATTGTGTCGTATGTTCCAGTTATGGATGTATGTTAAGTGGTCTAAGGAACCATTTGTGAAATCCATATATTCGACGTGTTTTGAATAAAGAATAGGTTTTGCTTTGGGGCCACTTTAATGCCACTATATGAACTAATATATCATGATGGATGAATTATGTTTTGTATAATGTGATTTATACATGTTTTGCTCTTTAAGCTTTGCTATTGGAAGAATAAGCATGCGAAGGCTTAAATTGAGGTTTTGCAGATGGGATTATGCATGATATCCATGTTACATGTTTTGCATATGATTTAATATGCATGTTTTCCAAAGGTAGAAAGGGCATGAGATGTTGAAGCATGATGTTGAAAATATGGTTTGACTCAAATGGTTTTAAATACATTGATGAATGTTTTTAGAGCGTCCCTCACTAGTCACTATTTGCTTACGCTCTCCTTTCTCATCATTTCTGAGAAGTGAGTTTCTAGGGTAGCAAGCGAGCAAGGAGGAATCCAAGAATTGAAATACTTCAAGTATGGTTTAATAAGTGAACTTGTAGTAATAAAGGGCAATGTGACCAAGTTGTAATTGGGAGGGTTGTTTGCTTACTCCCTGTTTTGGACATGTTCTATTTGATATTTTGGACTTGTATGAGGTTATATGGTTTGATTTGTGGGATGGGATGAGAATTGCATGCTTGGGTAGAGACCATGCTTATAGGTTCTCTTGATTGTTTTGCTATGGATTGAATGTTCTTCTAGCATGCTTGGCTGGTTGTAGAAATGATGTTATAAGATGTTTGAAGCATGTTAAATTGAGCCTAAGTGTCATACGTTTGGCCAAGAGATCATTACAGGCCTAGTCGTATCGATACAGATCCACTGGGATTGGTACGCAGGGTCTAATACGGCTTAATTTGGAAAAAAAAATAACAAATGGGTATTGGTACGAGTAACCATCGTATGAGTACACCCTTAAGGAAATTTATACTAGGACTGGTACGTGGGGTACCGTACCGATACAGGTTTGAGCTACTAGAATCCCCTGATTTTGATATATCAAACACGGATCAGTACTCGAGTAACCTTATTGATACGAGTATGCCATGTTGACTCGTACCGATATGGTGCAAGCCTGTATCAGTACGAGTTAGCTAATTCTGGTATTTTCATGCTATATTCTGGATTCTTTGCAAATTGGTCACTATTTTTGTAATGCTTAATTGATGATGATCATGTGATCCAAATTTGATGCAAATTCACACAATGGCATGTAATTAATCTAATTAAAGGATGGTAATGTCAATTTGTAATTAGCCTCTTTCATTTGTAGAATTTACATTTTGGTCCCAAAAGTGTTAAGTCTTGCAAATCGAATGCTTGTTCATATTCTGCTGTGGTTTGTCATACCTTAGGGTTAAATAAGCATTTAGGCAAGATAAAAAGGAAGAAAATAGACCGGTTTAGGTTATTAATTCGGGTTTACTTCGGCAAAACTAATGTGACTTCCTTGATTTAGTCTTAGCAGCTAGGCTGGGTCAAGGAGGTTACATATAAAAACTAGCTAAATCATGAAAACTCCTTACTTGACTTATGCTCGTTGGTCGTGGCCATTCTTGAATTGCTTTCACCTTTTTTGATCTACTATGAGTCCTTCCGAGCTGACCACGAAACCTAGAAAAACAACATTGTTAGTGCAAAAAAACACTTTTTATGATTTGCAAACAATGTCTCTCTCTTTAGCACTTTCAAAACTGATCTTAAATGTTGCACATGATCTTCCAAAGACTTGTTGTAGATAAGGATGTCTTCAAAATACACCACACAAAATTACCAATAAAAGGGTGAAGGATATGATTCATTAAGCACATAAAAGTACTAGAGTGTTAGTTAAGCCAAAAGGCATAACCATCCACTCATACAAATCGTGCTTGGTTTTAAAGGCGATTTTCCACTCGTCTCCTTATCACATCCTTATTTGATGATAGCCACTTTTTAAATCAATTTTGGAGAAGATTCTTGCACGGTTGAGTTCGTCCAACATGTTGTCTAGGCGCAGAATTGGATGTCAGTATTTGATGGTAATCTTGTTCATCGCTCAGCAATCGATGCATATTCACCACAAACCATATTTTTTGGCACTTGTAAAACTGGAATGGCATAAGGGCTAAGATTTTCTCAAACATACCCTTTTTCCATCAATTCTTCAATTTGACGTTGCAACTCTTTAGTCTCTTCGAGATTGCTTCGGTAGGCTGGGCAGTTTGGAATGGTTGCACCGAGAATAAAGTCTATTTAATGCTCTATTCCCCGAATAGGTGGCAAAACACTCAGAATCTCCTCTTGGAATATGTCTTCAAATTCTTAGATCAAAGAGACAATAGGAGAAGGCAAAAAACTGTCTAGTTTGTTAGAGTTAGCAAACTCTCCTTGTACATAAGTATAAGTAAAGATTGCTTTGAAAGCAATAATTTCCTCACTTCTCTTTCTTTTGTCAAATTTTTTTTTCCAACTCATATTTTTCATCTCGTGTTTTTCTCTCGACCTCTTTTGTTTTTATCTCACAGGCTTTCCTTTTTTGCTCTCTCATTTTTCATTTCTCTTGTTTATTTCTTTTTTTTTTTTTGCAAAACACTCTTTCAACCGAACTTGATCATCATAGACTTGTTTTGGTGTGAGAGGTGCAAAAGTAACATTCCTTTCTTCATGCTTGAGAGTGTACCGGTTAGTGTAGCCATCGTGGATCAACTGACGACCAAATTGCCATGGTCTTCCTAGAAATACCTGACAAGATTGCATTGGGACAATATCATAGAGAACTTCATCATTATACTTGCCAATGGAGAAGGCAACACGAGCTTGCTTAGTGACTTTAACTTCTCCTCCATTGTTGAGTCATTGAAGCTTATATGGTTGTGGGTGTTTGGTGGTTGCAAGACCAAGATTTTCTATTAAAAAGCTACTAGCAACATTAGTACAACTACCACCATCAATAATAACACTTACATACCTTGCCTTGGATATGACAATGGGTATGGAATATGTTTTCTTGTTATTTCTCCCCTTCCACAGTTTGAAGGCTTAAGCTTCGTTTCACCACAAATATTTCACCACCTACGGGGTATTCTATTTCATCATCATCGGTGGACGCTTTAGAAACAATTCATCCTCTTGCTCAAACTCAATTTCTCTATTTTCTTTTAGGAACATAACCTGCTTATTTGGACATTGGCTAGCAATATGTCCCCTCCCGATACACTTGAAACACTTGATGTTAGGGGTCCGATTAGGTACGACCACTGCCTTTCCTCTGTCTTTATTTGGGACTTTCGCCGTTAGGGTTTGATGTCCTAACAACGTCTTTGCCTCGAAAAGTAAACTCTTTCTGATAAGCACCTTGCCCCACTTTGTCATTGGTGTAGCAACGTTTTTAAAATTTTGAGTTGTTTCCCACTTTTTACTGAAAAAGTTGTGCTGTGGGAGAAGTTCTTTTTAAAATCGTGTTTTCGAATAAAAACTTGGAGTCGCCACCGGCCACTTGGGTTAGGTAGACCGAACACCAAAAATAAACCAAAGATTCTTTCTTTTTGGGTTTGGGAGTCGGTAACGTGCGGGAAAGGTTTCGCAGCCAACTTGGTACCAAATCAATAATTATTTTATTAATATCGGATTTTGCGAGTTAAATTGATGATTAAATCAAAATTTTGTTATATATGCGAGTAAATTTTAAGGGCCTCGTTATTCAAAAATAACAAAAACCACCACTACTATGCTTGGTACTAGCCACGTTTACTCTCGAATAAAATGGCACCGCATTAACAGTTTATATCACTTATGCAACATAAAACGTGACATGATAAAGCGTGGCAAACATGAAAGCATGAATATTAGATGACAACATATATAAAACATAAATATATCAAAGCAACCATCGATATAAAAAACCAAGTAACATGAACCATTTACATCATACATGCATAAAAATAAATGGATCAAATGTTACAACATATGAGACTACCAACATTAGCATACGACCAAAAGCATATTGAAACAAACACTGCACGTCTATGCATACACGGCAAACACAAATATAAATTCTAAACAAAAACATATACAAACAAAAGAAAATACGTATATATACATGAGCAGAAACCAAATGAAACAATTAAATAAAGAGCATAAATAAAAGATACAACCACAAAAAGAAACATTAACCTAACAGACTGGAATTAAAGGTAAACAGGGGGAAAGGGACTAAACGGATAAATTTACTATTGTTTTCAGATCAAATCAAAAATGAAATTATAATTTTCAGGGATCTAACAGGGGATTTAGCCATTTTAAACTGGATTAAGCTCAAAATGGGGATGAAATTGAAATATATTAAAAATTTGGAGGGACTGCAGCAATTATTTTAAAAAGCAGAAGGGCTTGCGGTGTAAATATTTTGGGACGGAAGAATTTATAATGCGAATAAACCATTTTGAAAGAAGGACTTAGTATTTAAGACAATTTTTTTTTAAAAAAAAAACTCATTTCATTCATTATTTAAAAAAAAGAGAGAGAACCTCTGGAGAACATCTGAACTCTCCTCCACAATCCCAGAATTTGGCTGTTTAATGTTGTGTCGTCCATCGTCGGTCGTCGTTTACCGGTTGCCGGTGAACTTGAAAACCCTAAATTGAGCCTGCTTTTCGTTTTAAGACCAGATCTAGCCCTTATGTTTCAAAAACAAAAATGAACCCCTTTCCATAGATTTAGAAAAACTTTAAATGAATTAATTTTTATTTCAACCCCAAAAGCTGCAGGTCAGAACTGAGCGAACCAACCGCGAGAGGCCACCACTCATCGATGGTGGCAACCTCGGCCACTAGAAGTGAAGAAGGCCCAAAAACTCCAGGTACAGCAAAAGCCTAATCCTTTTTTTAAATCAAAATACAAAGAAAATGGGAGACCAAAAATACCTCTAAAATGCTTGGTTTTTCCTTTTGTATTGATTTCTTTGAAATTCCCCTCTCGGGTTACACTGCTAGGGCTATATTTATATACCCTTTAACATTGATTTACATCTTTAAAAAAAATGAAAATCTCTAAATAATCATATTCATTGAGGTCTAGTTATTTAGTTTGCATTCATCTTACAACCCTGCCACTATTGGTTTGTCTTTTGAAATCTTATTTTTTGTGGTTGCACCATCTGACATTGTCCGATTGTCCTTTCTATGCATGTGTTGTGGCTATCGTACGAGGGGAGTGTAACACCCTCAATGTATATTCGATATTCGAATACACATTAAAGATGTTACTAACTGTTTTACATTGCTTTTCAAGCTTGTAATTTTTTTTTCTAGCCAAACTAATTTGATTAAACAACGCTTTCTTGGTTTCACTAATTTACAAATCTGTCTAGAGCCACCTAGTTTCGACCCTGAATTGGTATATAAAATACTTTAAGCAGTTATTAAAATAAAACTATAATTCAAGGTGAAAACTATGTGTGCTGCCTAGACCCTTTCTTGATTTTAAAATCACCACGCGATAAACGACCAACTAAGTTTAAAATCGTTGAAGTATATTTTCTAATATTTTTAATTCCTCAACTAAATCATGTTTCTAGATTATACATCCACATTAACTTATAAGTAGACATTCAAATAGCTACTTATTTAATATCTATACGTGCCCCACTAGACCAGGATGTGTTGATACTGATAATGCAGATTAACTTGATTAAATGATGTGCAGCTCCTCTTCGCTATCTTGTTCGAAGTACCTACGTGTGATACACAACACACGTTAAGTATATCTTAGTGAAACATAATCATAGTAATATAAACAATAATTATACTAATACAGCTCCGCAAGATGTCAAATGATTTTCAATTGCAACCGATAATATTGTAATCATATATAGAATTATCTTTCTTGTATAATTCATTAGTCCAAGATAATACTCAAATCATAAGATTTGATCTGTCTTACCAGTCTTGTGTACATTAAGCATTTTAGCTTAACTATTTTCATAATTGCATTTCAAGTGTTATAGCATAAAATTAAGTCATCTGTCGTGCAGAATTAATCATGTATCATGACTATCTTAAGAGTCATGTCATCATTGTTCATCAAGTGTTCACATGCATAAAAATTTCTTCAACATAGACATGCTTTCAATATGATTCATATCATCTATCAATTTTGTCATAGAATCATTATATCTATGGTTCATACTTTCTTCATGCAATCATTTGCATATCATTTCCTTTATCATAGTCATACTTTTATCATACAATATTTTCCATACCAGTTTCTTTATTATAATCATACTTTTATCATGCATTAATATGCATATCATTTTCTTTATCATAATCATACTTTTATCAAGCAATCATTTGCATATCATTTCCTTTATCATAACCCAAAGTACAAAACCATGTGATGCCATGGTACGCGAGTCATCATGACACTGTAGTGTCTATGACGCCTTAGCGTCTACATCGCTTGACTGAGATGAGTACGTACTCGAAGACGCTCTTTGCTCTTCATATTCAAGGACGCTCTTGCTCCTAATACTCACACATTTTGTGCTATCTAACATCGTAGTGTTTGAACTGACTCTGTAGAGTCTAACTCGACTCTGTAGAGTCTATCTCAACCCCGAAGAGTCTATCTTGCGCCGTAGTGCTATAACCCAGCTGCTAGGACTCTATGGATATCCAACTATACCAAAGATTCTCATGTGAAGCTATGATATATGAGTCATCTCGACACCGTAGTGTCTATAACGCCGTAGTGTCTGATGGTGAGTACGTACACGAGGACGCTCTTTGCTCCTCATACTCACGCTTTCTATGCTATGTAACACCGTAGTGTTTGAACTTGACTCCGTAGAGTCTATCTCGCACCGTAGTGCTATGGTGCAGCTGCTAAGACTCTTTTTGGATATCCAGTTATACCAAAGACTCTCACACTAGTACTTGGGCATTTATTTCCTTAAAGATTCAATCATCATTGTTCATATAATAGGGCAATTCACATCCTATGTTTCATCTTCAATATCTAATTCATCAATACTATCAATCATAATTCGATAATGAGCATTTCATACTCAAAATCTAAAATCCGTTTTATTTTAGATAAATTATTCCTCCATATCCATGTATACATATGTCGTTTAATATCTCTTTAATCAAGATACATTTTCATTATTATCAATGTTGACTTATAGCAAGTCTTCTTCACATTATATATATAGTGCATTTTTCATATAATAAATAAACAAAAATACACTCACCTGGGCCATGCATGATATTAGCCTCACTAAGCTATTTCGATACTTTTTCCTTACTTTCTACTCTCGACTTATCTATCAACTTGATTTTAATCTCCTAATAAAAACACATATACATTGAACACTTAATGATACGGAAACCATGATCCAAGAATTACCTCAAAATCTAGGAACCCTCATATCACAATTAATCTAGCAAACTCACTAATATGATCCGAGAAAACCCCAAACTCCACGTTCAGCAAACCGATAATAAAGTATGATCATGATGTAGAAAACGAGATAGGATGAATTTGATGGTGGCGGTGTTGGATAGATTTGTCCTTGGCATCCTTCTAATCGCAATTGAATAGGCAAACACCTGCAAATGGCATGAATCTCTCCGATGAATGGATGATGACGAGATAGATGTTGTAGGATATTTTGTCCTCGGCACCCTCTTAGACACGATTATCTAAGCAAGTAATCTCAAGCGGCTCTAACCCACCCTCCTAGATGCAATTACCTAGGCAAGCAAGAGTGTGAAGATGACCTCCATTACAAGAACTTGACGAACTTACGTTAAAGAAGACTTCTGATACGAAAAATAACAAGGCAAATCTATCTACCTTGAAAATAAAATGGCCCATGGCCAAAGGTTTTTGCAACTCATAAACTCATGATGTTGTTCTTATTAGTGAAGCAAATATGCCTTTAAATAGGCTACAAATGAAGAGTTCACCTTAAATTAGGAAAAGTAAAGATAATAATAAAATAAATAAACATATTTTATCTAACTTAAAAACTAATAAATAGATAACAAATCTAATCCTAAATCATCTAAATATTTTCATAAAGAATTCTAGATTAAATTTAAGTACAAATAATCAATAAAATTATTGAAAAATCGTAATAAATAATATTTCCCGTAATAAATCCGTATAGAGATTTCTGCTCGCATAGTCTTCACTAAAACAGACATAACTTGAGCTCCCGTCGTCGAATTGATGCGTTTCAAGATGCGCTGAAAAGCTAAGAGACATACAAATATGTTTGAAGAAGACATGTAGACTCAGAAGTGCCCAGATCCCATCCGAAAATTCGATGCAAGTCGGCTGAAATTCTAGACTCATAAAACAGCTTCAACTCTTTGGCTACAATGCATCATTTTAGCCCCATACATGTATCACTTAACTATTAAATTGACCTTAATACCGAAACTCACATATGAATATCAAAACAGTAAGTTGAGTCTCAAGGGTAGTTACCTTGCTCTCAAAGCCTTCAAAGTACCTTAAAAATTCATCTCACTCATCCGGCGGGTGACTATGATTCGAATTAAACTAGTAGGATTTCACACATAAATTAATGGATTTGCTCTTCTCTCCTTCTCCTAGAATTATGCTTGAATTTTAATAATGGTATAGAAACCATTTGAACGGAAAGAAGGGAATGAAAACATTTCCCCAAACTTCATTCGGTGCCGGAGATAATGAGGCAGGAAATTTCCATAAAATTATAATAGCAATAAATGGCAACTTGACACCTGTCCACATGACTCACCCACTCCTTTCTATCTGTCTTGCTTTAACCGTAGGGAAAACATGACTCTAAAAGTGTCCAGTTTTTCTATACAGTTTCTGGAATTTATTTAGAACCAAAATGCTAGCAAACGAAACCTATCAAGCTTATGCAGCACCTTGCCCAACTTTTGTTCACCACGTAGCCATGGGGATAAACCATGTAAATTGGTTTCCAAGTATGCAGATTGTGGCCAGCTATTCTTTCTCCACGTGTATAATTAGACGGCACTACCCCATGGTTTTCCTTAGCCGTGGGGTATAGTTCACATTATCCATTTTATTTGTTTTCCTTTCTTTATTTCCTTTTTGTTTCCAGTAACCGAAGGCTTTCCTTCAATTGAAGGAATTGCATCTGAGCATTCCACGTAAAGGTGACTAAGCTCATGGAGGGGTACGTTACTAAGCTCATGGAGGGGTTAATTGCAAGATTAACCCTTCAAATTTCTATACTTTATATATTTTACCTCCAACTGAATCATAATTTATAAGTTGACATTCTAGTTCAATTCTAATCAAATTCCATTCAACTCTGACCAAACTAGAGTAATGCTTTCACATGGGAAATTATCATATCGCCCATGGTACTTTCAAAATATTTCAAAATTACCACTGCGACCAAATTACCAAAACTAGTCACTTAAATCACTAATTTTGTCATTTTGTAAAAATCCAACTATTCTAGTTATATCACAATTAATCAATTAATCATTTATTCATAAAATAATATTTTATGAATTTTCCGTGCCTTATGGAACAGCCTCTAAAATTTCGATTCGATCCGATTTTTCGATATTCACTTACTACTTCTATTGCGATTTCTCCTTCACCGGGCTATCAAATAAATTCTAAAAATCCCTTATTTCCATATCTGAAAAATAAATAATATTATCAAATAAATATTCCATATTTTTGAAGTCAAACTTAAAATTTTGACTCGGTCCAAATATATCGATAATTACCCGATATCTTTATCGGATACAATTTCTCTTAATATTTCTTAATCGGCTATCCATATGAATAATATTAACTTGGAATAATTCCTTTTTTATCAGTCTAAAGTACTGACATGGGACCTTCCTAGGAGATCACCCATCCTATGCCTTGAGCACCCTTAACTTAGCAGTTCGATCAAAATTCGATATCTTATACTGCATTTTTATTCCCGAAATCTATATCAGATTTTTTCCATGATCTGTTTAATCCTCCATGTACAGGATAAAATAATTACTGATAAATTCTCTATGTAATTTTATTCGAATAAAATATCTGCTCATTCTTCTGAATGTTCGATCGAGAATAAATTTTTACATAAATCATATACCGAAAATCTGACTATACAGATCATCTTCTCGTAACATGTATTACTTATCTGTGGAATAAAAATTATTAATGGTATCCTATCCATCAGGTGCTATACTTTCCAATCTTTAGACTCTAGACACCAACTTTTGACTTGCTGTCATTTTAGTCACTAAGTTAGCTTTTAAGCCCTTATCTTAGTACTAAATGACTCTTAGTAAACCTAGCAAATTTTGGGGTATTACAGGGAGGGAACCAAAGAGAGGGAAAATGGTAATTGTGGTTGTTTGTTTGTTCGAATGGCACATGGGGCTCGATCGTGAGGCATGTCGAGAATCACAAGACTAAAGAGTCAGCGATTGCGTGTCATGTGCACTTGAGAGAGCTGAGGGGATAGGCGAGTGAACGAGCGTGGAAAGCTAAAAGGCCAGTCTCCTTGCATCATCTAGACTATCCAATCATTCTTGATCCTATGTGATACGGAAGCCAGGATCCAAGAATTACCTCAAAATCTAGGAACCCTCTAGATCACAACTAATCTAGCAAACTCACTAATATGATATGAGAAAACCCCAAACTCCACGTTCAGCAAACCGATAATAAAGCATGATCTTGATATAAAAACGAGATAGGATGAATTTGACGGTGGCGGTGTTGGATAGATTTGTCCTTGGCACCCTCCTAATCGCAATTGAATAGGCAAACACCTGCAAACGGCACGAATCTCTCTAATGAATGGATGATGACAAGATAGATGTTGTAGGACATTTTGTCCTTGGCACCCTCTTAGACGCGATTATCTAAGCAAGCAACCTCAAGCGGCTCTAACCCACCCTCCTAGATGCAATTACCTAGGCAAGCAAGAGTGTGAAGATGACCTCCATTACAAGAACTTGACGAACTTATGTTGAAGAAGACTTCTAATACGAAAAATAACAAGGCAAATCCATCTACCTTGAAAATAAAATGGCCCATGGACAAAGGTTTTTTGTAACTCAAAACTTTATGATGCTCTTCTTATTAATGAAGCAAATATGCTGATACGAGCATGAGAGGGGTCAAAATAATCATCTTGGAAAAGAAGTTGAAACTGCTTTGCAAGTCAGAAACATCAGTCAACTTGCGAAGCATTTTTGGATGGGATCCAGGCATTTATGGGTCAACATGTCTTCTTAAAACTTGTCCGGCTGCAAATTAGCTTTCCAACGCATCTTGAACGCCTCAATCGGACATCTGGAACTCAAGATACGTCTATTTTAGCGAAGACAACGCATGCAAAAATTCCTATACGGGATTAATACGAGATTTTTGGATAATTACGAATTTTCAAGATTTTATTTGATTATTTGTAATTTAAATCAACATAGGATTCTGCAATATCTATTAGGATCAGATTTATTTAATTAAGATTTTATTTTTTAGCATTTATTTATTATTAGAAGTTACTTATCTAATTAGGAGAATATATTTAAACATTTATTTATTGTATTTAATTCCTAAGTTTAGTAGGATTAAAACTTCTCCATGACCTATATAAAGGAGGCTTCACCCACATTGTAATTCAGATTTCATTGATTAATAAAAAGTTCTCTTTGGAGATTTTAGTATTCTTTGAGTTTGCAAGTGTTCGATAAACTTGTCTAGAAGCCATCTTCAACATAAGATCATCGAGTTCTTGTGAGGGAGATCATCTTCACACTCTTGCTTGCCTAGGTAATTGCATCTAGGAGGGTGGGTTAGAGCCGCTTGAGGTTGCTTGCTTAGATAATTGCGTCTAAGAGGGTGCCGAGGACAAAACAACAACTATCAATTCATCACGCCATCTCCACATATTCAAGCTTCCTCCATTGACGCCACCACCATAAGCAAATCTGAATTTTTAGATTTGTTCTTTATTTTGGTTTGTTTTGGTTTTCTCTTTATTCGAATTTGCGCTACTCTATCATTTGGTATCAGATTCAGGTCGTTCTTGAGGATGTCATTGAGCAACGTATTGGATTTTACCCTTTTGGGGACTCGATGTCATTATTGTTGTCGACTAGATCATTCAGGGTATGATTTTCCAGATAAGTTTTATTTTCAAGAAAAAAATTTGAGAGATATGTTGTCTGAATTCATGTCTTCTAATGATATTGAAATTCGTGATCCGGAGCATGATCAAGAAATTTGTTATTCTAAAGAACATAAGGAAGGCGATACCATCGAGAGTTTAACCTTGCCTATTGATGAGGAAGAAATTATAAGTAGTGTGTTTGTTTCCAGTGATGAACCTACTATTACGATTCAAGATGATCATCAAACGACAAACACCGATGAAGGTACCTTACAATCAAAAGGTATCATTGAATGTTTTCAGAATTCTATTTATGCTTATTCCTCTTTTAGCATTAATAACAATTTTGAAGATGAAAATAAATTACTTTGCGACCAAAAGAACAATCGTGATGATCCCAATGAGAAGGAACTTGTAAATTACATTGCAAAAAGAGACTCTGCAAAAGGATCCTTCAAGACGTCTTCTCTTCTATGGTACTTTGATGAACTTCCTCCATTTACCGATCTAGATTCGAGGGCGAATCTTTTTGATGAGTAGGGGAATGATACGAGCATGAGAGGGGTCAAAATAATCATCTTGGAAAAGAAGTTGAAACTGCTTTGCAAGTCAAAAAACATCAGTCAACTTGCGAAGCATTTTTGGATGGGATCCAGGCATTTATGGGTCAACATGTCTTCTTAAAACTTGTCCGGCTGCAAATTAGCTTTCCAACGCATCTTGAACGCCTCAATCGAACATCTGTATCTCAAGATACGTCTAGTTTAGCGAAGACAACGCATGCAGAAATTCCTATACGGAATTAATACGAGATTTTTGGATAATTACGAATTTTTAAGATTTTATTTGATTATTTGTAATTTAAATCAACATAGGATTCTGCAATATCTATTAGGATCAGATTTATTTAATTAAGATTTTATTTTTAGCATTTATTTATTATTAGAAGTTACTTATCTAATTAGGAGATTAGATTTTAACATTTATTTATTTTATTTAATTCCTAAGTTTAGTAGGATTAAAACTTCTCCATGGCCTATATAAAGGAGGCTTCACCCACATTGTAATTCAGATTTCATTGATTAATAAAAAGTTCTCTTTGGAGATTTTAGTATTCTTTGAGTTTGCAAGTGTTGATAAACTTGTCTAGAAGCCATCTTCAACATAAGATCATCGAGTTCTTGTGAGGAGATCATCTTCACACTCTTGCTTGCCTAGGTAATTGCATCTAGGAGGGTGGGTTAGAGCCGCTTGAGGTTGCTTGCTTAGATAATTGCGTCTAAGAGGGTGCGAGGACAAAACAACAACTATCAATTCATCACGCCATCTCCACATATTCAAGCTTCCTCCATTGCGCCACCACCATAAGCAAATCTGAATTTTTAGATTTGTTCTTTATTTTGGTTTGTTTTGTTTTTCTCTTTATTGAATTTGCGCTACTCTATCATTTTGTATCGGATTCAGGTCGTTCTTGAGGATGTCATTGAGCAACGTATTGGATTTTACCCTTTTGGGGACTCGATGTCATTATTGTTGTCGACTAGATCATTCAGGGTATGATTGTCGGATAAGTTTTATTTTCAAGAAAAAATTTTGAGAGATATGTTATGCAATTCATGTCTTCTAATGATATTGAAATCCGTGATCGGAGCATGATCAAGAAATTTGTTCTTCTAAAGAACACAAGGAAGACAATACCATCGAGAGTTTAACCTTGCCTATTGATGAGGAAGAAATTATAAGTAGTGTGTTTGTTTCCGTGGCGAACCTACTATTACGATTCAAGATGATCATCAAGCGACAAACACCCGTGAAGGTACCTTACAATCAAAAGGTATCATTGAATGTTTTCAGAATTCTATTTATGCTTATTCCTCTTTTAGCATTAATAATAATTTTGAAGATGAGAATGAATTACTTTGCGACCAAAAGAACAATCGTGATGATCCCAATGAGAAGGAACTTGTAAATTACATTGCAAAAAGAGACTCTGCAAAAGGATCCTTCAAGACGTCTTCTCTTCTATGGTACTTTGATGAACTTCCTCCATTTACAGATCTAGATTCGAGGGCGAATCGTTTTGATGAGTGGGGGAATGATACGAGCATGAGATGGGTCAAAATAATCATCTTGGAAAAGAAGTTGAAACTGCTTTGCAAGTCAAAAACATCAGTCAACTTGCGAAGCATTTTTGGATGGGATCCAGGCATTTATGGGTCAACATGTCTTCTTAAAACTTGTCCGGCTGCAAATTAGCTTTCCAACGCATCTTGAAACGCCTCAATCGGACATCTGGATCTCAAGATACGTCTAGTTTAGCGAAGACAACGCATGCAGAAATTCCTATACGGGATTAATACGAGATTTTTGAATAATTACGAATTTTCAAGATTTTATTTGATTATTTGTAATTTAAATCAACATAGGATTCTGCAATATCTATTAGGATCAGATTTATTTAATTAAGATTTTATTTTTAGCATTTATTTATTATTAGAAGTTACTTATCTATTTAGAAGATTAGATTTTAACATTTATTTATTGTATTTAATTCCTAAGTTTAGTAGGATTAAAACTTCTCCATGGCCTATATAAAGGAGGCTTCGCCCTCATTGTAATTCAGATTTCATTGATTAATAAAAAGTTCTCTTTGGAGATTTTAGTATTCTTTGAGTTTGCAAGTGTTCGGTAAACTTGTCTAGAAGCCATCTTCAACATAAGATTATCGAGTTCTTGTGAGGGAGATCATCTTCATATTCTTGCTTGCCTAGGTAATTGCATCTAGGAGGGTGGGTTAGAGCCGCTTGAGGTTGCTTGCTTAGATAATTGCGTCTAAGAGGGTGCCGAGGACAAAATAACTTGCGAAGCATTTTCAACTTCTTTTCCAAGATGATTATTTTGACCCCTCTCATGCTCGTATCATATACCTTTAAATAGGCTACAAATGAAGAGTTCAACTTAAAATACGAAAAGTAAACATAATAATAAAATAAATAATCATATTTTATCTAACCTAAAAAACTAATAAATAAATAACAAATCTAATCCTAAATCATCTAAATATCTTCATAAAGAATCCTAGATTAAATTTAAGTACAAATAATGAATAAAATTATTGAAAATTCGTAATAAATAATATTTCCCGTGATAAAATCGTATAGAGATTTCTGCTCGCAGAGTCTTCACTAATAAAATGGACATAACTTGAGCTCCTGATGTCGAATTGATGCGTTTCAAGATGTGTTGGAAAGCTAAGAGACAGACGAATATGTCTGAAGAAGACATGTAGACTCAGAAGTGCCCGGATCCCATCCGAAAATTCGATGCAAGTCGGCTGAAATTCCAGACTTATAAAACAACTTCAACTCTTTGGCTACAATGCATCATTTTAGCCCCCACATACATGTATCACTATGACTCCTAAATGGCTGCGCAAGTAAACCAAAGGAGATTAGGAAAGACTTAGATTATGGTTTAGATTTGGGCCTATAATGGGCTATGTGTAATATATATGTATTATATATATATATATATATATATATATATATATTTGGGCTCTTTTTTAAATGTAATGGACTTATAAATTAATAAACTTGGGATGTTATTTATATATAAATGTATATTCAATACTAATGATAATTTTTTTTAGTTTTACTAATAATAATAGTAGTAGACATAAAACTTAAAATATGATAGAGTAGCGCAATCTTGGATTTGGAAGCCTTCAATCAAGTTGTAGCAAGAACTAGGAGCTCTAGACTCAATTAAGGATGTTTGGGCAGATCTGAAAATTCAAGAGAAAAGAGAAGGGATTTTCTTGAATTTTTCAGATTCAAGCCTGGAAATTTAAAGAAAGAAAGACGAGATGAAGGATTAGATGATAAGAAATAAGAATATAAATAAAAAGACGAGAAAAGATTAAGAAGAAGATAGGTAAAACAAATCTGAAAATTCCAGCTTTGTTTATGGAATTATGGAAGATGGTGTGAAGGTTGAAGATGAAGATGGCTTGTGAAGTGTTGATGTTGTTTTGTCCTCGGCACCCTCTTAGACTCAATTATCTAAGCAAGCAACCTCAAGCGGCTCTAACCCACCCTCTTAAACGCGATTATCTAGGCAAGCAAGAGTGTGAAGATGATCTCCCTCACAAGAACTCGTCGAAATTATGTTGAAGAAGACTTCGAAGGCACAAGTAATCAGCACTTGCAAAACAAACTCACTAAATATTTCATAAATCAAAGAAAATTTATTTTACAATGATGGAGGCTTCATCCTTTTATATGTGAAGGATAGACAAAGTAATTTAACATTTACTAAAACAAGGAAAACCTAATCAAATTAAAACTAATAAAAAAAATAACAGCTTTTAAACTCCTTGTGCTTGTGTGGCAAGGAATAGGGTGATAAGGCAAGTGATAAGCTGATAAGGGCTGGGTGGCTTGTTCCTAAAGTATATAAAACCCTAAAAACATCAATTTAAAGTTTAATCCGTCCAAACCCTTATATGTTAGCTTTTGGGCTGAATTTTACAAAATCCCGTAATAATCCCCTATCCAGTTTTCTGCATGCGCAGTCTTCAGTAAATTGGACGTATCTTGAGTTCTTGATGTCCGATTGACGCGTTTCAAGACGCGTTGGAAAGATAACTGAATGATGGACAATTTGTTAGAAGACAACTTGACTCAGAAATGCCCGGATCCCATCCGAAAACTCGTCGCAAGTTGGCTGACTTTCCAGACTTCACAAACAGATTCAATTTTTTGTCCAAGATGCATCATTTTTGACCTCCTATGCGTGCATTGTTTTGGATTTTATTGTTTTCATCGAACAAATTCAGCTTCTTGTCCAATATTAGTAATTTGACCTCGCTCATGCATGTATCATTTTATGAGTTGCAAAAACCTTTGGCCATGGGCCATTTTATTTTCAAGGTATTGCCTTGTTATTTTTCGTATCAGAAGTCTTCTTCAACGTAAGTTCGTCAAGTTCTTGTAATGGAGATCATCTTCACACTCTTGCTTGCCTATGTAATTGCATCTAGGAGGGTGGGTTAGAGCCGCTTGAGGTTGCTTGCTTAGATAATCGCGTCAAAGGGGTGCCGAGGACAAAATATCCTACAACATCTATCTCGTCATCATCCATTCATCGGAGAGATTCGTGCCGTTTGCAAGTGTTTGCCTATTCAATTGCGATTAGGAGGGTGCCAAGGACAAATCTATCCAACACCGCCACCATCAAATTCATCCTATCTCGTTTTCTACATCAAGATCATGCTTTATTATCGGTTTGCTGAACGTGGAGTTTGGGGTTTTCTCGGATCATATTAGTGAGTTTGCTAGATTAATTGTGATCTGAGGGTTCCTAGAGTTTGAGGTAATTCTTGGATCCTAGCTTCCGTATTTTGAGGTAATTGTGATAATTTTTTTTAGTTTTACTACTAATAATAATAGACATAAAACATAAAATATCATATAAAAATAACACAATAAAGATAAATAATAGAAAAATATGGTCAAAAAATTGGATAAAATTAGTGATTACAATTGGAAAAGAGGTAGAAGATGAACGAGTAGTACCTTTTTTGAGTTTTTTCTACCTTTATCGCCGTATGCAAAATATCTTACATCTCGAGATAATGTTGAAGCTCCGCTCTTTCGGTAATGTCACGATTAAGGCCAGATAAGAATCATGCCACAGTGGCCTCACAATCTTCGTTTGCATTTGCACGGATCATGGCAATTTCCATCTCTTTATGGTAGTCCTCGACACTCCTATTACCTTGAGTGAGACTTTGGAGTCTTTGGAACAAGTCTTGGTGATAGCGTTTTGGAACAAACGTCCTCCTCATGATGGACTTCATTTCATTCCAAGTTGCAATTGGAGGCTCACCATTTCACCTCATGCTTGAAATTAATTGATCACTTCAAATAATAGCGTAATCATAAAATTTGACGGCGGTGAGTTTTACCTTCTTAGTTTCAGAGTAGTTGTGACACTCAAAGATGAGTTCAACTTTCTTTTCCCACTCCAAATATACCTCTGGGTCGGATCTTCCTTGGAAAGGAGGAATTTTCATTCGGATGTTAAGGATGTCATCTAATCAGTTTTGAACCCTCGAACCCCGAATTCTAAGCGGTGGAGGCATTTCTTCAGCATTGGAAACTTAAACACTTCCTTCTCTCTTGGTATTCTCACGTTGTTGGGTTTATTTTGTACGGTTCTTCCCTCCACACGACCCAAACAATCCTTTATTTCTTGAAGCATTCTTTGTATTTCTTAGAGTAAATTGTTGTTTCCACCTTTGTTTTTGTCATTAACGGAAGTTTTAGCCATTATGATACGGAAGCCAGGATCCAAGAATTACCTCAAAATCTAGGAACCCTCTAGATCACAATTAATCTAGCAAACTCACTAATATGATCCGAGAAAACACCAAACTCCACATTCAGCAAACCGATAATAAAGCATGATCTTGATGTAGAAAACGAGATAGGATTGAATTTGACGGTGGCGGTGTTGGATAGATTTGTCCTTGGCACCCTCCTAATCGCAATTGAATAGGCAAACACCTGCAAACGTTTACTAATCTCTCCGATGAATGGATGATGACGAGATAAATGTTGTAGGATATTTTGTCCTCGGCACCCTCTTAGACGTGATTATCTAAGCAAGCAACCTCAAAGCGGGTCTAACCCACCCTCCTAGATGCAATTACCTAGGCAAGCAAGAGTGTGAAGATGATCTCCATTACAAGAACTTGACGAACTTACGTTGAAGAAGACTTCTGATACGAAAAATAATAAGGCAAATCTATCTACCTTGAAAATAAAATGGCCCATGGCCAAAGGTTTTTGCAACTCATAAATTCATGATGTTGTTCTTATTAATAAAGGAAATATGCCTTTAAATAGGTTACAAATGAAAAGTTCAACTGAAATTAGGAAAAGTAAACATAATAATAAAATAAATAAACATATTTTATCTAACCTAAAAAACTAATAAATAAATAACAAATCTAATCCTAAATCATCTAAATATCTTCATAAAGAATCCTAGATTAAATTTAAGTACAAATAATTAATAAAATTATTGAAAATTCGTAATAAATAATATTTCCCGTAATAAATTCGTATAGAGATTTCTGCTCGCATAGTTTTCACTAAAACGGACATAACTTGAGCTCCCGACGTCGAATTAGTGCGTTTCAAGATGCGTTGGAAAGCTAAGAGACATACGAATATGTTCGAAAAAGACATGTAGACTCAGAAGTGCCCAGATCCCATCCGAAAATTTGATGCAAGTCGGCGGAAATTCCAGACTTATAAAACAGCTTCAACTCTTTGGCTACAATGCATCATTTTAACCCCCTATACATGTATCATTCTCCCCCTGTTGAAAACGATTCGTCCCGAATCTTAAGATTTGTTGATCGCAACCTTCAAGTCTCTTGAGATGTCTCCATGAATGAAATATTAAAACTAGGATCTATATAGAGAATTATATATTTTTTCTTTTTTCTCAACTACTAAAACAACAGTAAAAAATAATTGTTTCAAACACCTAAACCAAGGCTCTGATTACCAATTAATACGGAAGCCAGGATCCAAGAATTACCTCAAAATCTAGGAACCCTCTAGATCACAATTAGTCTAGCAAACTCACTAATATGATCCGAGAAAACACCAAACTCCACATTCAGCAAACCGATAATAAAGCATGATCTTGATGTAGAAAACGAGATAGGATTGAATTTGACGGTGGCGGTGTTGGATAGATTTGTCCTTGGCACCCTCCTAATCGCAATTGAATAGGCAAACACCTGCAAACGACACGAATCTCTCCGATGAATGGATGATGACGAGATAAATGTTGTAGGATATTTTGTCCTCGGCACCCTCTTAGACGTGATTATCTAAGCAAGCAACCTCAAGCGGCTCTAACCCACCCTCCTAGATGCAATTACCTAGGCAAGCAAGAGTGTGAAGATGATCTCCATTACAAGAACTTGACGAACTTACGTTGAAGAAGACTTCTGATACGAAAAATAATAAGGCAAATCTATCTACCTTGAAAATAAAATGGCCCATGGCCAAAGGTTTTTGCAACTCATAAATTCATGATGTTGTTCTTATTAATAAAGGAAATATGCCTTTAAATAGGTTACAAATGAAAAGTTCAACTGAAATTAGGAAAAGTAAACATAATAATAAAATAAATAAACATATTTTATCTAACCTAAAAAACTAATAAATAAATAACAAATCTAATCCTAAATCATCTAAATATCTTCATAAAGAATCCTAGATTAAATTTAAGTACAAATAATTAATAAAATTATTGAAAATTCGTAATAAATAATATTTCCCGTAATAAATTCGTATAGAGATTTCTGCTCGCATAGTTTTCACTAAAACGGACATAACTTGAGCTCCCGACGTCGAATTAGTGCGTTTCAAGATGCGTTGGAAAGCTAAGAGACATACGAATATGTTCGAAAAAGACATGTAGACTCAGAAGTGCCCAGATCCCATTCGAAAATTTGATGCAAGTCGGCTGAAATTCCAGACTTATAAAACAGCTTCAACTCTTTGGCTACAATGCATCATTTTAACCCCTATACATGTATCATTCTCCCCCTGTTGAAAACGATTCGTCCCGAATCTTAAGATTTGTTGATCGCAACCTTCAAGTCTCTTGAGATGTCTCCATGAATGAAATATTAAAACTAGGATCTATATAGAGAATTATATATTTTTTTCTTTTTCTCAACTACTAAAACAACAGTAAAAATAATTGTTTCAAACACCTAAACCAAGGCTCGATTACCAATTGATACGGAAGCCAGGATCCAAGAATTACCTCAAAATCTAGGAACCCTCTAGATCACAATTAATCTAGCAAACTCACTAATATGATCCGAGAAAACGCCAAACTCCACATTCAGCAAACCGATAATAAAGCATGATCTTGATGTAGAAAACGAGATAGGATTGAATTTGACGGTGGCGGTGTTGGATAGATTTGTCCTTGGCACCCTCCTAATCGCAATTGAATAGGCAAACACCTGCAAACGACACGAATCTCTCCGATGAATGGATGATGACGAGATAAATGTTGTAGGATATTTTGTACTCGGTACCCTCTTAGACGTGATTATCTAAGCAAGCAACCTCAAGCGGCTCTAACCCACCCTCCTAGATGCAATTACCTAGGCAAGCAAGAGTGTGAAGATGATCTCCATTACAAGAACTTGACGAACTTACGTTGAAGAAGACTTCTGATACGAAAAATAATAAGGCAAATCTATCTACCTTGAAAATAAAATGGCCCATGGCCAAAGGATTTTGCAACTCATAAATTCATGATGTTGTTCTTATTAATAAAGCAAATATGCCTTTAAATAGGTTACAAATGAAGAGTTCAACTTAAATTAGGAAAAGTAAACATAATAATAAAATAAATAAACATATTTTATCTAACCTAAAAAACTAATAAATAAATAACAAATCTAATCCTAAATCATCTAAATATCTTCATAAAGAATCCTAGATTAAATTTAAGTACAAATAATTAATAAAATTATTGAAAATTCGTAATAAATAATATTTCCCGTAATAAATTCGTATAGAGATTTCTGCTCGCATAGTTTTCACTAAAACGGACATAACTTGAGCTCCCGACGTCGAATTAGTGCGTTTCAAGATGCGTTGGAAAGATAAGAGACATACGAATATGTTCGAAGAAGACATGTAGACTCAGAAGTGCCCAGATCCCATCCGAAAATTTGATGCAAGTCGGCGGAAATTCCAGACTTATAAAACAGCTTCAAATCTTTGGCTACAATGCATCATTTTAACCCCCCTATACATGTATCATTCTCCCCCTGTTGAAAACGATTCGTCCCGAATCTTAAGATTTGTTGATCGCAACCTTCAAGTCTCTTGAGATGTCTCCATGAATGAAATATTAAAACTAGGATCTATATAGAGAATTATATATTTTTTCTTTTTTCTCAACTACTAAAACAACAGTAAAAAATAATTGTTTCAAACACCTAAACCAAGGCTCTGATTACCAATTGATACGGAAGCCAGGATCCAAGAATTACCACAAAATCTAGGAACCCTCTAGATCACAATTAATCTAGCAAACTCACTAATATGATCCGAGAAAACACCAAACTCCACATTCAGCAAACCGATAATAAAGCATAATCTTGATGTAGAAAACGAGATAGGATTGAATTTGACGGTGGCGGTGTTGGATAGATTTGTCCTTGGCACCCTCCTAATCGCAATTGAATAGGCAAACACCTGCAAATGACACGAATCTCTCCGATGAATGGATGATGACGAGATAAATGTTGTAGAATATTTTGTCCTCGGCACCCTCTTAGACGTGATTATCTAAGCAAGCAACCTCAAGCGGCTCTAACCCACCCTCCTAGATGCAATTACCTAGGCAAGCAAGAGTGTGAAGATGATCTCCATTACAAGAACTTGACGAACTTACGTTGAAGAAGACTTCTGATACGAAAAATAATAAGGCAAATCTATCTACCTTGAAAATAAAATGGCCCATGGCCAAAGGTTTTTGCAACTCATAAATTCATGATGTTGTTCTTATTAATAAAGCAAATATGCCTTTAAATAGGTTACAAATGAAGAGTTCAACTTAAATTAGGAAAAGTAAACATAATAATAAAATAAATAAACATATTTTATCTAACCTAAAAAACTAATAAATAAATAACAAATCTAATCCTAAATATCTTCATAAAGAATCCTAGATTAAATTTAAGTACAAATAATTAATAAAATTATTGAAAATTCGTAATAAATAATATTTCCCGTAATAAATTCGTATAGAGATTTCTGCTTGCATAGTTTTCACTAAAACGGACATAACTTGAGCTCCCGACGTCGAATTGGTGTGTTTCGAGATGCGTTGGAAATCTAAGAGACATACGAATATGTTTGAAGAAGACATGTAGACTCAGAAGTGCCCAGATCCCATCCGAAAATTTGATGCAAGTCGGCTGAAATTCCAGACTTATAAAACAGCTTCAACTCTTTTGGCTACAATGCATCATTTTAACCCCCTATACATTTATCACATTGTACCTTGCAAAAGAATTAAAACAAAACCTCACCCGAAAATATGTTAGAGTAAAGAAATCACTCCACTCATGTTCGCACTCAAATTAGGCTTTTAATCTTCTCTAATGATCCCACCACTCTTGCCTTTTTTCCACTCTTGTTCTATCTCAAAGTTCTTAAAAGAACTAACCTTAACTTATCAAAAGTCTA
The DNA here is from genome assembly GCA_019671005.1 of Hibiscus mutabilis. Lineage (NCBI taxonomy): Eukaryota > Viridiplantae > Streptophyta > Magnoliopsida > Malvales > Malvaceae > Hibiscus > Hibiscus mutabilis. The sequence goes on along the minus strand of CM033755.1, from coordinate 12,000,778 downwards.
TTATGGAGTCGGCTTGTAAATGATGTAGGGTATGAAGGATGGTAACGAAGAAAATGGAAGGCTAAAAGAAAAGGCTAAGGGTGAAGTGTGGCTTAAACTTGTAAAAAGAAAATAAATATTTGGAAAAATAGCTTATTTACTTGAAAAAAATCTTACTTTGACATTTTTCTTTTCTTTTCCTTTTCTTTTCTTTTCTTTTTTTGAATTTTTTCTTTTCTTTACTATTCTTTTTTTTTAATTTTTTTTCTTTTCTCAAAATTGAAATAAAGGAAGAAGAAAAAGTTTTAAAATGACAATTATGAAACGAGTTCCTCAATTTTAACTAGCTCTGATTACCAAACGATGCATGTTAGCCTTCGTTGGATGAAGTCGAGTTGCGTTGAATCCCGATCAAAATAGAAGTACTCTTGGTTGGTGATGATGCAGGCTTGCAAATTGGTTTGGAATTGGTGGAAATGATGAAGATGGTGATTATGGATGGTGGTAGGCTTTGTGAGTGCATTTGGGAATAGAATTGGATGCTTGAGTGAAGGATGGAATGAGACCCACTAACTACATTGAGTTAGGAACCTTCGTTATAATTTGAAGGATGAACACCACACTTTAGAGAATTGATGAGTTTGGTAGAGGGTTTTGATGCCACAAGGCTATGCTTGATTAGCCAAAGAAGTTGTTCTAAGAACAATGAGAAGAACACTCTCAAATATGTATGTCATTCAAGTTGTCTCCTTACAATTGAACTCAAGGCCTCTATTTATAGGTTAGGGTCAATATGAAAGGGTGCTTATACAATTTATGTAGGAATGTATGAAAAGAAACCTCTTAGAAAGTGAAGAGTTGCCGAATGTGAAATGTTATCTTTAATGTATTAATTTGCTTGAATGAATGAAAGAAACCTCTTGAAATGTGAAGAGTTGCTTTCATGAATCCTCCAAAGTGACACCCAAAACCCCTTGGTTGTCCAAGCCATGATATAGGTAGGCGAATTGATGCAAATATTCATACTTGTATGAATAAGGCTGCCTTAAAAGTTTCCTCCATGCATGGACGGTCCAATGATCCAAAATGCACCAAAAATTGCTTCTTTTCATGCTTCAAGTGGCTAGCCAATGACATGTCCTATATTTCCAAAAATAAACATTAGTATATGATATATAATGCAACAAATTAAAGTGACATGGATATGCAACATAAACGTGAAACATGTGACACCACTTTAATCTAATAAAATGCAACAAAATTAAAGACAACTTGACAATAATATTAAACACAAAGTAACTTAATAAAATGTCCCAAAATTATTTAAATAAAAATGTATGATAATTAAACTAAAAAAATGGGCCTTTAATCCACATGCAACATAGTTCATGGCTTGTAAAACTCCTTGAGCCCAACGCCTCCAAGCCCAACGCCTTGATGAAGCCCAATGTCCCAAACTTGCATGACTAGTCTCGTTAGGGCATCCTTGAATTTCTTGGCTCGTGCATGAGTTATCGAACCTTGAGGAAGTAGGATTGGGTCTCTCTTCGATGTTGTCACGATAATTGAACCACCAATGATGCTACAGTATCTAGTGGACCATGCGATGAGCCCAGATAACCACCTCCGTTTTTGCAATGTTTGAGGCTCAGAAACAAGATGCTCAGTTCCAGAAGTTTTTGGACAATTGCATATTGATGTCCCATTCCTGGAGGCCATCGATCAGATGCCAATATACGTAAAGTTTCTGAAGGAAATTGTGACCAAGAAAATGATGGTGGTGAAGTTGAAACTGTTGCTACAGCGGGCGAGTGAGTGATAGTGCTAAGTGATCTACCACACAATATGAAATATCCTGGCAACTTCACTATTCCGTATTCTATAAGCTAGAATTACTTAGTTCTTGCTTTGTGCGATCTCGGTGCAAGTGTCAACTTGATGCCAAAATTAGTGTTTACGAGATTGGGCATGGGAAGAGCTAAACCTACATCAGTGATCCTTCAATTGGTATCGTTCCTAAATTAGACCTGAGAGACAGATTAAAGATGTCCTAGTCAAGGTAGATAGATTTGTCTTCCCAATAGATTTTATCATCCTTGACTGTGAAGCTGACGAGAATGCTCCCATCATCCTCGGGAGACCATTCCTTGGGTGAGTCTCGAATGCTGGAATCATCTACCATATCTCGAATAGTTCTTGGGTGAGTCTCGTACAATGTGTGCCGAAGAAAAAAAGGCATGACCTTGATAAAGAATGATGTTGATGAAATTCTTCCAACCAGAACCATTACTAGATGACAAATATACATTGACTACTAGAAGCTAAATAAAGCTACAGAATGATCACTTCCCCTCGCCATTCATTGACCAGATGCTCGACAATTTTGCGGGGAAACCCTATTATTGCTTCCTAGATGGTTACTCCAGGTACAACCAGATTGCTATAGCACTAGAGAACCAAGGGAAAATAACATTCACCTGTCCATATAGCATTTGTGCCTTTTTCCAAATACCCTTTGGACTATACAATGCACTAGCAACATTCTAGCGTTATATGATTGCCATATTCTTAGACATGGTGGATAAATTTTTAAAGATATCCATGGATGACTTTCTATCTTTGGAGACTCATTTGATCAATACCTAGTTAACCTTGCCAAGGTGTTGAAACGATATGAGGAAACCAACCTTGTGCTTAATTGGGAGAAGTGGCACTTCATGGTATCTGAGGGCATTTTCCTAGGCCACTTGATTTCTGAGAAAGGCATTGAAATAGAAAAAACCAAGATAGAAGTCATAAAGAAGCTTCCACCCTCATCTAACGTCAAAGCCATTTGAAGCTTCCTTGGCCATAACGATTTGTATAAGAGATTTATCAAGGATTTCTCCAAGAATTTGAAGCCTTGGTGCTCATTACTAGAGCAGAATAGAGTATTTGAGTTTGATGACAAATGTTGTGCTGCGTTTGAAACCTTGAGGAAGGAACTTATTTCCACATTGGTTGTTGTGCCCTCGATTGGTCACAATCCTTTGAGCTTATGTGTGATGCTAGCGATTATGTTGTTGGCGTCGTTTTTGGTCAGCGTTGGAGTAAGATCTTTCATCTTAAATATTATACTAGTCGTCTACTCTAAATGAGGCACAACTAAACTACACTACCACCGAAAAAGAACTATTTGTTGTAGTTTTTGCATTTGATAAATTTAGGGCATAGCTTATAGGAACTAAGGTCATTGAGCACACTAATCATTCAGCCATTAAATACTTAGTGACTAAAAATGACGCAAAACCTAGACTTATTATATGTATTTTGCTATTACAAGAATTTGATATTGAGGCAGTGGATAGAAAAGGTACTGAAAATCAAGTTGCCTACCATCTCTCTAGGCTTGATAGTGCATGCGATAGTGATATTTCATGCGACATTAAGGAAGATTTTCCTGATGAGAATTTAATAACTGCTATGACATTGCGTTGGTATGCTGGCATTGTTAATATTCATATTAGTCATATTTTTCTTTGTGATCTTAGCAGCCAGGGAAGGAAGAAATTCCAACATGATGCATGATACTATTATTGGGACGCGCCTCACCTTTTCAAGCAATGCATTGATCAAATGCTTCAAAGATGCATACCCGAGGAAGACCAAGAAGACATCATCTACCATTGTTATTTCGCTCCACGCAGAGGGCATTTTGGAGGACAAAGGACTGCTACAGAGGTCCTACAGAGGTCCTACAGTTTGGATTCTATTGGCCAACCTTGTTTAGAGATGCCAGGCGTGCTACAAGGGTAGCGAAAGATGTCAAAGAATGAGGAACGTCTCTCGAAGAAACGAACTACCCATGCAAGTCATCCTTGAAGTTGAACTTTTTGATGTTTGGGGTATTGACTTCATGGGGCCCTTTTCATCCTCTAAGGGACACTTGTACTTTTTGCTTATCATTGATTATGTGTCCAAGTGGGTGGAGACCATTGCTACGACCAAGAATGATGCAAATACCATCATGAGGTTTTTGCATGAGAATATCTTCACTCAGTTTGGAGTACCTCGAGCTATTATGAGTGAAGAGGCTAGACACTTTGACAATAAGCAAATTGCTAAGGCACTACGACGATATGGAGTTCACCATAAGATTGCCACTGCATATTGTCACGCTTGAGAAGAGGCGGGGTCATTAATCCCACATCGGAAAGGAAAAGGGAGGTCTTGGGATATAAATACGGTGGCGCTGCACATCCTATTAGACATGTCTTTTGGGAAGAGAGTAATGGCCCCGTGACAAGTGGTATCAGAGCGACCCTTTGACTGCCCAATTTCACGCCGAGCGCCCATGAGTGGGGTAGGCAGGGTGGACAACTGTGACAAGGTGGCCCATCACGAGAGCAGAAGCTCGTGACGAGGGCGTCACGAGGTTGGGTGGGGGAGAATGTCACGCCTAAGAAGAGGCGGGGTCATTAATCCCACATCGGAAAGGAAAAGGGAGGTCTTGGGATATAAATACGGTGGCGCTTCACATCCTATTAGACATGTCTTTTGGGAAGAGGGTAATGGCCCCGTGACAATATCATGCGCAAACTAATGGACAAGCCGAAGTGTCCAAACGAGAGATAAAGCAGATCCTTGAGAAAGTGGTCAAGCCAAACAAAACAAGTATGTCCATACTTTAACTTGTGGATGGGAAGGATGAAAACGAGAGTGATAAGTACAAGAATGTACTTAATGAGGTAGTCTCTAGTTCTACCCAATTGTTATATCGAGTTAAGTGTTAATTAATCAAGAATGATCCTAACTAAGGATTTCAAGGCAATTCACAAGATGCAAAAGACAATAAATCACAATTCATACTTTGTCTATTTCAAGAAATCTGACTATTCATGGTCACATATCAAATGGTTCAAGTAACAAGGTTTCAAGACAAGTAATTCAAGTAGCAAGATTTCAAGACAAGCAATTCAAGTAGCAAGGTCTCAAGACAACTAATTCAAGTAACAAGATTTCAAGACAAGTAATTCAAGTAGCAAGATTTCAAGACAAGCAATTCAAGTAGCATGTTTTCAAGACAAGTAATTAATCAATTCATACTTATTAGCTCATTTATATTCTTTCAAAACAATCATTGGTTCTTAGTTTGACTAGGTAATCAAGTCTCCAACCAACTGTCGCCACAAGATGTACCGTAGTACTGGTCAACCCTCCTACTGTCGCCAAAGACCACACAAACGTACCCTCCGTCTGTCGCCAATTAGGGGCCTTAGCCCTGGACCGTAGTCCACCCTGACACAATGAGCTCTAGACTCTAAGGCATGCCCTTCTACCTATTAAACTAGCAACCAAGGTTGTTTGATTACACTTTATTTATTCAAGAATTATCAAGCTTATACAAGTTCAAGATCATGTATTCAAGAATCATTTCAAGCAAGTATTGCAATATTATGCTTTAGCCCTTAGGCCAATTGAGCCTTAGTTCTTAAATTTCATTTCACATTTCATGTGTTTCATGGTTAAGGCAAACCATTCATGTTCAAGGCAGTACATTTCATGTTTCAAGCAATGCATTTCATGGTCAAGACAATACATTCAAGTGGCATTCGATAATCTACACCCAAGGCATTCAAGTAGCATTCATGTAGACAAATTTCATATATTATCATATTTCATACTTCCCTTAATATTTATATTCAAGTTAAATTAGGTTCATTATCATGGCATATCCATAGCAAGAAAATTATCATGCATATTTGGTTAGGACCTAAGTCCTAACCCTATTTATAAACTACACTCACAATACTCCAAGCTTAGTTAGTCTTGGATCCAAACTCCTTTGTTTCTAGCTTTCGAATTATCCTCCTTAGGCCCTTCTCCAATGTTCCCTTCTCGTTCTAACATTTCATACAAGTAAATAATGGTCAAGACAAGCACATTCATTTATTCAAAACAAGACAACAATACACATAATTCATTCAACATACATTTCAAAACATCAAGGCTGCTGCTGCCTGGCAGCATGTGCACTGTTTACTTAAACATGCATATCTTTCATTCCGTACGTCGAAATTTCAATTGGTTTACACCTTTGGAAATCTAACTTAATTGTATTTCTAACCATATAGGCCTTGCATTTTAATTATTTACCAATAAATACAGTTTTTTTACTTAAAGACAGGGTAATTACAACACTGGACAGTTAGCACTGTCCCTAGTGTTTCATTTCTACAATCCATTCTACAATTCCGAATTCAATTCCATTTTCTCCTAATGAATTTAGACATATTAAGGTACTATCCGTTAAATTTTCAGCCTTCAATTTCATTTGTACAATTTATAGAAAATTTTCAAAGTTACTGCCCAGAACAAGGTATTCTGGGCAGATTACTCTAGCTTAAGTTTCTAGCCTCTTTAATCACTTAGATAACACTTCTAACATGCCAATTCAACTTATATACATGTTCTTACATTTCTAGGTCAGTTTATATTCACTTACCTATGTGATCATAACAGGGCATTATACTTGTATACCAATTTGAACATTCGATGCAGTCCCTCATTTTCTCATGCATAGATAAAACAGCCCTTAATTCATCAATTTAATCCTAAACACATTTACATGAATGAAAACAGTCTAAACATTAGTATCCAAGCATAATTACTTCAAAACAGTCCCAATTTTACTTTCAAATCAGCCCCTTAACTAGCGTAAACAGTTCATTACTTACAAAACAGTTTCTTTCCTTTACAAATTAGTTTTTCCCAAGTTTCCAGCTTTATAAACAGCCCATAAAATTTATCCAAGCAGTCCCTAATTACCATAATTTAGGATTCCAGCATAGTTAATATCATTCAACCATCTAAACATTCATCATTCAATTTTATTACATTCTTACATCACTTCTCAATCCAATTCACTCATACATGTATCATCAAAGAGGATCAAGTTTTATGGCTTATACAACAACCTAGTTGATAGTAATATTCACAAAGAAAAGTAAAAGAGATTACCTCCCTACAACAAACCCTTCGAACAAAGCTCCAAGGTGAGCTACACTAGCCAACAATGGCTTCTCTCACCTTTTTGCTTCGGTTTAGTAAGGAAAGAAAGAAGAAGATTGTTTAATTTTTTATGGGAATTAAAATCCCTTCAACTGACCCCTACTGCCCTGATACATGTATGGGGGGCTAAAATGATGCATTGTAGCCAAAGAGTTGAAGCTGTTTTATAAGTCTGGAATTTCAGCCGACTTGCATCGAATTTTCGGATGGGATCCGGGCACTTCTAAGTCTACATGTCTTCTTCAAATATATTCTTCTGTCTCTTAGCTTTCCAATGCATCTTGAAACGCATCAATCCGACATCGGGATCTCAAGTTATGTCCATTTTAGTGAAGACTGTGCGAGCATAAATCTCTATATGATTTTATCACGGGAAATATTATTTATTAAGAATTTTCAATAATTTTATTAATTATTTGTACTTAAATTTAACCTACGATTCTTTATTAAGATATTTAGATGATTTAGGATTAGATTTGTTATTTATTTATTAGTTTTTTAGGTTAGATAAAATATGTTTATTTATTTTATTATTATCTTTACTTTTCCTAATTTAAGTTGAACTCTTCATTTGTAGCCTATTTAAAGGCATATTTGCTTCACTAATAAGAAGAACATAATGAATTTATGAGTTGCAAAAACCTTTTGATACGAGCATGAGAGGGGTCAAAATAATCATCTTGGAAAAGAAGTTGAAAATGCTTCGCAAGTCACGCTACTCTATCACCTTTGTTGATAGAGTAGCGCAATCTTGGATTTGGAAGCCTTCAATCAAGTTGTTGCAAGAACTAGGAGCTCTAGACTCAATCAAGAAAAGTATGGGCAGATCTGAAAATTCAAGAGAAGCTAGTTGGGGGTTTCTTGAAAATTTCATATTCGGGGCTGGTTAATTAAAGAAAGAAAGACAAGATGAAGGATTGGATGATAAGAAAAAAGAATATAAATAAAAAGATTAAAAAAGATTGCGAAAGAGAAAGGTAAAACAAATCTGAAAATTCCAGCTTTGTTTATGGAATTATGGAAGATGGTGTGAAGGTTGAAAGTGAAGATGGCTTGCGATTTATTGTTGTTATTTTGTCCCCGGCACCCTCTTAGACGCAATTATCTAAGCAAGCAACCTCAAGCGGCTCTAACCCACCCTCCTAGATGCAATTACCTAGGCAAGCAAGAGTGTGAAGATGATCTCCCTCACAAGAACTCGATGATCTTATGTTGGAGATGGCTTATAGACAAGTTTACCGAACACTTGCAAACTCAAAGAATACTAAAATCTCCAAAGATAACTTTTTATTAATCAATGAAATCTGAATTACAATGTGGGCGAAGCCTCCTTTAATATAGGCCACGGAGAAGTTTTAATCCTACTAAACTTAGGAATTAAATACAATAAATAAATGCTAAAATCTAATCTCCTAATTAGATAAGTAACTTCTAATAATAAATAAATGCTAAAAATAAAATCCTAGTCAAATAAATCTGATCCTAATAGATATTGCAGAATCCTATATTGATTTAAATTACAAATAATCAAATAAAATCTTGAAAATTCGTAATTATCCAAAAATCTCGTGTTAATCCCGTATAGGAATTTCTGCATGCGCTGTCTTCGCTAAAATAGACGTATCTTGAGATCCATATGTCTGATTGAGGCATTTCAAGATGCGTTGGAAAGCTAATTTGCAGCCGGACAAGTTTTAAGAAGACATGTTGACCCATAAATGCCATCTCATCCAAAAATTCGTTGCAAGTTAGCTGACTTTCCAGACTTCACAAACAGATTCAGTTTCTTGTCCAAGATGCATTGTTTTTGACCTCCTATGCGTGCATTGTTTTGGCCATTATTGTTTGCATCGAACAAATTCAGCTTCTTGTCCAATATGAGTAATTTAACCCCGCTCATGCATGTATCATTCCCCCACTCCTCAAAAGGATTCGTCCTCGAATCTAAATCGGCAATGAGAGAGCTATCAGAAACTTCAATTGAAAAGGCTTCTTTGTTGTATGTGGAGTGATCTAACTGAGCTCCTCTCAATGGTTCAACAAAATCCTGAAAAAATAAGACAACACTACTCGAACATTTGTAATAACTAGTCAAAACAAAATCACTCGTCACGTTCTTTTTCTTTTGGGCTTTGTGTGACTTTTACCTCATATGTATTTTCACTCACTAAATTTGGGCCATTAATTTGACTTTTTTCACTCTCGACCTCTTTACTCTCAGTCTTTTGTATCTCACATCCCATATCACTCTCATAAAATTTATCATCAATATACAATTTATGTAGAGGAGGAAGTGTTTCTAACGGAATGATAGGACAAGAATCAAATGAAGGGTTAGAATTACACTTACTTTCTTCGTGGGGAGGTGATGAGAGTATAGCAAGTGGACCTAATACTTCACACGAGGGATTATAAGCATTGTCATCTTGTCTAATGTGTTCACTATCACTATCCTTTTGTTTGGGAGATGGTTCTTCTCCAATATCAACATTTGCACAAATGCTAAAAGTAGAAGTACGAAGAGAATCATGTGTACCTTCTGGTTTTGGGATGTCTTCATGGTTGGTTGCCTTTGTGTGGTCAATTGATTCAGCCTTTTGCGCTTCCAATCTTTTTTGTTTTATCCTCTCACACTGTTTTTTTGCTTTTGCTATTTCTTCATCTACTTTTTCCGGCTCTATGGTAGCAAACGAGAGCTTCTGGCCTTGGTGCACAACCGAGTATCCATTTGTATTGATTCGATGGATAGCGCCCCGATCATTTTTCCAAGGTCTTCCTAATAGCAAGTGAGTGACTTCCATAGGAACCACGTCACACCATACATCATCACAATAGCTTCCAAGAGTAAAAGAGATTAAACAACGTTCGGTTACCTTCATATCCGGTCCGCTATTAAACCCTTGAAGATGATACGGCTTAGGGTGTTCTTGGCATGGTAGATTGAGTGCATCAACAATGAAGCTACTCACTAAGTTTACACGACTATCACCATCAATAATTAAAGAACATAGATTACCTTGTATCTTACACCGTGACCGAAAAATATTTAGGATCTTATGGTGTTTGGGAAGTGTTTAAGATGAATTTTTGGAGGTTGAAGTTGTGTTAAATTTGAGGCGATCAAGGTTGGTGTTAGGAGTTTGTGGTTTTCTTGGATCAGCTGATTGCTCTCGAGATTTGTTGAGAAATTTTCTCAGGTTGTCGTGTTGTTAGCGAAGTTGTGGCTTTAGAGATGTCTTGTTTTTTAACAATGTCATTAGGCGTGATTGTTCGCAGCTAGTTAGGGAAGGACATGTTCCTACACCTGCTGTTGTACCATAGAGAGACCGTGGGTGCGGTTAAGGTTTAGTGTAGAGAGAAAGTTCAAAGGATAGTTGCTCATAACGTAGCGGTTCAACCTGAAAGTTCAAAGGAATGATACAAATATGATTGCAGAGGTGTTATATGTTGGAATGCGAGTAACTAGTTCTTTTGAGGATTTAGTAGTTGCTAGGAGGTTGTATAGAAGATTTCCTTTGGTGTTTTAAGGTCATGTGTCTGCAGTTGATTTGATGGAGTTGTTGTTTCATGGTTTTGATGTAATTTTGGGGATGGATTGGTTGCCTGAACATAGGGTTGTGGTTGATTTTGAGACCAAGTGAGTTTCGTTGAAACTAGCCGAGGACTATGAAGTGGTGGTTGTGGGCAAGAATATTAAATTCTTGTCCAATGTTGTTTCAGCCTTGGAAGAGCAAAAGTTGTTCGATCTTGGGGGTCAAGCATATCTAGCTTATGTTATGAATCTAAATATGAAGGAGGTACAATCCAGGATATCCACACCGTTTGTGATTTTCTAGGAGTGTTACCAGAAGAGTTGCCAGGATTACTACTGGATAGAGAGGTAGAGTTTTGTATTGAGACATACGTAGATACGGCTCTGGTGTCAATTGCATCGTATCGCATAGCACCAAAGGAGTTGAAGGAGCTGAAGACGTAGCTTCAAGAGTTGTTGGATTGTGGTTTTATTCGACCTGGTGTGTCACTATAAAGAGCACCAATATTGTTTGTAAAAAAAGGATGGCACGATGAGAATGTACATTGATTTATTGGCAATTGATCAGGTTGACGATTAAGAATAAGTATCCTTTTTTGGGGATTGATGAATTGTTTGACCAGTTTTGGGGTGAAGCGTTGTTTTCCGAGATTGATTTTAGGTCATGGTATTATCAGTTGAAGGTGAAAGATAAAAATGTGCCGAATATAGCTTTTCACAAGCGTTACGGGCATTATGAGTTCTTAGTGATATCGTTTGGGTTGACAAATGTGCCTGCTACTTTTATGAATATAATGAATTGGGTGTTCTGTCAATTCTTGGATCAATTCATGGTGGTGCTCATTGATGACATTCTCGTGTACTCTCATATGGAGGAAGATCACGACTGACTCCTACGAATTATGTTGCAAATTCTGTTGGAGAATAAGCTTTATTCTAAGCTGAGCAAGTGTGAGTTTTGATCAAGCAAGTGGTTTTTCTTGGTCATATTGTTTCGGTAGAAGGTATCCGGGTGAATCCGCAAAAGATTGAGGTAGTTGTGAATTTGAAGCAACCTAAGTCGATGATGTAGGTTTGTAGTTCTTTTGGGGTTAACAGGGTGTTATCATTGATTTGTGGATGGTTTCTCGAAGATTACCGCTCCTTTGAAGAAGTTGTTGTAGAAGGATGTAAGTTTTGAGTGGACGGAGGGTAGACAACAAGCTTTTGATAAGTTGAAGGAAGCTTTGACTCAAGCTTCGATCTTGATTTAATATGAGTCAGGGAAGGAGCCTGTAGAGTATAGCAATGCATCCTATGTTGGTTTAGGGTATGTGTTGATGCAAGGGAAAGGTTATGGCTTATGCATGTAGGATGTTGAAGGTGCACGAGCGCAACTATCCTATGCATGATATAGAGCTAACCGCGGTGGTGTTTGCGTTGAAGATTTGGAGGCATTATCTTTATGGTGAAAAGTGCATTGTGTACATGGATCACAAGAGTTTGAAATATCTATTGTTGTAACAGGAATTGAATCTTAGGCAATGGAGATAGTTAGAATTGCTCAAGTATTATGATTTGACGATACAGTATCATTCGGGTAAGGCTAATATTGTAGTTGACATCTTGGGTAGGAAAGTTGCAATGGAGTTGTGGGCTATGTTTGTTCAGTTGAGTGTGACGTGAGATGGTGGTTTGTTGGCTGAGTTGGAAGTGAAGCCATCGTTGTTGCAGCGGATCAAGAAGAAACAACCGTATGATGATTCGTTGGTACCGCATGTTAAGGATTTTATGGATGACAATCAGATGTATTTTTGTTTTGATGATGAGGATTTTGTATTTCAAGAATCGAGTGGTTGTGCCGAAGGATGATATGGTACACTATCTTGACAGAGGCACATTCGAGTCCTTTTGCTATGCATTCAGGAAGTACAAAGATGTATTAGGATTTGAAAAAGGAGTATTTTGGGTTGGTTTCAAGAAGGACGTACGGATTTTGTTGCTCGTTGTATGGTATGTCAGCGTGTTAAGGCTGAGCATCATTTTCCTATCAGTTGTTGCAAACGTTGCAAATTTTGGAGTGGAAATAGGAGAGAATTACCATGGTTTCTGTGACTGGTTTGGCTTTGAAGCCATCAAAGAATTCTGTGTTGGTGATTGTGGATAGGTTTACGAAGTGTGCATATTTTTTGGCTGTGCATACAACATATACTTTGGATAAGTTGGCGGAGTTGTATGTTGCTGAGATTGTGAGGTTGCATGGGGTGCCTAAGTCTGTATCGGAAAGGGATCCACTCTTTATAGTAGGCTTTTTGGAGAGTGTTCATAAGGCTTTGGGTACGCGTTGAATGTTAAGACTTCATATTATCCTGATACATGCATGAGCGGGGTTAAATTAATCATATTGGACAGGAAGCTGAATTTGTTCAATGCAAACAATAATGGCCAAAACAATGCACGCATAGGAGGTCAAAAACGATGCATCTTGGACAAGAAACTGAATCTGTTTGTGAAGTCTGGAAAGTCAGCTAACTTGTGACGAATTTTTGGATGGGATCCAGGCATTTATGGGTCAACATGTCTTCTTAAAACTTGTCCGGCTGCAAATTATCTTTCCAACGCATCTTGAAACGCCTAAATAGGACATCTAGATCTCAAGATACGTCTATTTTAGCGAAGACAACGCATGCAGAAATTCCTATACGGGATTAATACGGGATTTTTGGATAATTACGAATTTTCAAGATTTTATTTGATTATTTATAATTTAATTCAATATAGGATTCTGCAATATCTATTAGGATCAGATTTATTTAATTAGGATTTTATTTTTAGCATTTATTTATTATTAGAAGTTATTTATCTAATTAGGAGATTAGATTTTAGCATTTATTTATTGTATTTAATTCCTAAGTTTAGTAGGATTAAAACTTCTCCATGGCCTACATAAAGGAGGCTTCACCCACATTGTAATTGAGATTTCATTGATTAATAAAAAGTTCTCTTTGGAGATTTTAGTATTCTTTGAGTTTGCAAGTGTTCGGTAAACTTGTCTAGAAGCCATCTTCAACATAAGATCATCGAGTTCTTGTGAGGGAGATCATCTTCACACTCTTGCTTGCCTAGGTAATTGCATCTAGGAGGGTGGGTTAGAGCCGCTTGAGGTTACTTGCTTAGATAATTGCGTCTAAGAGGGTGCCGAGGACAAAACAACAACAACAAATTGCAAGCCATCTTCATCTTCAACCTTCACGCCATCTCCACAAGCCATAAACAAAGCTGGAAATTTCATATTTCTTTTATCTATCCTCATTTTAATCTTTTTCAATCCTTTTACTTTTGTTCTTATTAATCATCTTCTAATTTTCCTTCTTATCTTTGTTTCTTTGAATTTCGAACCTTGAATCTGAAATTTTCAAGAAAATCCATTCTCCTTTCTCTTGAATTTTCAGATCTGCCCATAACTTTCTTGTTTGAGTCTAGAGCTCCTAGTTCTTGCAACAACTTGATTGAAGGCTTCCAAATCCAAGATTGCGCTACTCTATCATATCCTCAAACGGATGGTTAGTCTGAATGTGTTATCCAAGTATTGGAAGATATGTTGCAGTGTTGCATCATTGATTTTCAAGAAACGTAGGAGAAGCAATTATCGTTGGTGGAGTTTGCCTATAACAATAGTTATCAAGCTAGTATCCAAATGGTTCAGTATGAAGCTTTGTATGGTAGAAAGTGACGTACTCCACTTTGTTGGGCGAAGGCAGGAGAAAAGTATGTTTCTTTGCCTGATTTGCTGAGGGATACCAATGAAAAGGTTAAGCTTATTAGTGATCAATTGTAGGCGGCTTCAGATTGAAAAAGTCATATCCTGACTTGAAGCGTCGAGAGATAGAGTGTTTCTCAAAGTTTTGTCTTTGGAAGAAGGTGATGAGATTTGGAATGAAAGGCAAGTTGAGTCCAAGGTTCATTGGGCCTTATGTGAGGTGTTGGAGCGTATTGGTCCGGTTGCTTATATGTTGAGGTACCTGTGGAGTTGGAGAAGATACATGATGTTTTCTATGTATCGATGTTTCGGAGATATAAATTGGACCCATCGAATGTGATGCCTGTTGAGGAAATTGAGTTGAATCCGGATTTGACCTATGATGAGGAAGAACTAGTGAGAAATCTGGATTCTAGTAGCGAGGTTCTTCGTGGGAAGTTCCTTGAGTTGGAAAAGTTGTTGTGGCAACATCGTGGTGTGGAGGAAGCCACATGGGAAAGTAAGGAGGACATGAAGAAGTAGTTTCCTTACCTTTTCTGTTAGGTAAATTTCGAGGACAAAATTTCTTAAGAGGGAGAGAGTTGTAACGCCCCAAATTTGGGCCTAGATGTTAGACCGATTAGACAGTTCAAGAGAACTGGATTAGGCGATTTGAGCTAGTTTTGGGAATTAATTCTTAATAAACTGTTTTCAGCTAAAATAAAATATGAAAAAAAATATTATAAAATGTTTAACTAATATTCTAAGGTTTTTGGGGAAATCAATTTAAAGAAATTAAATCAGATTTTTGGGACATTTTGGTCTGGTGTCTAAAATGTAAAGTTTTCAAAACTGTTTTGGTGACTAAATCGCAAAAGGGTCAAAACTTAGAATCTTTAAGGATCTAATTTGCCAAAGTTTTTAATCAGACTTTTCCCTTAATTTAGCTTATTTTTAATGGTTTTTAAAAGGTTATTTAATAAAAATAATATATATTTGATTAAGAGGAAACGCGTCAATCGGACATCAGGAACTCAAGATACGTCCAATTTACTGAAGACTGAGCATGCAGAAAACTGGATACAGGATTATTACGGGATTTTGTAAAATTCAGCCCAAAAGCTAACATATAAGGCTTTGGACGAATTAAACTTTGCCCAATATATTTATTATCATTTAAATTGATGTTTTTAGAGTTTTATATACTTTAGGAACCAGCCACCCAGCCCTTATCAGCTTATCACTTGCCTTATCACCCTATTCCTTGCCACACAAGCACAAGGAGTTTAAAGGCTGTTATTTTTTATTATTTTTAATTAGATTAGGTTTTCCTTGTTTTAGTAGAAGTTAAATTACTTTGTCTATCCTTCACCTATAAAAGGATGAAGCCTCCATCATTGTAGGGAGATTTTCTTTGATTTATAAAATATTTAGTGAGTTTGTTTTTGCAAGTGCTGATTACTTGTGCCTTCGAAGTCTTTTTCAACATAAGTTCGACGAGTTCTTGTGAGGGAGATCATCTTCACACTCTTGCTTGCCTAGATAATTGCGTCTAGGAGGGTGGGTTAGAGCCGCTTGAGGTTGCTTGCTTAGATAATCGAGTTTAAGAGGGTGCCGAGGACGAAACAACATCAACAATTCGCAAGCCATCTTCATCTTCAACCTTCACACCATCTTCCATAATTCCATAAACAAAACTGGATTTGTTTTACCTATCTTCTTCTTAATATTTTATCATCTTTTTATTTATATTCTTATTTCTTATCATCTAATCCATCATCTTGTCTTTCTTTCTTTAAATTTTCAGCCTTGAATCTGAATATTTCAAGAAAATCCCTTCTCTTTTCTCTTGAATTTTCAAATCTGCCCAAACTTCCTTGATTGAGTCTTAGAGCTCCTAGCTCTTGCAACAACTTGATTGAAGGCTTCCAAATCCAAGATTGTGCTACTCTATCAGTAACCCTGCTGTGCAAGTTGCCACGACAACTGAGTTGCCCTTGCACTCTTTTACCAAGACGATCCAATCGGCTATCACACCTCAACTCACTATAACCTGGCCTATTCTCTCTCATTTGATTACATCTTCTTTTACTTATTTGCTTTCTAGTTTAGTTAAAACTCCTAGAATCTTCTACTTGTGTTTTCTTTTACTTTTTACAGTGCAAGAGATTAGATTCTTGAAGTGGCACCAATCCTTGTGGAGAGGATATCTTTTATACTATAACTTGCAACGTGTACACTTGCACAATTGCGGAGCACTTATTACGCACAACAGCATAACTGCAAAATGTTGTGCTGCTCCTCTTCTGGCACACATCGGTAGATCACTTGGTTGGCACATTGTTTGAAAAGAATCAGCTCATCCTAATAATATTGTCGAACATCTCACAGAAAATGTTTCCTGGCATTACTTGCCAGATCTGGTGACAAAATATTGCATACCAAGTAATTGACTATGTCAGCATAACATGACATTGAATCGGCTACAAGTAGGTATTCATGGAATTTATCTCTAATAGAAGTGGCTCCACCTTTCTCAAGGTGATGCTCTAATCGTGATAAATGGTAAACTAACAAGTTTTCACTCCCCTTCTTGTCTTGAGTCTCAAGATCAAATTCTTGCAGCAAGAGCGTCTATCAGATTAGTCTGGGCTTGGCATCCTTTTTTCCAAGAGATATTTCAATGTCGAGTGATCTGTATACACCACAACTTTGTTACCTACCAAGTAAGATCTGAACTTTTCAAATGTAAATACAACAATGAGAAATTCTTTCTCAACTGTGGTGTAGTTTAGTTAGGCTTTATTCAACGTCCGGATGGCATAGTAAATGGTGTGAAAAATCTTGCCATGCCTCTGTCCTAACACGGCTCCAAAAACATAGTCACTGGCATCACACATGAGCTTGAAAGGCTCACTCCAATCTGATGCCATAGCTATAGGGGCATTAATCAATATGTCCTTAAGTTCCTAAAACGCTTTTAAACAAGAGTCACCAAACACAAAAGTGGCATTTTGTTCTAAAAGAAAGCATAAAGGTTTAGAAATTTTTGAAAAATCTTTAATGAAACGTCGATAAAAACACGCATGACCCAAAAAACTTCTGATACCTTTTACACTTGTATGAGGTGGCAACTATTTTATTACATCCACTTTAGCCTTGTCTACTTCCAGGCCTCTCTTTGTTACTTTATGATCGAGAACTATGCCTTCCTTCACCAAGAAGTGGCATTTCTCCCAGTTCAAGACCAGGATAGTCTCCATACATCTCCTTAAAACAAGCTCTAGACTCTAAAGACATTCCTCAAATGTCTTGCTAAACACCAAGAAAATCATCCATGAAAACTTCTAGGTTGTTTTCAATCATGTCGTAAAAATAGACATCGTGCAATGTTGAAACATTGTCGAAGCATTGCACAGTCCAAAGGGCATTCTTCTAAAAGTGAATGTCCCATATAGAAAGGTGAATGTGGTCTTCTCCTGATCCTCTGAAGCTATGGTAATTTGATTATATCCTGAATAGCCATCTAGGAAGCAATAGAATGCCTTACCTGCCAATATGTCCAACATCTAATCGATAAAGGGCAGTGGGAAGTGGTCACTCTCGGTAGCATTACTTAGCTTCCTATAGTCCATGCACACTCTCCAACCGGTAACAGTTCTGGAAGGAATCAACTCATCTTTACTATTTTAAACCATGGTCATGCCACTTTTCTTTGGCACATATTGCACCGAGCTGGCCCACGAGCTATCGAAAATAAGATAGATTATCTAAGTATCAACCCACTTGATTATTTCTTTTTTAACTACCTCTTTCATGCTCGGGTTCAATCTTCTCTGGCGCTCAATTGTTTTGCCATGATATTCCTCTAAGATTATTTTGTGCATGTAAATAGTTGGGCCTATTCCTCTAATATCAGCCAAGGTACATCCAGAGCTTCCTTATAATTGCTTAAAATTTCTAGCAATCTTTCCTCTTGATCATTAGATAGATCAACAGCAATGATCACTGGTAAAGTAGAGTGTTTACCTAAGTAGGCATACTTGAGGTGGACTAGCAACGATTTCAGTTCTAATTTTGGTGGCTCCTCAATGGATGCTTTAGTGCCTTGATTTCTCTACCAGCCAACTCCAATGGCTCTGGCTATCCAAAGTAATTAACAACTTAATTCTCCAAGGTTGATCCTTCTGTGTCTTCACTTGTCTCAATTTCATCATCTAGTTCTCTAGTAGCATCATCAGCGTCTTGGCATAGATGTGCAATGTCCATAGTGAAAATGGACTCCATCATCTTATTAGCTTGGCATTCCTCTAGTTCATCTGTACATTTAAAAGCTTGAAACTCATTAAATGTAACATGTTCATCATTCATGCGCATAGTAAGTTCACCTTTATGAACATCAATTAAGGCTCTACCTATGGCAAGGACCAGTCTACCTTTACCAACACATCCTTAATCTTACCTCTAGGATGTGCAAAAGACTGGTCTGCCAACTAAAGTGTTATAGTAGTAGATCTTGCTTTGATGCCTAGCTTTTTTAAAACAGACATTGGCATCAAATTGATGCTGCCTCCCAGGTCACACAGTGCCTTACCCATGAATCTATTGCCAATGGTATAGGGAATAACAAAACTTCCCATATCTTTCAGCTTCGGTGGCAATCGTTGAGTATCATTGTACTACATCCCTCAGTGAGAGCTATAGTCTCGAAATCACCCAATTTCCTCATTTGGGATAAAATGTCCTTCATGTATTTAACATAGTTTGGCATCTGCTCAAGAGCTTGTACTTACGGTATGTTGATCTGCAACTACTTAAGAACTTCCAAGAAGCACTTAAATTGTGGTCCTACTTGTGCATAAGTAATCTTTGTGGAAATGGTAGAGGTGGGTAAGCAAATGATGGATCTACCGTCTTTGCCAAGGGTTTGCTGGCATTAGACTGAGGACTGACATCGTTTATGTCAACTTTTTTCTTCTCTGCTTCTTTTGGTCCATCTGCTGGTCTCTTCTCTTTCTCTTCGCTATCAATCAATTGGCTGCTTCACAAGTTTCTCATCCTTGCATTGTTTGCCACTCCGAAGAGTTACAACTTTGCATTGTTCATTTCCTTTCTACCGAGCATCTTCTGTATCACTTGGCAAAGCTCCCTAGGGTCGATTGCTAAGTGTCTTGGCAATCTGTCTGATTTGAATCTCCAAGTTCCGCATAAATGCTGCCAAACTCTAGACAATTGCATCATTCCTCTCCATATATTCTGTCAAAGTCCCTTGGTTGTTCCTTTGTCCTGTTTAAAAATTACTTTATGCCCTCTGTGGCATGGCATTTTGGTTGAAACCTTTTTTAGCATTGTTAGTCTAACATTGAGCATTGTTCTGACGTTGGGCATTGTATTGATTACTTCCTTAATTTCCCAAAGCTAAATTTGGGTGTTGCCTCCATCCTGCATTGTAAGTATTGGAATTTGCATTATAATTAGGATTGAAATTGCCAACAAAATTTACCAATTCAGGGTTGACAGGGCAATCTTCCATATAATGGTTCTCCCCACATATGGCGCAAAATGGGTCTAATGCCTTGACCTCTTGGGATTCTGTATTCTTTTGCAAAGTTCTCACCATGCTAGTAAGATGGAAATCTCAACGTGGATGAATATCAGTTCATCTAGCGCTAATTTCCCACCAGTTTTAGTTGAGATCCTCTCAAGGATGCCAATTGCCTCTGTATAGTTCTTGTCAAGCAGTGAACCATTTGCCAAAGAATTAATAATAATCCTTTTATGAGCATTGAGCCCATTGTAGAAGGTCTCCATCTGGGTCCAATTTGGGAATCCATGGATGGGACACCTCCTCAACAGGTCCTTAAATATCCCCAGGTGTCATATAGGGTCACATCATCAGCCTGCCTAAACATAATGATCTCACTCCTCAGCTTGGCAGTGAGTTTAGGTTGCTGGAATCGCAGCAAAAAGTTTTAGCATAGATCTCCCCATGAGGTGACAAAACCAGGAGGCAGAGAACTAAGCCACGTTTTTGCTCTATTTCTCAGGGAAAATGATATGATCTCGACTATGAGTTTTGAATCATATATGTGAATGCCCGATCGTGATTCTAGTAAGAACTCTGCAGTGCTTTGAATGTATTCTGAAATTACTCAAACAACAATGTAAGTAGAAATAGATAAATAAGAAATAGAAATAATGGGATGAAAGATATGTAGAAGGGGTGTAGGAAGAGTGATAGTTGTGATTATGGAAGAAAGAAAAAAAAATAAAAGATGAAAATGTAGGTGAAGATGATGGGGTGTTGGCGTTAAGATGAAGAAATTCAAAGGATGGATTGTGACCCCCTAACTATAAAGAGTTAGGAACCAGCAATATAATAAAGTGGAAATGAAGTGGTAGGATATGGAACGTGACCCACTAGCTATAGATGAGCTAGGAACCAACGCTATAACAAAAGGGAAATGGATGAAGACTACAAGACTAACTTGAAGCCGATAGAGTTCCACAAGAGAACAAGAATGAAAGCAATCTTTCAAAGATGTTTTATATATTCAAAAGTGTCTTACAATGATCCTAAAGATGCCTATTTATAGTAGAAGTAGGCAGAATATGAAAAGGTGTTACAAGAAAGATGAATGCTCATCTTAATGCACTTGAATACACATGAATGCTTTGTCCTTTCTTCTCATCTTCAAAGCTGATTAGTTTAGACAAATTGAGGTTGAATTTAGTCATATTTTCGTCCAAATTAAGAAGGACTCTTGGGCTGCCTTGTTTTGCTATCATATGAAGAGAAAGGGGATGAATGTGGACAAGGATGAATGTAGACATCCTTGCTGTCCAGCTTAAGTGCAACTCTTCATCTTCCAAGCTGATTAATATGACCTGAATGTCATAAAAGGTGAGTTTCATCCAGCCTTCATTTCATGTCTCCTCAATGAATTTTGAAACCCCACTTGAATGGTGATAACATCAACCTTGAATGCCTTGAATTTGCTGAATTAAGATGGCCATCAATTGCTTGTCTCTTGGTAGAAGATGAAAGAACTCTTCCTTGGCTCAAATTCATTCAAATCATCCATGCATAAAATTCCCGTAATAAAAATTTCAGCCTGCACTGTCTTCAGTAAATCATTCGTATCTCAAGCTCCCGATATCGGATTGAGGTGATTCAAAAGGCATTGGAAAGCTAAGAGATGGAGGAATAACGTCCAATTGATTTCTGGATCCAAACACGTCTGTATCGCATCCAGAATTGGAAGACATTCTGCTGATATTCTTGCATCTGGTAAAACCGTTCATCTTCCCTCATGCACCTAGACACAAAGGTAAACTTTATTCAATCTTTAATTGAAAACATGCATGTAAACAATTAAGAGTTAGTTTAATAAATGAGCTAGTTTGATGAATGAACTAGTTTAATTAATGAACTAACTTTATTCAATGAACTAATAATCTTGAATGAACTAGTTTAATCAATGAACTACTTAGTTAAATGAAGTGTATAACTAAATGAACTACATGTTTAAATGCAACGCATGCTTTAATGAACAACATGTTTATTGAATGCAATGAATGTTATGCAAACTTTAAATACTCATGCAAATTCATGCATAAGCAAAGTAAAGTGTTCCTCCCTTATTATTTCTTCTTTCTCACGTCCCAAGCTTGATGTAAACATATTTTCCATGGCTGCTTGGAACTCCTTGGCCCTTGCTCGAGTAATGGGGCCACCTGGGTACTTCTCTGGGTCTTTGCCATTGACGTTCATATCAGTCCCCCCTCTTTAAGGCGATTTGTCCCCAAATCGTCATCTACATCATAAGGAGATAGGTCAGCAACATTGAAGGTTGCACTAACATTAAACTCACCTGGAAGATCTAATTGATAGGCATTGTCATTGATCTTCTTGACTATTTGGAATGGTCCATCTCCCGAGGCATTAATTTGGACTTTCGTTGAAATAGGGAACCTTTCTTTCCTCATGTGCAGCCACACCCAATCCCCTGGCTCAAAGGAAATTCGCTTACGACCCTTATTTGCTTGCTGCTCATATTGCTTGGTTCGTTTTTCAATGTTCTCCTGCACTTGTTGATGAAGCTTCTTAACAAATTCAGCTTTATTAAGTCCATCTTTATTCACAATTTGATCAGCGGGTAATGGTAACAAGTCTATCGGTGTTAATGGATTGAATCCATACACCACTTCAAAAAGCGTGCGCCCTGTAGTACTATGGATCGAACGGTTGTATGCAAACTCCACATGTGGTAAACTCTCCTCCCATGTTTTCAAATTCTTCCTAATGATGGATCGAAGTAACATAGAAAGTACTCGGTTCACCACTTTAGTTTGGCCATCCGTTTGAGGGTGGCAAGTGGTGGAGAATAGTAACTTAGTACCAATCTTACTCCATAGGGCTCTCCAAAAGTGACTTAAGAACTTCACATCCCGATCAGACACAATAGTTCTTGGTATGCCATGTAACCTTAAGATTTCCCTGAAAAAACAAAGTAGCAATATGTGAGGCATCATTAGTTTTGTTACAGGGAATGAAATGAGCCATTTTGGAGAATCTATCCACAACTACAAAGATGGAATCTTTGTTATTCTTGGTAACGTGGAAGCCCTAGCACAAAATCCATTGAAATATCCATCCCATGGTGCTTCGGTATGGGTAGTGGTGTGTAAAGTCCATGTGGCATGACTTTAGATTTGGCCTTCCTGCAAGTGATGCATCGCTCACACAACCTCTCCACATCTCGTTTCATTTTAGGCCAATATAGGTGCTCTTGAAGTATAGCCAAAGTCTTTGCTATCCCAAAATGTCCCATTAATCCTCCTCCATGAGCTTCCTTAGTTAGCAATTCACGCATGGAACCTTGAGGGATGCATAGTCTTCCTTCCTTAAATAGGAAACCATCATGCTTATAGTATTTTTCAATTGACCCTTTCTCACAAGTTTTGTAAATCTCTCCAAAATCAGAGTCAGAGACATATAAGTCTTTAATAAAAACAAAACCCAATAACTTAGATTCCAAAGTGTTTAAAAGAATATACCTCCGTGACAATGCATCGGCAACTATATTCTCCTTACCTTTCTTGTACTTGATAACATATGGGAAAGTTTCAAGAAACTCCACCCATTTGGCATGCCTTTTGTTGAGTTTATGCTGCCCCTGGATATGTTTCAATGCCTCATGATCAGTGTGAATGATGAACTCCTTAGGCCAAAGGTAATGTTGCCATGTTTCCATTGCCCTCACAAGAGCATACATCTCCTTGTCATAGGTAGGGTAATTTAGCGTAGCTCCACTTAATTTTTCACTGAAATAGGCTATAGGACGTCCACCTTGAGACAAAACTGCTCCAATTCCTACACCTGATGCATCACATTCAATTTCAAAAGTTAGATTAAAATCAGGTAGAGCAAGTAAAGGGGCATGTATTAAACAATCTTTAATGCTATTAAAGGACTTCTCTTGATCTTCCCCCCAAAAGAATTTAGAATTCTTCTTAATAACACTTGTTAGTGGGGCGGCTATGGTGCTGAAGTTGGGGACGAATCTTGATAAAAACTTGCAAGTCCATGGAAGCTCCTAACTTGAGAAATGCTTGCTGGTCGTGGCCACTCTTCAATGGCTTTAACCTTCACTTTGTCCACCTCCAAGCCTTCAGAACTCACAACGAAACCTAGGAAAACAACCTTGTCAGTACAAAATGTACATTTTTGTAAGTTAGCAAACAGTTTTTCCTTCCTCAAAACTAGCAAAACTGACCTTAAATGTTGAACATGTTCTTCCATGGTTTTACTATAGATTAGAATGTCATCAAAGTAAACCACACAAAACTTACCCAAGAATGGCCTAAGAACATGATTCATTAACCTCATAAACGTGCTTGGAGCATTAGTTAAGCCAAAAGGCATAACCAACCACTCATAAAGGCCTTGCTTAGTTTTGAATGCTGTTTTCCACTCATCACCTTCCCGCATTCGTATTTGGTGGTAACCACTTTTAAGATCAATCTTGGAAAAGAGGTTAGAACCACTAAGCTCATCTAACATGTCATCTACGCGAGGAATAGGGTGACGATACTTTACCGTAATTTTGTTTACCGCTCGGCAGTCCACACACATGCGCCAAGTTCCATCCTTCTTTGGCACAAGTAGAACTGCACGGCACATGGGCTAAGGCTTTCCCTCACGTAGCCTTTTGACATCAACTCAGATACTTGCCTTTGCAACTCCTTAGTTTCTTGGGGTTGCTTCTTGCACGCTGGTCGGTTTGGAATGACGGCTCCGGGAACAAAGTCTATTTGATGTTCTATGCCACAAATAGGTGGCAGCCCACTTGGTATTTCCTCCGGAAATAGGTCATCAAACTCCTGCAATAAAGACACAACAAAAGCAGGCAAATTTTGATCAAGGTAGTTAGTATTCAAGAAATTTTCCTTGTACATGAGCACAAGTGCTTCCTTTGCTGTCATTAAACTCTTTTTCAACTCTCTCTCTTTAGAAAGAATGCTGATTTTCCTTCCCTCATTTTGATCACACTCCTTTGCTTTTACCTCCATTTTGGTCTCTCTCTCTTTGGCTTTTTCAATTTTTCCTCTCAATAAAATTTGGTCTTCATGTATTTGTTTTGGAGAAAGTGGGGCTAAAGTGATCTTCTTTGCTTCATGGGTGAACGTATACCGGTTGGTATACCCGTCATGGATCACTCGCCTATCAAATTGCCAAGGCCTTCCAAGTAATAAATGGCTTTGCGTGCATTGGAACAACATCGCATAATACCTCGTCTTTGTACTTCCCAATAGAGAAAACAATTCGAACTTGTTTGGTCACCTTGAGTTCTCCTCCATCGTTGAGCCATTGTAGCTTATAAGGTTGTGGATGCTTTGTTGTTGCCAAGCCAAGTGTATCTACCATTAAGGTACTAGCAACATTAGTGCAACTACCACCATCAATAATAACAAAGCATACCTTTCCTCCAACATGGCAACGAGTATGGAAGATATTTTTTCGTTGTTCATTTCCTCCAACGGATTATGCGTTTAGGCTTCTTTTGACAACAAGAACCTCTCCTTCCACGCCATACTCTAATTCTTCTTCTTCGATGGCAACATCTTCATTCTCATCCTCTTCTTGTTCCGATTCAACTTCTCCATCATCTCGAAGAAGCATGGTGTTGCGGTTCGGACATTGGCTTGCAATGTGTCCACGCCCCAAACACTTAAAACATTGTATGTCACGGGAACGATTTGGAGTAGCGGTAGTCTTACCCTTGCTGGTTTCGGCAATGGGCTTACTTCCTTTCGGTGGTCCTCCTTTTTCGTGGGACGGTATTGGAGGAGTCTTCTTGTATGAACTTTGCCCCATTTTGATGTTGAACTCCCATAAGATCGTGTGGCACCCTTTCTTTTGAGCTGTTTTTCCACTTTCATGGCCATATGCACCATGTCTTCCATCTCCACATAATGTTGCAACTCGACCACGTTCGCAATGTCCGGATTTAGTCCCGCTAGGAATCTTGCCATTGTGGCTTCTCGATCCTCGTCGATGTTGGCTCGAATCATGGACACCTCCATCTCTTTGTAGTAATCTTCAACACTTCGGTTACCTTGTGAAAGATTTTGAAGACGGTTGAATAACTCTCGATGGTAGTGGGTTGGAATGAATCGCCTTCGCATCACCGCTTTCATTTCATCCCATGTAGTGATAGGATGTTCTCCATTGCGTCTCCTACTTGATGTCAATTGATCCCACCATATTTGATATGAACGTCAATGGCAAAGACCCAGAGAAGTACCCAGGTGGCCCCATTACTCGAGCAAGGGCCAAGGAGTTCCAAGCAGCCATGGAAAATATGTTTACATCAAGCTTGGGACGTGAGAAAGAAGAAATAATAAGGGAGGAACACTTTACTTTGCTTATGCATGAATTTGCATGAGTATTTAAAGTTTGCATAACATTCATTGCATTCAATAAACATGTTGTTCATTAAAGCATGCGTTGCATTTAAACATGTAGTTCATTTAGTTATACACTTCATTTAACTAAGTAGTTCATTGATTAAACTAGTTCATTCAAGATTATTAGTTCATTGAATAAAGTTAGTTCATTAATTAAACTAGTTCATTCATCAAACTAGCTCATTTATTAAACTAACTCTTAATTGTTTACATGCATGTTTTCAATTAAAGATTGAATAAAGTTTACCTTTGTGTCTAGGTGCATGAGGGAAGATGAACGGTTTTACCAGATGCAAGAATATCAGCAGAATGTCTTCCAATTCTGGATGCGATACAGACGTGTTTGGATCCAGAAATCAATTGGACGTTATTCCTCCATCTCTTAGCTTTCCAATGCCTTTTGAATCACCTCAATCCGATATCGGGAGCTTGAGATACGAATGATTTACTGAAGACAGTGCAGGCTGAAATTTTTATTACGGGAATTTTATGCATGGATGATTTGAATGAATTTGAGCCAAGGAAGAGTTCTTTCATCTTCTACCAAGAGACAAGCAATTGATGGCCATCTTAATTCAGCAAATTCAAGGCATTCAAGGTTGATGTTATCACCATTCAAGTGGGGGTTTCAAAATTCATTGAGGAGACATGAAATGAAGGCTGGATGAAAATCACCTTTTTATGACATTCAAGTCATATTAATCAGCTTGGAAGATGAAGAGTTGCACTTAAGCTGGACAGCAAGGATGTCTACATTCATCCTTGTCCACATTCATCCCCTTTCTCTTCATATGATAGCAAAACAAGGCAGCCCAAGAGTCCTTCTTAATTTGGACGAAAATATGACTAAATTCAACCTCAATTTGTCTAAACTAATCAGCTTTGAAGATGAGAAGAAAGGACAAAGCATTCATGTGTATTCAAGTGCATTAAGATGAGCATTCATCTTTCTTGTAACACCTTTTCATATTCTGCCTACTTCTACTATAAATAGGCATCTTTAGGATCATTGTAAGACACTTTTGAATATATAAAACATCTTTGAAAGATTGCTTTCATTCTTGTTCTCTTGTGGAACTTTATCGGCTTCAAGTTAGTCTTGTAGTCTTCATCCATTTCCCTTTTGTTATAGCGTTGGTTCCTAGCTCATCTATAGCTAGTGGGTCACGTTCCATATCCTACCACTTCATTTCCACTTTATTATATTGCTGGTTCCTAACTCTTTATAGTTAGGGGTCACAATCCATCCTTTGAATTTCTTCATCTTAACGCCAACACCCCATCATCTTCACCTACATTTTCATCTTTTTTTTTTTTTTCTTCCATAATCACAACTATCACTCTTCCTACACCCCTTCTACATATCTTTCATCCCATTATTTCTATTTCTTATTTATCTATTTCTACTTACATTGTTGTTTGAGTAATTTCAGAATACATTCAAAGCACTGCAGAGTTCTTACTAGAATCACGATCGGGCATTCATATATATGATTCAAAACTCATAGTCGAGATCATATCATTTGGTATCAGAGCCTAGATGATTCAGTAAGCGTATTATTTTTTCTCTCTCCCGGGTTAGTAAAAAAAAATCAAAAAAAAAATAAAAAAAAAAAATCTTAAAGAGGGAGGGAGCAATCTATTCTTGTTTAAAAAAATTACAATACATCATTTCTTATTGCTGAATTACAAATTCCTTTACCTATTCTTAGTAATTTTTTCTTTTTGAAGCCATTATCCTTTTATTATTCATCATTCTCCTACCAAGCTAGAATTGTTTCAGCCGAAGTCCACGAGACACTTGTAAGCCTTGAGGAAGTTACCAAAAGGACTTGAAAATAAAGCACGAGTGGTAAAAGGCATGAGTGTGCATTAAGGGGAAAAGCCTAACCCGAGTGAAACACGAGTGTGAGTGCATTTTCTTTGGAGTGGAAAGGTGAGATTTTGTGTTAGTAAGGTTTAATTTCTTTTGTTTCTTTATCTAACATGTCACAAAGATCTGGTCATAGTGGTGAAGGAGTTCCCAATTTGCAAAATCAGGCTATGCTTCAAGCAATGGCCAAAATGATCCAAGAGCAATTGGAGCCCCTAATTGAACGAATAGACCAGCTTGAAATTTCACAAGCTAATCAGGGTAATGAGGAGTATCCTGAAGAAGTTGAAGTAGATGATGTGCAAGATCAAGTATCCCAACATAGCATGGTACAACAAGGCCAGAGAGCTCGACCACGAGTAGACGATAATCTCAGCAACATCAAGATTACCATTCCTCCTTTTCAAGGAAGAACGGATCCTGAAACCTATTTTGCATGGGAAAAGAAGGTTGAGCACATTTTTGAGTGCCATAACTATTCAGAGCTTAAAAGGTAAAACTCGCTGCCATTGAGTTTACGGATTATGCACTAATATGGTGGGATCAATTGACATCAAGTAGGAGACGCAATGGAGAACATCCTATCACTACATGGGATGAAATGAAAGCGGTGATGCGAAGGCGATTCATTCCAACCCACTACCATCGAGTTATTCAACCGTCTTCAAAATCTTTCACAAGGTAAACGAAGTGTTGAAGATTACTACAAAGAGATGGAGGTGTCCATGATTCGAGCCAACATCGATGAGGATCGAGAAGCCACAATGGCAAGATTCCTAGCGGGACTAAATCCGGACATTGCGAACGTGGTCGAGTTGCAACATTATGTGGAGATGGAAGACATGGTGCATATGGCCATGAAAGTGGAAAAACAGCTCAAAAGAAAGGGTGCCACACGATCTTATGGGAGTTCAACATCAAAATGGGGGCAAAGTTCATACAAGAAGACTCCTCCAATACCGTCCCACGAAAAAGGAGGACCACCGAAAGGAAGTAAGCCCATTGCGAAACCAGCAAGGGTAAGACTACCGCTACTCCAAATCGTTCCCGTGACATACAATGTTTTAAGTGTTTGGGGCGTGGACACATTGCAAGCCAATGTCCGAACCGCAACACCATGCTTCTTCGAGATGATGGAGAAGTTGAATCGGAACAAGAAGAGGATGAGAATGAAGATGTTGCCATCGAAGAAGAAGAATTAGAGTATGGCGTGGAAGGAGAGGTTCTTGTTGTCAAAAGAAGCCTAAACGTACAATCCGTTGGAGGAAATGAACAACGAGAAAATATCTTCCATACTCGTTGCCATGTTGGAGGAAAGGTATGCTTTGTTATTATTGATGGTGGTAGTTGCACTAATGTTGCTAGTACCTTAATGGTAGATACACTTGGCTTGGCAACAACAAAGCATCCACAACCTTATAAGCTACAATGGCTCAACGATGGAGGAGAACTCAAGGTGACCAAACAAGTTCGAATTGTTTTCTCTATTGGGAAGTACAAAGACGAGGTATTATGCGATGTCGTTCCAATGCACGCAAGCCATTTATTACTTGGAAGGCCTTGGCAATTTGATAGGCGAGTGATCCATGACGGGTATACCAACCGGTATACGTTCACCCATGAAGCAAAGAAGATCACTTTAGCCCCACTTTCTCCAAAACAAATACATGAAGACCAAATTTTATTGAGAGGAAAAATTGAAAAAGCCAAAGAGAGAGAGACCAAAATGGAGGTAAAAGCAAAGGAGTGTGATCAAAATGAGGGAAGGAAAATCAGCATTCTTTCTAAAAGAGAGAGTTGAAAAAGAGTTTAATGACAGCAAAGGAAGCACTTGTGCTCATGTACAAGGAAAATTTCTTGAATACTAACTACCTTGATCAAAATTTGCCTGCTTTTGTTGTGTCTTTATTGCAGGAGTTTGATGACCTATTTCGGAGGAAATACCAAGTGGGCTGCCACCTATTCGTGGCATAGAACATCAAATAGACTTTGTTCCCGGAGCCGTCATTCCAAACCGACCAGCGTGCAAGCAACCCGAAGAAACTAAGGAGTTGCAAAGGCAAGTATCTGAGTTGATGTCAAAAGGCTACGTGAGGGAAAGCCTTAGCCCATGTGCCGTGCGGTTCTACTTGTGCCAAAGAAGGATGGAACTTGGCGCATGTGTGTGGACTGCCGAGCGGTAAACAAAATTACGGTAAAGTATCGTCACCCTATTCCTCGCTTAGATGACATGTTAGATGAGCTTAGTGGTTCTAACCTCTTTTCCAAGATTGATCTTAAAAGTGGTTACCACCAAATACGAATGCGGGGAAGGTGATGAGTGGAAAACAGCATTCAAAACTAAGCAAGGCCTTTATGAGTGGTTGGTTATGCCTTTTGGCTTAACTAATGCTCCAAGCACGTTTATGAGGTTAATGAATCATGTTCTTAGGCCATTCTTGGGTAAGTTTTGTGTGGTTTACTTTGATGACATTCTAATCTATAGTAAAACCATGGAAGAACATGTTCAACATTTAAGGTCAGTTTTGCTAGTTTTGAGGAAGGAAAAACTGTTTGCTAACTTACAAAAATGTACATTTTGTACTGACAGGGTTGTTTTCCTAGGTTTCGTTGTGAGTTCTGAAGGCTTGGAGGTGGACAAAGAGAAGGTTAAAGCCATTGAAGAGTGGCCACGACCAGCAAGCATTTCTCAAGTTAGGAGCTTCCATGGACTTGCAAGTTTTTATCGAAGATTCGTCCCCAACTTCAGCACCATAGCCGCCCCACTAACAAGTGTTATTAAGAAGAATTCTAAATTCTTTTGGGGGGAAGATCAAGAGAAGTCCTTTAATAGCATTAAAGATTGTTTAATACATGCCCCTTTACTTGCTCTACCTGATTTTAATCTAACTTTTGAAATTGAATGTGATGCATCAGGTGTAGGAATTGGAGCAGTTTTGTCTCAAGGTGGACATCCTATAGCCTATTTCAGTGAAAAATTAAGTGGAGCTACGCTTAATTACCCTACCTATGACAAGGAGATGTATGCTCTTGTGAGGGCAATGGAAACATGGCAACATTACCTTTGGCCTAAGGAGTTCATCATTCACACTGATCATGAGGCATTGAAACATATCCGGGGCAGCATAAACTCAACAAAAGGCATGCCAAATGGGTGGAGTTTCTTGAAACTTTCCCATATGTTATCAAGTACAAGAAAGGTAAGGAGAATATAGTTGCCGATGCATTGTCACGGAGGTATATTCTTTTAAACACTTTGGAATCTAAGTTATTGGGTTTTGTTTTTATTAAAGACTTATATGTCTCTGACTCTGATTTTGGAGAGATTTACAAAGCTTGTGAGAAAGGGTCAATTGAAAAATACTATAAGCATGATGGTTTCCTATTTAAGGAAGGAAGACTATGCATCCCTCAAGGTTCCATGCGTGAATTGCTAACTAAGGAAGCTCATGGAGGAGGATTAATGGGACATTTTGGGATAGCAAAGACTTTGGCTATACTTCAAGAGCACCTATATTGGCCTAAAATGAAACGAGATGTGGAGAGGTTGTGTGAGCGATGCATCACTTGCAGGAAGGCCAAATCTAAAGTCATGCCACATGGACTTTACACACCACTACCCATACCGGAAGCACCATGGATGGATATTTCAATGGATTTTGTGCTAGGGCTTCCACGTACCAAGAATAACAAAGATTCCATCTTTGTAGTTGTGGATAGATTCTCCAAAATGGCTCATTTCATTCCCTGTAACAAAACTAATGATGCCTCACATATTGCTACTTTGTTTTTCAGGGAAATCTTAAGGTTACATGGCATACCAAGAACTATTGTGTCTGATCGGGATGTGAAGTTCTTAAGTCACTTTTGGAGAGCCCTATGGAGTAAGATTGGTACTAAGTTACTATTCTCCACCACTTGCCACCCTCAAACGGATGGCCAAACTGAAGTGGTGAACTGAGTACTTTCTATGTTACTTCGATCCATCATTAGGAAGAATTTGAAAACATGGGAGGAGAGTTTACCACATGTGGAGTTTGCATACAACCGTTCGATCCATAGTACTACAGGGCGCACGCCTTTTGAAGTGGTGTATGGATTCAATCCATTAACACCGATAGACTTGTTACCATTACCCGCTGATCAAATTGTGAATAAAGATGGACTTAATAAAGCTGAATTTGTTAAGAAGCTTCATCAACAAGTGCGGGAGAACATTGAAAAACGAACCAAGCAATATGAGCAGCAAGCAAATAAGGGTCGTAAGCGAATTTCCTTTGAGCCAGGGGATTGGGTGTGGCTGCACATGAGGAAAGAAAGGTTCCCGGCTCAACGAAAGTCCAAATTAATGCCTCGGGGAGATGGACCATTCCAAATAGTCAAGAAGATCAATGACAATGCCTATCAATTAGATCTTCCAGGTGAGTTTAATGTTAGTGCAACCTTCAATGTTGCTGACCTATCTCCTTATGATGTAGATGACGATTTGGGGACAAATCGCCTTAAAGAGGGAGGGACTGATATGAACGTCAATGGCAAAGACCCAGAGAAGTACCCAGGTGGCCCCATTACTCGAGCAAGGGCCAAGGAGTTCCAAGCAGCCATGGAAAATATGTTTACATCAAGCTTGGGACGTGAGAAAGAAGAAATAATAAGGGAGGAACACTTTACTTTGCTTATGCATGAATTTGCATGAGTATTTAAAGTTTGCATAACATTCATTGCATTCAATAAACATGTTGTTCATTAAAGCATGCGTTGCATTTAAACATGTAGTTCATTTAGTTATACACTTCATTTAACTAAGTAGTTCATTGATTAAACTAGTTCATTCAAGATTATTAGTTCATTGAATAAAGTTAGTTCATTAATTAAACTAGTTCATTCATCAAACTAGCTCATTTATTAAACTAACTCTTAATTGTTTACATGCATGTTTTCAATTAAAGATTGAATAAAGTTTACCTTTGTGTCTAGGTGCATGAGGGAAGATGAACGGTTTTACCAGATGCAAGAATATCAGCAGAATGTCTTCCAATTCTGGATGCGATACAGACGTGTTTGGATCCAGAAATCAATTGGACGTTATTCCTCCATCTCTTAGCTTTCCAATGCCTTTTGAATCACCTCAATCCGATATCGGGAGCTTGAGATACGAATGATTTACTGAAGACAGTGCAGGCTGAAATTTTTATTACGGGAATTTTATGCATGGATGATTTGAATGAATTTGAGCCAAGGAAGAGTTCTTTCATCTTCTACCAAGAGACAAGCAATTGATGGCCATCTTAATTCAGCAAATTCAAGGCATTCAAGGTTGATGTTATCACCATTCAAGTGGGGGTTTCAAAATTCATTGAGGAGACATGAAATGAAGGCTGGATGAAACTCACCTTTTATGACATTCAAGTCATATTAATCAGCTTGGAAGATGAAGAGTTGCACTTAAGCTGGACAGCAAGGATGTCTACATTCATCCTTGTCCACATTCATCCCCTTTCTCTTCATATGATAGCAAAACAAGGCAGCACAAGAGTCCTTCTTAATTTGGACGAAAATATGACTAAATTCAACCTCAATTTGTCTAAACTAATCAGCTTTGAAGATGAGAAGAAAGGACAAAGCATTCATGTGTATTCAAGTGCATTAAGATGAGCATTCATCTTTCTTGTAACACCTTTTCATATTCTGCCTACTTCTACTATAAATAGGCATCTTTAGGATCATTGTAAGACACACTTTTGAATATATAAAACATCTTTGAAAGATTGCTTTCATTCTTGTTCTCTTGTGGAACTTTATCGGCTTCAAGTTAGTCTTGTAGTCTTCATCCATTTCCCTTTTGTTATAGCGTTGGTTCCTAGCTCATCTATAGCTAGTGGGTCACGTTCCATATCCTACCACTTCATTTCCACTTTATTATATTGCTGGTTCCTAACTCTTTATAGTTAGGGGTCACAATCCATCCTTTGAATTTCTTCATCTTAACGCCAACACCCCATCATCTTCACCTACATTTTCATCTTTTTTTTTTTTTTTCTTCCATAATCACAACTATCACTCTTCCTACACCCCTTCTACATATCTTTCATCCCATTATTTCTATTTCTTATTTATCTATTTCTACTTACATTGTTGTTTGAGTAATTTCAGAATACATTCAAAGCACTGCAGAGTTCTTACTAGAATCACGATCGGGCATTCACATATATGATTCAAAACTCATAGTCGAGATCATATCATTTGGTATCAGAGCCTAGACGATTCAGTAAGCGTATTATTTTTCTCTCTCCGGGTTAGTAAAAAAAAAAAAAAAAAAAAAAAAAATCTTAAAGAGGGAGGGAGCAATCTATTCTTCTTTTAAAAAAATTACAATACATCATTTCTTATTGCTGAATTACAAATTCCTTTACCTATTCTTAGTAATTCTTTCTTTTTGAAGCCATTATCCTTTTATTATTCATCATTCTCCTACCAAGCTAGAATTGTTTCAGCCAAGTCCACGAGACACTTGTAAGCCTTGAGGAAGTTCCCAAAAGGACTTGAAAATAAAGCACGAGTGGTAAAAGGCATGAGTGTGCATTAAGGGGAAAAGCCTAACCCGAGTGAAACACGAGTGTGAGTGCATTTTCTTTGGAGTGGAAAGGTGAGATTTTGTGTTAGTAAGGTTTAATTTCTTTTGTTTCTTTATCTAACATGTCACAAAGATCTGGTCATAGTGGTGAAGGAGTTCCCAATTTGCAAAATCAGGCTATGCTTCAAGCAATGGCCAAAATGATCCAAGAGCAATTGGAGCCCCTAATTGAACGAATAGACCAGCTTGAAATTTCACAAGCTAATCAGGGTAATGAGGAGTATCCTGAAGAAGTTGAAGTAGATGATGTGCAAGATCAAGTATCCCAACATAGCATGGTACAACAAGGCCAGAGAGCTCGACCACGAGTAGACGATAATCTCAGCAACATCAAGATTACCATTCCTCCTTTTCAAGGAAGAACGGATCCTGAAACCTATCTTGCATGGGAAAAGAAGGTTGAGCACATTTTTGAGTGCCATAACTATTCAGAGCTTAAAAAGGTAAAACTCGCTGCCATTGAGTTTACGGATTATGCACTAATATTGATATGATCTCGACTATGAGTTTTGAATCATATATGTGAATGCCCG
Organism: Hibiscus mutabilis; assembly: GCA_019671005.1. Lineage (NCBI taxonomy): Eukaryota > Viridiplantae > Streptophyta > Magnoliopsida > Malvales > Malvaceae > Hibiscus > Hibiscus mutabilis. The sequence continues at coordinate 11,965,486 of CM033755.1, read as the reverse complement.
ATCGTGATTCTAGTAAGAACTCTGCAGTGCTTTGAATGTATTCTGAAATTACTCAAACAACAATGTAAGTAGAAATAGATAAATAAGAAATAGAAATAATGGGATGAAAGATATGTAGAAGGGGTGTAGGAAGAGTGATAGTTGTGATTATGGAAGAAAAAAAAAATAAAAGATGAAAATGTAGGTGAAGATGATGGGGTGTTGGCGTTAAGATGAAGAAATTCAAAGGATGGATTGTGACCCCCTAACTATAAAGAGTTAGGAACCAGCAATATAATAAAGTGGAAATGAAGTGGTAGGATATGGAACGTGACCCACTAGCTATAGATGAGCTAGGAACCAACGCTATAACAAAAGGGAAATGGATGAAGACTACAAGACTAACTTGAAGCCGATAAAGTTCCACAAGAGAACAAGAATGAAAGCAATCTTTCAAAGATGTTTTATATATTCAAAAGTGTCTTACAATGATCCTAAAGATGCCTATTTATAGTAGAAGTAGGCAGAATATGAAAAGGTGTTACAAGAAAGATGAATGCTCATCTTAATGCACTTGAATACACATGAATGCTTTGTCCTTTCTTCTCATCTTCAAAGCTGATTAGTTTAGACAAATTGAGGTTGAATTTAGTCATATTTTCGTCCAAATTAAGAAGGACTCTTGGGCTGCCTTGTTTTGCTATCATATGAAGAGAAAGGGGATGAATGTGGACAAGGATGAATGTAGACATCCTTGCTGTCCAGCTTAAGTGCAACTCTTCATCTTCCAAGCTGATTAATATGACTTGAATGTCATAAAAGGTGAGTTTCATCCAGCCTTCATTTCATGTCTCCTCAATGAATTTTGAAACCCCACTTGAATGGTGATAACATCAACCTTGAATGCCTTGAATTTGCTGAATTAAGATGGCCATCAATTGCTTGTCTCTTGGTAGAAGATGAAAGAACTCTTCCTTGGCTCAAATTCATTCAAATCATCCATGCATAAAATTCCCGTAATAAAAATTTCAGCCTGCACTGTCTTCAGTAAATCATTCGTATCTCAAGCTCCCGATATCGGATTGAGGTGATTCAAAAGGCATTGGAAAGCTAAGAGATGGAGGAATAACGTCCAATTGATTTCTGGATCCAAACACGTCTGTATCGCATCCAGAATTGGAAGACATTCTGCTGATATTCTTGCATCTGGTAAAACCGTTCATCTTCCCTCATGCACCTAGACACAAAGGTAAACTTTATTCAATCTTTAATTGAAAACATGCATGTAAACAATTAAGAGTTAGTTTAAGAAATGAGCTAGTTTGATGAATGAACTAGTTTAATTAATGAACTAACTTTATTCAATGAACTAATAATCTTGAATGAACTAGTTTAATCAATGAACTACTTAGTTAAATGAAGTGTATAACTAAATGAACTACATGTTTAAATGCAACGCATGCTTTAATGAACAACATGTTTATTGAATGCAATGAATGTTATGCAAACTTTAAATACTCATGCAAATTCATGCATAAGCAAAGTAAAGTGTTCCTCCCTTATTATTTCTTCTTTCTCACGTCCCAAGCTTGATGTAAACATATTTTCCATGGCTGCTTGGAACTCCTTGGCCCTTGCTCGAGTAATGGGGCCACCTGTGTACTTCTCTGGGTCTTTGCCATTGACGTTCATATCAGAAAATGTGAATAATTTCAACTTCACTGTATCTTTCGATACTCCAGGCTACGGAAATAACTAGGAAACTTCCGTGAATTGCTGCAAGTGTTGCCTCGGGTCTTTAGTAGGTGCTCCATCAAATTGTCTGACATTCAAAAGTGTTTGTATCATCACCGATTTAAGTTTAAAATTTGGTGTATTTACCTCTGGACAAATCATTCCTGGCATCAAATTGTCTATGTTTGGTGCCGAGTGTTCTCGGATATTCTCTCTTCCTCCACATTAACGGTTGAGGTAGCAGGTGTGGTCAGTATCCCATTGTATATTGGTGGATTTCCCTGATTGTTTGGGTTACCAAATCCAAAAGGATTAACCAAGAATTTATTTTCTTAATGTTTACTTGTTTGTAAGAAAATATCAATGTTTGAAATGATTTGGATTTTTGATTGAACATATAGTGAAAATAAAGTAGTGAAAATGGAAGTAGCCTGGCAACGAAAGTGTATTCGAATGAATGAAGAGCGTTGGCAAGGGATGTCTAGATTTCACACTACTTATGCCAACATTTAATAATTTCCTGCCTTGGTTTTATTGACGAGTAGATTAAAGGTAGTATTGCCTCTGTCGATGGCAATACCCTAAGTTAACCATGATAAAAACCCCTATATGTCTATAGCGAAGCTTTTCATTAATTAACTCGATTAAGTGTCAATCTTTACTCTTAAGGGGTAGACTCACTTTCGAAGTAAGTTCATCTACTTGAACATCTTCTGTCGAAGCTTCTCGCCTTAGTATCTAGCAACTGATCATTGCCCCTTAAGTCTGTTAAGATATTAAGGTGCAATAAGCACACTATGTTTGGTTATTAAAAACCAAACATAAGACCAGCGTTAATCTCAAACATCCCCTAACCAACTGTAAAAGCTTAGTTCATGGTTAGGGGGTCTATCTGCTAAATATTATTTTATATTGACATCACCATTCGAATAAAAATAAAACCAAGAGAATGGGCAAGAAGGAGATTCGTAGTTGTAGCCCTTTGAATGCTCCAGAGCTTTCGGTCTTAGCTGGTCGAACCACGTCACCTCTCAGTTCACCATGGTGCAGCCTCTCTTCGATCCCCCTCAAGTCGTGGTTTGAGCTCCTGTAAATAGGCTTGCGTGGAAACCCTAGGATAAGCTTTTGAGTTTAAAATTTTGAATGCGCAAAGGGATAAGACGCGATATCCTCTTATCCCAATTTGAATCCTAGGGTTGACGTGTACAAGGTCAAACGACTACTTTGACCGATCATCGGACGTCAATCCTTTGCCAGCCGTGCTTGGTATTGTTTGGTCCATCTATGCCAACTGCTACTCGCCAATTCCCTTGCTTCCTTTCCTGCGTTCTCTTCCATGCCTGCCTGCCTGTGTCCTGCATCAAAAACAGCAAAATAACCTTTCTCACTGGCAATAGAATAGCTCCTAACTCCTTATGAAAATGCATGATTTTCTAGTAGCTAAAGGGCGTACCAATAGCAGTAGTTCTATATCAAAAGAGGGAAATTCTAGTAGCTAAAGGGCATACTGATACAGTTGCTCGCGTGCTGACACCTAATGTATTTTTGAGTGGCGTACCGATATGGTTACCAGATGTACCGATACCCCTGTACAATTTTACACTCTTTTAAGCCGAGACAGACCCCGCGTACCGATCCCTGAGGACTTGTACCAGTACGACTGGGTCTGTAATGACCTCTTGGCCGAACATTTGACACTTGGGCTCATTTAATCTTGCTTCAAACATCATACAAACATCATAAACCATACAACTCCACAACCAATCATGCATGCTAGAGGAACATTTAATCCATAACTAAACAATCCATAGGTCCTATAGGCATGGTCTCTACCCAAGCATGCTAAACTTATCCCAACCCCTCAAATCAAACCATATAGCCACATGCATATCCAAAATGCCAAAAGAAACATGTCCAAAATAGGGGGTAAGCATACAACCCTCCCAATTACAACTTGGTCACATTGCCCTTTTATTACTACAAGTTCGTTTATTAAAACCATACTTGAAATGATTTGATTCTTGGATTCCTCCTTACTTGCTTGCTGCCCCGAAAGCTTACTTTCCTGCATTGATGAGAAAGGAGAGCGTAAGTAAGTAATGTCTAGTGAGGGACGCTTTAAAAACACTCATCAATGCATTTAAAACCATTTGAGTCAAACCACATTTTTAACATCATGCTAAAACATCTCATACCCTTTTACCTTTGTAAAATATGCATATTAAACCATATGCAAAACATGTGTCATGGATCTCATGCATAATCCCATATGCAAAAACCTCAATTTAAGCCTTCACATGCTTATTCATCCAATAGCAAAGCTTAAAGTGCAAAACATGTATAAATCTCATTATACAAAACATATTTATCCATCATGATACATTAATTCATATATGGGCATTCAAGTGACCCAAAAACAGAACCTTTCCTTTATCAAAACACATCGGATACACAAATTTCACAAGTGCTTCCTTCAACCACTTCACATATATCCATAACTGGAGCTAATACGACATTTAACCCATCAACGGTTATGATGTATAACATCTACAATGGGAGCAGACGACATAATTAACCCTTAAACCATTGTGATACGTAATCCACCAGTGGGAGAATACGACACAATTAACCTCTTGACCGCTGCGGTTCTCATGGTGGAGAAAACGGCACAATTAACCCCTCGACACACACGAGGACTCTTATTATAGTGCACTTTAAACCCTATGCCATGCAACTATATTCGATAACTTCTAATTCATTGTCACCTAGCCAATATATTCCACTTTAAACATGATACCTCACTGTTTTTCATATGCATCACTCAAACCAATTTCCAATGCAACAAAACATGCATTTGTATATCATTGAAATCCTTTTCACAAATCATTTGACATACTCAAATGTCATCAATATAAGATCACTTGCATCATATTCCATTTCCCAAAACATGCATAAACAGTAGGTATCAAAACATAAACGTAGGCATTAGAAAATCAACTTTGCCAAACTGAAATTTAGAGCGAATTCATCTAATACTAACTTTCAATATTAGACAAGCATTTCAAGCTTAATCTAAACTCCCAAAATCACTTTTAAACCTTTTCAAAGTTGTAAATCACGTTTTCACTCACTGACAACACAAAGCTCCACTTGTTGATGCAAAATAAGCTTTTGAAGCTTTCGAAACTTCTCCAATTGCTAAAGGATCCGTCACCCCTATTTTACCCACAAAAAAGAGGATTAATGCATTACAATGCATCTCTAATCCCATCAACATCTATTCTCAACTTTGCCACACTAAAAGCCATCAAACGTCTTCCAAGAACAATAAAAAACATCACTAAACTCAACCTTCGAAGCCCAGCCATAAATCAACAATTTCAGCATCTTAACAACATCAATGAACACCAAAAACACTAATAGCACCTTATATCTCCAGCAACCTTTTAACACCAAGAACAATTCAAAATCTAACTATTTACAACCTAGAAAATTAGCAATTCAAATAGTTTTGGGATTCTTTTTATTAATCTCTTCTCATAACATTGAAACATATCTTACATGTGATCGATATCTATTAGAATCAACACAAATCAGATCTATTATTAAGATCTACCAAATTTCTTATTAAAACTCAATTAAACCTTTAAATCTTTATTTATTCATTAAAACATAACAAAAAAGTCAGTTGTTAAGGATCAAGAACTTGGGAATTTTAGTAAACCTCTGATTAGAGGATAGAAATGAAAATAACCTCTAATTGCTGACTTATCCCTTAATTGACATGATTTGAATGAAATCTCCAAGAAAACAAATAGGATTTGATGTAGAAATCAAAGGAATCAACTAAGAAATAAAAATGAAATAAAAAAGTCATGATTCCTGATCATTTTAGAGTGAAATTGGTAGTTTGGCTGCTGGGAAAATTGAGAGCAAAGGTAGTTACATGATAAAAGTAAATCACATTTAAAATATTTTTTAACTAAATCTATTTTATTTTTATTAAATAAACATTTTAAAACCATCTAAAAATAGCCTAAATTAAGGGGAAAGTATTATTAAAAATATTGGTGAATTAGCTCCTTAAATATTCTAAGTTTTGACCCTTTTACAATTTAGCCACCAAAACAATTTTAAAAACTTTACATTTTAGTCAACAGTCCAAAATGTCATTTATTTCTAACTTATTTCATTAAATTGAGTTTAACAAAACCCTGAATATATTAAATAAACACTTTCCACTATTTTCCATATTTTATTTCATGTTAAAAATATTTATTACGATTTAATTCCTGAAACTAGATTGAACCAACTAATCTGGTTCACCCGAACCATATAATCTATCTAGCTAACTTCTAGGCCCAAATTTGAGGTGTTACAACTCTCCCCCTCTTAAGAAATTTCATCATCGAAATTTACCTGACGAAAAAAGAAGAGGAAACTGCTTCTTCATGTCCTCATTCCTTTCCCACGTGGCCTCATCGATACCTCGATGTCTCCACAACACCTTTACCAACTCAAAAGCCTTTCCACGAAGAACTTTACTACTAGAATCTAAGATCTTCACCGGTTCCTCCTCATAGGACAAATCCAAGTTCAACTCAATCTCCTCAACAGGCATCACATGCGACGAGTCTGATCTGTACCTCCGAAGCATCGATACATGGAAAATAGCATGCATTTTCTCCAACTCCGTGGGTAACCTTAACCTATATGCAACTGGACCAACAGGCTCTAACACCTCATAAGGCCCAATAAACCTTGACTTAACTTTCCTTTCGTCCAAACCTCATCACCTTCTTCCAAAGCAAAACTTTCAAAAACACCCTATCACCCACTGCAAACTCAATCTCCGTACGCTTCAAATCAGCATAGGATTTCTGCATATCTGAAGCCATCTTCAACCGATCACAAATAATCTTCACCTTCTCATTAGTTTCTTTAACCATATAAGGTAGAGAAACATACTTCACACCTGCCTCAGCCTAACAAAGAGGCATTCGACACTGATACATGCATGAGCAGGGTTAAATTACTCATATTGGACAAAAAGCTGAATTTTTTCAATGCAAACAATAATGGCCAAAACAATGCACGCATAGGAGGTCAAAAACGATGCATCTTGGACAAGAAACTGAATCTGTTTGTGAAGTCTGGAAAGTCAGCTAAATTGCGACGAGTTTTCGGATGGGATCCAGGCATTTCTGGATTGAGTTGTCTCCTAACAAATTGTCCGTCATTCAGTTACCTTTCCAACACATCTTGAAACGCGTCAATCGAACATCGGGAACTCAAGATACGTCCAATTTACTGAAGATTGCGCATGCAGAAAACTGGATACGGGATTATTACGGGATTTTGTAAAATTCAGCCCAAAAGCTAACATATAAGGCTTTGGACGAATTAAACTTAGCCCAATATATTTATTATCATTTAAATTGATATTTTTAGGGTTTTATATAGTTTAGGAACCAGCCACCCAGCCCTTATTAGCTTATCACTTGCCTTATCACTCTATTCCTTGCCACACAAGCACAAGGAGGAGTTTAAAGGCTGTTATTTTATTATTATTTTTAATTAGACTAGGTTTTCCTTGTTTTAGTAGAAGTTAAATTACTTTGTCTATCCTTCACCTATAAAAGGATGAGGCCTCCATCATTGTAAGACAGATTTTCTTTGATTTATGAAATATTTAGTGAGTTTGTTTTTGCAAGTGCTGATTACTTGTGCCTTCGAAGTCTTCTTAAACATAAGTTCGACGAGCTCTTATGAGGGAGATCATCTTCACACTCTTGCTTGCCTAGATAATCGCGTCTAGGAGGGTAGGTTAGAGCCGCTTGAGGTTGCTTGCTTAGATAATTGAGTCTAAGAGGGTGTCGAGGACAAAACAACATCAACAATTCACAAGCCATCTTCATCTTCAACCTTCACACCATCTTCCATAATTCCATAAACAAAGCTGGATTTTTCAGATTTGTTTTACCTATCTTCTTCTTAATCTTTTCTCATCTTTTTATTTATATTCTTATTTCTTATCATCCAATCCTTCATCTCGTCTTTCTTTCTTTAAATTTCCAGCCTTGAATCTGAAAAATTCAAGAAAATCCCTTCTCTTTTCTCTTGAATTTTCAGATCTGCCCAAACTTCCTTGATTGAGTCTAGAGCTCCTAGTTCTTGCAACAACTTGATTGAAGGCTTCCAAATCCAAGATTGTGCTACTCTATCAGACACTTCCTACCATACAACACTTCATACGAAGCCATCTGAATACTCACTTAATAACTATTGTTATAAGCAAACTCCACCAACGGTAGTTGCTTCTCCCGTGATCCCTAAAAATCAATGATGCAACACTATAACATATCCTCCAACACTTGGATAACAAGTTCAGACTGAACATCCGACTGAGGATGATACGAAGTATTGAAATTCAACTGGGTACCTAAGGCTCTATGCAAACACTCCCTGTAACACCCACAACCGCGTTTAGAAGAAAATCAGAATTGAAGGTGTTAAAGAGACACAAACAGAAATCATTCACTATGGTTTCATTACCTCGGACGGTTTTAATTTGTCACAACGTAACAAGATATAAATTCAGACTCTGGCTCAAATGTAATTCTATTACAAGATTTGAGACTCGAGAGTCACTTAATAAACCCTGTAAAGATACAAACAAACTTTAGTGATCACGTGATGCAAGGATAAATTTATTCAATGTATATTAATGATAACCAAGGTTGTTTAGGGCAACAATCAATAGTAATTACATATCATTTTAATAATTCGATAAGAACATTGTAATGACAATGCATACTATCAAATTCTATAAACATTTTATATGATTCCAATCCTTAATTAAATGTTACTTCAGAATCATATTTCATTTTTATTCAATTCCAACTCCAATTACAACATGCAATATCATACAAAAGAACGCTTACTAGACTGGCATTACGATAACATACAACCATGCTTTAGAATTTCCTTTTATAACTTAAACATGTAAGCCCTTATCTAAGGTCTTAGAGTTAAGTTAAAATTAAGATTCTCCTTTCATAATTTTAAATTTATCTTGAACTCATTCTTTAAAACAACTTGTTACTTCTATATCATATTAATCGTAAGCTAACATAAATACACTCCATTCAAGTGTGAACCAGCAAACAATCAAATATTAAACAAAGCATTTGACCATATCTATCCAAGAAACAATAACCGAACATATTTTAACTTGACTTAGTTTAATTCCCTTCATCTTAGTAACTTCATTTATGCTATTTAGGGGTTTGATAATCATAATATACAACACCAAATTATTACGAACATATCAAAACATGAATCGCTATTAAATAATCATTCCTACTCCAAACTTTGTATGTTTTAATTATTAAGTATCCATTCGATCATCAACACAATCTTTGCTTAATTCACAAATAAGCATAATCAAACAATGTTTTTCAATCTTAATTCATGGACAATCATATGCCACCAATTGAGTACATAATCTCAAGAATGCCTACATAATACCCATACTTACACAAAATTATCCAATTCCCATGTATACTTATATACATCTAGTAAATTATGTACATATACCATTTATGACTAAATAAAATTAAGTCATGTCACAATTAGTTATTTTGATTACACAAATAATCATGTCATGAGGGTAACACTTCAAAATATTAAGATGCTTATACAAATGCTATATGCCACCATTCTAGGAGTTATCTAAGACAAAATCAAATCTAAACTAAAGCTTTGTGAAATTACTTGCAATCTTCAAGCATGATCAAATTCAAGGATGTCCAATTCCTAAAATGCATGACAATGAATGCGTTAGGCTGATATAGCCTAAGTGAGGTAGAGACACTAAAATTATCAAAGCATAATGTTAATTATATTAGAGGGAAAATTCAAAGAATATAAGCTTAGGTTAGCATTTGATTCTTTTGTTTTAACCTTAATCTTAACAAAGCTTTATTCGAGAATATAATCTTCGAAACTTAACTGATTATCTTTATGGCATTTAACTAGTTTCATATCAAGCTTGTTTCCGTTCAAATTAGGAACATGTTCGATGTTTATGAATTTCTCCTTATGGATAAGCACTGCTCCATATCCTCATTGACTTTGCCGTAGGGCATATTTTATAGTACATCACAAGTTTATCCACTTATTCAGACTAGTAAGCATTAAATGTTCGTAGTTCATTTCAAATCTTAGTATCCATGTTTAAGTCTTTTAAAACCATTTGCCTTGGATCACATTTGGACATAATTACCATTGGTCCGTGTTTGACCTTATTGGTCCAAATTACACATAACACAAAGCACTAAGCAATGGCTAGTGTCTGAACATAATAAAACTAACTTCTTACTATCCAACCAAACTGTCGCCAATCTCCGTACATCTCCCCTGTTACCTCCTATTGTCGCCAATATATCATATATAATGGGTCGTCACCCGAGCTGTAGCTCATGGACCGTAGTCCTAAAGTATACCATGTATTATGCCAATGTGTCCAAGGGCTTACATTCATTAGGCAACTTGAATATTTTATGTCTTGGGATAGGAGAGATTTAGAATTTATGAACTTATAACTTTGATATTGAAATCCTTTATTGGAATCTTATAATCTTAATGATTAGCTTCGAGCTTTATAATAGAGTGTGCATAATCATCTATTACAAACATAGCATAGCAACAACAAGGTGCATATGTGATACGACATAACCAAATAACTTATCAAGGATGCCATGCTATGAATGCATTCACACATTGTGCTCTATGTGAGCCATATGCACATGCTTATGAATTTATTTAATACACATCATAGAAAAGAAGATCAAGATGACATCGTGTCATCCGAGACAAGTGTAACTATGCTCACCTTATATTCCAAAGTTATGGAATACCTGAACCACAACTTGCTTCACAACTTATTTCTTCCATTCCTCTAATCATATAATGTACCTCAAACGAAATAATAAATTATTAAACCGAGTTCAATTTATTGATTAAAGATAAATATAGTCGCTAAGATTATACATGTAACAATTTAACTATACAATTAATCACTTAACTTATGCAAAACAGTCTATTAAGGCTCATTTTCAAGCAAATCAGTCTCTATTGTCATGAATTCATAATTTTTGCAACCAAAACAGTTCATAGATTCATATGACCTTAACTTAATCGAATACTACCCTCATCATATGTAACTTAGCACAAAACAAGTATCTCACATATGTATACACTTTATTTCCTCAAAACTGCCCAATTAAAACATGTGTACATAATTTCACATTGAGTATAATCCATATGCTTCATGTTTATACACAATTGTCCCGAACACACACACACACATATATATATATTTATAAACATACAAAACAACCCAGCAATTCTTTCAATTACACAAAACAGTCCAGCAATTCTTTCAATTACACAAAACAGTCCAGCAATTCCTTTAATTACACAAAACAGTCCATCAATTCTTTTAATTACACAAATCAATCCAGCAATTCTTTTAATTACACAAAACAGTCCAGCAATTCTTTCAATTACACAAAAAATTCCAGCAATTCTTTTTATTACACAAAACAATCCAGAAATTATTTTAATCACACAAAATAGTCCAGCAATTCTTTTAATTACACAAAACAGTCTTCTTTTCACTCCCACATTTCTATTCGATTACTAGCAGGTATTGATTGATCTTATTAAAACATATATTCAAGTTACATGGCTTAAACACACAAGAAAACACATCCAACAATTCTATAAGCAAGTCCCTAATTTGGATTCAAAAACTTTACAACCATCCAAGATCAGATCAACCCAACAATATTTCCATGACTACAAAACATGGCAGGTTACTTATTTATCAAAATTGACCAATTTCTATAGTTATACATTGGCCCAAGAACAATTTGTAACCACACATGATTTATACAATTCATAATCAACTTGTTCACTAAATTTAAATTCTAACAATTAGAGAAGTAAAGAGAATGCTTACTTTCTTCCTAGCTTAATAGAAAGAGAATGCTTACTTTCTTCTGAGCCTTCTCTCATTGTCTCTCTCAAGCTTCAAAGTTTTGGCCATTCTAAGAAAAGAAGAAGAAGTTGGATCAAATAAATTCATTCATCTCTCTCCACCCGACCCTTTCTCTACATGCATCCTTACACATAAGACAACTCATCTACATCCTTAATTTATTCCATCTTTTGCATGCAACTTGTAATATTACAAGTGCTTTCGGTTTAGCCATTAGGAAACTAGCTACTCAAGTTTCCTTAATCACATTTTGGTCCCTTTGATGTCTTCCACTACTTGTTTATCAAAATTAAATCCTAATTTCAATACTTTCTCTAATAAATAATATCTATATATCGCTTTATTTCAAACTAAAGTGTTATACACTTTTGGACCAAATAAAATAAGGTATTACAATTCCAAACTTCAAGTTTTCTAAATAGTCCTTAACTATTTATTTATCAATCCTAATGATAAATTTAATTAAATTGATGTGTAATCAAAATAGTAACATACTTCTAGGCTATAAATTGGGATATTACACTCCCAAAACCTTGATGTAAAATGCGGATCCCTACCTAAAATGATAGATTTAGGTACCCCGTGCAACCTCACAATCTTAGCTATATATATATATATATATATATATATGCTAACTTATCCAACGTATACGTCGTATGCATTGCCAGAAAATGTGCACACTTACTAAAACAATCCAAAATTACCCAAACAGAATTCTTCTTCAACGGCAACCCAGTCACAAAATATATGGTAATTCTCTCCCACATCCATTTTAGAATCCTCAACGATTGCAACAACCTAGAAGGAAACTATTGCTCAGCCTTAACACGTTGACATACCATACATCGAGCAACAAACTCTGCTACATCCTTCTTCAAACCAACCCAATAATACTCCTTCTTCAAATCCTGATGCATCTTCGTACTACTCAGAAGCATACTGAAAGGACTAGAATGCGCCTCCATCAAAATAGTGCACCAAATCAACATCTTCCTACACAACTATTCGACCCTTAAAACACAAAACACCATTATTATTAAAACAAAAATCTGTCTAATTACCGTCCATAATATCCTTAACATGTGGAACCAATGCATCATCATATGGTTGTTTCTCCTTGATCAGATGTAACAATGATGGTTTTACTTGCAACTTTGCTTGCGTCACACTTAACCGCGCAAAAATAGCCCGCAACTGCACTGCAACCCTTCCTACCCAGAGCATCGGCTACTATGTTAGCCTTACCAGGGTGAAAATCGATCGTCAAATCATAATCCTTAAGCAACTCCAACCATCTCGGCTGCCTAAGATTCAACTCCTTTTGCGACATCAGATACTTCATGTAACCCCCTTAACCTGGTCTAGCCGAAACTGAGTTAAAAGAGTCATATTAGGTTTGCTAAAGCAAACTCCATCTAATAACCTAATTTGGGTCCATTTTTTCTTTTTATCTTATCTAATGCATTGATATAGATCCTAAGGTCAACATGCATTAGCGGATACATTACATTGCGATCAGATTGCATAACACGGTTCATTAGCTCAAACATGCACTTTGAGGACCAAAATGTAATTTTCACAAATTACTGAGACTTAATTAAAATCAATTTACCAATCCTTCGTTAGTCCAATTTCATGCTCACATGTTAAATTTCAACTCAAAACAAACAACTAAACTCATACAATTGCATATATAACATTTGGGAACTAGATTACACACATTTCCAAACTTCATCGGTCAAAAATACAAAGAAAACAACAATATGTATCGATACCAGCAAGCCAGTATCGATACGAATTAATGGATTTAACCACCATGCGTATCGATACACTAGCCACTGTACCTATATGGTGCATAAAGCAACTCGTACTGATACAACATAGTTCTCGTGCCGATTCCCCATTTTCATTCAAAACCTCAAATTCCAATAACCACAATGCGTACTGATACGGTACCCTGTGTATTGGTACGATGTTATAAAATGAAGGGGATGTATTGGTACTCAAACCCGTGTACTGATTCTAATGTGAAAATTCCAAGGGGTTTACCGATACTCGGACAACCATACCGATACCCATGCATATTTTACCCTTAAAATAGAGCCATTTCGGATATACGTACCGATCCCCGGGTACTCATACCAATACACGAAGGCCTACAATGACCCCTTGGTCTAGTATATGACACTTTGGCTTACTCTAAACATATCCTACACTTACCTAAACATCATAAATCAACAAAGGCTTTAATCAACCATACTAGCATTTTAAGGCAACTCAAACCAACCTAACTCAAACATCCACAACATCTATAGGCATGCTTCCTACTCAACATCCAAAACACAAATCTAAAGCAATTTCAACATATAAAGCCACATACAAGTCCAAAACAACATTCAAAACTTGCACGAATAGGGATTTTAGCATTCAACCCTCACAAACAGCAATTGACCACTTTGCCTTTATTACTACAAGTCTAAGTTAAAACCATACTTTCGTAAAACACCAGTCTTTGGAATTTCCTTCACTTGCTTGCTGCCTCCAACCTTTAATTCTCTTCATTGGTGGAAAAAAGATAGCGTAAGCACACTAGACTTAGTTAGGAGTGCTCTAAAAAATAACCACCATCAATGCATTTAAAACCATTTAACAAACTACTTTGAAAACCACTTTTAAAACACCTTTCTTAATATTACCACAGCATCATGCCTTGTCTTCCATGCACTTAATCATTTCAAAACAAGCATATACTATATGTAATCACAAATCATGAATTCACATGCATAATCACATATGCATTCTTCAATTTAAGCCTTCCCATGCATTCCTTCACAATGCAAAGCCTAAAGAGCACACATGTATACATCACACTATACATCATCATATACACCTCAATTTAAGCCTTCCCATGCATTCAATCCCAATGCAAAGCTTAAAGAACAACCATGTATAAATCACAATATACATCACAACCCATCAACATGATACATCATCAATTATATTAACTTACAAGTGATCCTCAACCAAGTTCTATTCTACAAAATGCTACATCGGATATCCAGATTTAACAAATGTTCCCTCAAAAATTCCCACATCACAACTAGAAACCATCTAAAGGTCCACCAATGAGAGTTTTTGGTACACAAACCCTTCCATCATTGTGGTACCCATGGTGGAGTTCTCGATACACATAAACCCTCAACACCATCCAAAAGTCCACCAACGAGAGTTTTTGGTACACATAAACCCCTCCACCAATGTGGTACTCGTGGTGGAGTTTTCAGTACACATAAACCCCTTGACACCACTCATCGGTTAGATGTACATCCACTAACGGGAGTTTTTGGTACCATATAACCCCTCAAACATTAGGGTTCTTGGATGGAGTTTTCGGTACACATAAACCCCTCAACATCCAAGGCAACTTTTATAGTGCACTATGAAATCCTATGGCCGATGAACTATATCTGATAATGTTTCTACCTTTTCATACTATCACTTGCAAATATAATTCATTTATTTATCCTTAACTAACTGTTTTCATATGTTCAATCAAAAACATTTATCCAACGCATCAACCATTCATTAATCAATGTTCAAAAACATTATACACAACATGCATTACTTCCAAATGTATATCATCATTTTATAAACATTTTCCAGCATTAAACCATGCTCAAATCATGCATATAATAGTGAGACAACAATCATTAAAATAACTGCATCAAAACTAATTTGCCAAACCAAAATCTAGAGCAAAATCGTCTAATACTTACTTTTGAGCTTAGACAAGCATTTCAAGCTTAATCTAAACTCCCCAAATCACTTTCAAACCTTTTTAAAACTGTAAACCATGTTTCCATTCACTGACTTCGCGAAACTTTGATCATCGATGCGGATTCAAGCCTCCATACCTTCCGAAACCTCACCTCAAGCTTGAGGACCAACCTCCCCTGCTTTAACCATACAAAAACAGAGTTCTCAATGCATCAAAGTGCATTGAACAACCCAGCAGCATCAATTCACACATTCTCATCAAACTCCACCCAATTTCACTCCACAACAACCAAAAACAACATCAAACACCTTCCAAACTTAACCCAGCCAAAACCTAACGTTTTAATCCATCAATTAACACATTAACATCATCCTTATACCTCTAGCATTCATTAAACATCCACAACTCCTCAAAAACTCATAACTAACAACCTAGAAAATTAGAGATTCACTTAGTTTCGGGATTCCAATGTTAAAATCAACTTATTAACATTATAAAACATCAAAATCTTGTTCCAATCAAATAAAAAACCCAGCAAAATAGATCTATAATGAAGATCAATCAAATAAATCAATTAAATCTTGATTTAACCATTTTTCCATAATTAAATCATTAAAACTCATTAGAAACCATATATAAAGGATCAATAACTTGGGAATTTCAGTAAAGAACCTTATATTATAAGAGAATAACGAAACTCACCTCTAACCTTGGCTTTCCCCATAATTGGATAAGTTTTCTTGAGAAAACAAGATCAAATTAAATAGGTTTTGTTAAAGGAAATCATTAAGGATTCATTTGGAAATAAAAGAATGTTGAAATCAAGTGATTACTTGAGAAAATTGAAGTAGAAAAGAGTGTTTGCCGGAGAGAATCTGGAGAAAATCTTTTAAAGAAAAGTTAGTTATGTAAAGTTTTTTTTTGAAATATTAATTATAAAACAAATTCTCCAAGCCTAATTATATCATTTTAAAACCTTTTAAAATATCAAATTAAAGAGAAAAGTCTGATATTAGACTTTGGCCAAATAGCTCCTTAAAGATTCTAAGTTTTGACCCTTTTTCAAAACAATCACTAAAATAGTTTAAAAACTTTGCATTTTGGTCACTTACGCAAAATGTCACTTTTTGAAACTTCTTTTTGTAAAATTGATTTTACCAAAATCATCTACATATTAAATAGCAATTTTAGGATATATTTTTCTTCTAATTTGGCCCACCGGACCGTCAATCAACCTAGAAAACTCCTAGGCCCAAAATCGGGGCATTAAAGCTCTCTCCCAGTTAAGAAATTGCGTCCTCAAAATTTACCTGATGGAAAAGATGCAGAAACTACTATTTCATGTTTGATGGATCCTTTAGCTTTTGGAGAGGTTGCGAAAGCTTCGAAAGTTTGATTTTTTGCAACAAGAAGAGGGCATTGTGTTGTTGGTGAGTGAAAATGTGATTTATTTCTTTTAAAAGGTTTGAAAGAGATTTTTGGGAGTTTATATTAAGTTTAAAATAGCTCTCTAAGCTCGGAAGTAGGTATCAAACGTTCTCGCTCTCGTTTTCGGTTTTACAAAATACAATCTCATGCACATGTTTATGATTTTGATTACCTAATGTTATATGCATTTTTTAGAAATAAACGATGTTGCAAATGATCATATATGATGATTATTAAGAATGATAAATGGTTTGTAAAAGAATTTTGAGAGTACTAGAATACATGGTTTAATGTATTAGAAATTGATTTGATTTGATGCATATGTAAAACAGTGAGGTAATATGGTTTTATTTAGTATATTGGCAAGTGGATGAGATTAAATATTATCAAATATAGTTGGCTATCCATAGGGTTTAAAGTGCACTATAATAAGTCGCCTCATATGTGTTGAGGGGTCAAGAGTGTGCCATGCTCTACCATGAGAAATGCAGCGGTCGAGGGGTCAAGAGTGTGCCAATTCTCCCACTATTGGATTTATATGTTATAGCCGTTGAGGGCTGCTTTGGTTCGAGGACGTATGTAAAGTGGTCGAAGGAACCATTTGGGTAATCCGTGTATCCGATGTGTTTTATGAAATAGAATAGAACTTGGTTTTGAGTCACTTGAATGCCAATATATGAGATAATGTATCATGAGAAATGGATTATGTTTTGTATAATATGGTTTATACATGAGATGCTCTTTAAGATTGCTATTTAGAGATTTCGGCATATGAAGCTTAAATTGAGGTTTATGATAGAAATCCGTGATACATGTGTTGCAAATGATTTAAATGTGCATATCTAGAAAGATTATAGAAGTGTGAGCGTTATAAACTTGATTTTAAATAAAATGGTTTTAAATACATTGATGAGTGTTTTTGAGGTTCCCTCAATAAGCTTATAGCTTACGCTCTCCTTTCTCATCAATGCAGAGAGATAAGCACTTTCAGACAGCAAGTAAGCAAGAGGAGATCCAAGGGACGAAGTATTTTTAAGTATGGTTTTACAAATACTTAGTAGTAATAAGAGGTAACATGACTAAGTTGTAATTGGGAGGCTTAATTTGGATACTCCCTATTTGTACGAGTTATGTTTCGTGTTTTGGACTTGTATGATGCTTTATATCTTGTTTTGAGTGGTTGGGATATGTTTTTTACATGCTTGGGTAGAGATCATGCCTTTAAGACCTTTGGATGGATTTGATATGATGTGAATGATCCTCTTCTATGCTCATATGATTGTGGAAATATTGCTTGGGATGCTATATGATGAACAAATGTTGTTTGAAGCATGTTAGATTAAGCTAAATTATCATATGTTCGACCAAAATATCATTACAAGTCTGTCCGTACCAATATGGGTCCTTAAGGATCGATACGCGGGGACCTATCTCAACTCAATCTGGGCAAAAATGCTAAGGCTTTCCGATATGCTTGGTAACCGTATTGATACGCATAGCTAAAAATAAGCCTAGTGTCAGTATATGGGCAACCGTATCGGTACGCCCTTGGACTATTGGAATCCCTTATTTCAAATATTGATTAACCGTATCGGTACCGTACTGACATGCCTTTGAAACTTATTCATGTATCAATAAGGGGTGTTAGTGTATCGATACACAATTAGTTATTTATGTTAAAATGCTTTTTGAAGTTTGAATCTTTGCAGTTTAGTCTCTATTTCTTGATCATGCAATTAAATGAGTTGGATGATTATTTTATGTTGAAATTTAACCTGATTGTATGAAACATGACTAACCAAGGATTGTTAACTTTAGAATTAAAAAAGTTCTTGTAATTTTCTAAAATTGCAATTTGGTCCCAGAATTGCAATCCTGATTAATTGGATGTCAATTCAATGTAGCTCGCTCGATTTGATCTAGATTCTAGGCTGGGTAAAGGGGTTACATTTGGGGTAGTATTAGAGCCAAATTATGATTGTTGAGAGGTGGGTTATTGTTGTTTGATTGATTGTTGCTAAATTGATATGTTGAATGGCATGCACGGTGTTTGATTTTGAATGATTATGTTTGAAGTGTGATATGCTTGGGGTAAAAGCTTTGGGACACATTGCCTTATTACTACTATTGCAAAATGGTTTTTGTTTTGAAACATGTGCGACTTGGATTCTTGCTACAAGCTAGTCTAATTGTTTTGTTTTGTTGCATTATCATTCTTTAGACTCATATTTTCGAGAAATGGGACCGAGACGAGAGATGAGAGCTTATATGGGGAGTGTTTGTGGATGGACAAAATGATGAGTTGCCTCGTCCTCCACCGATTCCTCTTGTGGGTTCTAGATCGAGGGTGGTGTGCCTCAAGCACCACAAAGACCAGTTTTTAAGGAGATGACACCGTTGATCCAGGCAATGACTAGAGCATTTTAGGTAGCCACAGCTGAAGTGGAAGTACCTGCACTGACACCTATAGTAGTTGTTATACCGGGCTTCCGTTGGAGCATTTGCGTAGCTTAAGAGGTACCGAGTTTAGAGGTTTGGCTCCAGAGACAGCTAAGGAGTGGTTTGCAATCACGAAGAGGATTCTTGTCCAGATAAAGTGTACAGATGTCTGCAAGTTAGGTTTCATAGTGTCGTTGGCTTATAGCTTGTGGATGACTACTATAACAAGTATGCCACCTATTGAAATGATATGAGTGTTCTTTGGTGCTACTTTCTTGAAGAAGTATTTGGGTTTTCGTTATCAAGATGAGAAAAAGTGAAAGTTTATGGCATTGGTCTAGGGTAACATGTTTATATCAGAGTATGAGGTCTAGTTTATTCAGTTGAGCCAATATGCTCCTAAGCTGGTTTTCGATGAGCATAAGACATGTGATCATTTTCGTTATGGGCTGGTTAAAAAGGTGAAGACTTATATGCTGGCTACGGATTACACTAAGGTTGATGTTTTGGTTTCTTGGGCTAAAGACATAAAGCAAAATCTGTGTTTGTACTCTCGCTCAGAGAGCTTTTTTGCGGGAAAGAGTGTTGTTGAGTCAGATGCTGGTAGAGATTAGTACAAGAAGCATCAAGATATGAGGTATATTCCTGATCAGAGATGTGGTGGGAGTAGTGCTGGACGTGGACAGCATGTTCAGAGCACCTATGTTCGAGTACATGAGTGTAGGCGTTGTGGTTGGCGATATTTAGGAGAGCGTTGGGGTACCCTTTGTACATGCTGGAGTTGTGGTTCGCGAGACCACATTAGGTGCAATTGTCCACAGCTGGTTAGGGAAGGAAAAGCTCCTGCACCTACTATTGTACTGCAGAGAGGCCGTGGGCACGGTCAGGGTAATTTTTAGCATAGAGAGGATGGTCAGAGGATAGTTGCTCATACCGTGGCAGTTTAACCTGTGGATGGTGGGCCGACGAGGATCTATGCACACCACAAGGGAAGGAATAATACTGATGTGATTACAAGTACTTTTACTTTGTAATCCATATCATTACTTTCTTTGATAGATTCTATTTCTACACATTCATACATCTTGCACGAACATGCTTGCTTACTTGATATACCTGTAGAAGTGTTAGATGTGGGTATGCGAGTAATTAGTTCCTTTGGGGAGACATTAGTTGCTAGGAAGTTGTTGAGAAGGCGTCCTTTAATGGTTCAAGTTCATTTGTCTGTGGCTAATTTGTGAAGTTTCCGTTTCATGGTTTTGATGCAATCTTGGGGATGGACCAAGCGAGTTTGGTTGAAACTTGCTGAGGATTATGAAGTGGTGGTTGTGGGCGAGAATGTTAAATTCTTGTCTAATGTGATTTCGGCTTTGGAAGCGCAGAAGTTGTTGGAGTCTGGGAGTGAGGCATATCTAGCTTATGTCATGAATTTGAATATGAAAGAGGCGTGTGCCCAGGATATCCGCACCATTTATAGTTTTCCAAGAGTGTTTTTGGAGGAGTTTCCTGGAATACTGTCGGATATGGAGGTAGAGTTTTGAATTGAGACGTAAGCAGATATGACTCCAGTGTCAATTGCACCATATCGCATGGCACCGAATGAGTTTAAGGAGTTCAAGATGTAGTTGCATGAGTTATTGGATCGTGGTTTTATTTGGCCTAGTGTGTTACTATAGGGAGTACCGGTGTTGTTTGTGAAAAAGAAGGATAGCACGATAAGAATGTGCATTGATTATCGGCAACTGAGCAAGTTGGCGATTAAGAATAAGTATCCCTTGTCGAGGATAGATGATTTTTTTGATCTGTTTTGGGGAGCTACAATTTTTTCCAAGATTGACCTGAGGTCTGGATATTATCAGTTAAAGGTGAAGGATAAAGATGTGTCAAACACAACTTTTCGCATGCGCTATGGGCACATTATGAGTTCTTAGTTATACCGTTTGGGATGACAAATGCGCCTGTAGCTTTCATAGATATGATGAATCAGGTATTCCTTGAATTCTTCGATCAATTTGTGGTAGTGTTCATCGATGACATTCTTGTGTACTCTCGTACTGAGGAAGATCGTGATCGAAATCTATGGATAATGTTGCAAGTTCTATTGGAAATAAGCTTTATGCCGATTGAGCAAGTGTAAATTTGGGATTAAGCAAGCGGTTTTTCTTAGTAATGTTGTTTCAATGGAAGGTATCCAGGTGGATCCGTAGAAGATTGAAGCAGTTGTGAATTGGAAGCAACATAAGTCGGTGATAAAGGTTCATAGTTTCTTGGGGCTAGCAGGATATTATCATTACTTTGTAGATAGTTTTTCAAAGACTTCTGCTCCTTTGACGAAGTTGTTGTAGAAGGATATAAGTTTTAAGTGGACAGAGAATAGACAACAAGCCTTTGATAAGTTGAAGAAAGCTTTGACGCAAGCTCCGATCTTAATTTAAACTGATTCGGGGAATGAGTTTGTGGTTTATAACAATGCATCCTATGTTGGTTTAGGTTGTGTGTTGATGCAAGGGAGTAAAGGTGTGGCTTATGCATCTAGGCAATTAATGGTGCATGAGCGCGACTATCCTACGTACGATATAAAGCTTGTTGCGGTAGTGTTTGCTTTGAAGATCTGGAGGCATTATCTCTGTGGAGAGAAGTATATTGTATATACAAATCACAAGAGTTTGAAATATCTATTTTCGTAGAAATAGTTGAATCTTAGGCAACGGAGATGGTTCTCAAGGATTATGATTTGACGATTGAGTATCATCCGGGTAAGGCTAATGTTGTAGTTGATGCCTTGAGTAGGAAAGTTGTAGTGGAGTTGAGGGCAATGTTTGTTCGGTTGAGTGTGACGCGAGATGGTGGTTTGTTGGCTGAGTTGCAAGTTAAGCCATCGTTGTTGTAGTTTATCAAATAGAAGCAACCATATGATGATTCTTTGGTACCGTATGTTAAGGATACTACGGATGGCAATCAGACGAATTTTTGTTTTAGTGAGGAAGGTGTTTTGTGTTTAAGGATCGGGTGGTTGTGCCGAAAGATGAGGAGTTAAGGCACACTATCTTGGCTGAGGCTCATTCGAGTCCTTTTTCTATGCATCTGGGGATTACAAAGATCTACCAGGATTTAAAGAAATAATATTTCTGGGTTGGTTTGAAGAAGGATGTAGCAGATTTTGTTGGTCGTTTTATGGTATGTCAACGTGTTAAGGCTGAGCATTAGTTTCCTTCTAGGTTGTTGCAAATGTTGAATATTTCGGAATGGAAGTGGGAGATAATTACTATGGATTTTGTGTTCGATTTGCCTTTAACACCAACAAAGAAGAATTCTATTTGGGTGATTGTGGATAGGTTTATGAAGTGTGCACATTTCTTGGCTAAGCATAGACGTATACTTTAGATAAGTTGGCGGACTTGTATGTTGCTGAGAGTGTAAGGTTTCACGGGGTGCCAAAGTGATACATGCATGAGCGGGGTTAAATTACTCATATTGGACAAAAAGCTGAATTTGTTCAATGCAAACAATAATGGCCAAAACAATGCACGCATAGGAGGTCAAAAACGATGCATCTTGGACAAGAAACTGAATCTGTTTGTGAAGTCTGGAAAGTCAGCTAACTCGTGGCGAATTTTTGGATGGGATCCAGGCATTTATGGGTCAACATGTCTTCTTAAAACTTGTCCGGCTGCAAATTAGATTTTCAACGCATCTTGAAACACCTCAATCGGACATCTGGATCTCAAGATACGTCTATTTTAGAGAAGACAACGCATGCAGAAATTCCTATACGGGATTAATACGGGATTTTTGGATAATTACGAATTTTCAAGATTTTTTTTGATTATTTGTAATTTAAATCAATATAGGATTCTGCAATATCTATTAGGATCAGATTTCTTTGACTAGGATTTTATTTTTAGCATTTATTTATTATTAGAAGTTACTTATCTAATTAGGATATTAGATTTTAGCATTTATTTATTGTATTTAATTCCTAAGTCTAGTAGGATTAAAACTTCTCCATGGCCTATATAAATGAGGATTCACTCACATTGTAATTCAGATTTCATTGATTAATAAAAAGTTATCTTTGGAGATTTTAGTATTCTTTGAGTTTGCAAGTGTTCGGTAAACTTGTCTAGAAGTCATCTTCAACATAAGATCATCTAGGTAATGCATCTAGGAGGGTGGGTTAGAGCCGCTTGAGGTTGCTTGCTTAGATAATTGACTCTAAGAGGGTGCCGAGGACAAAACAAAATCAACAATTCGCAAGCCATCTTCAACCTTCACACCATCTTCCATAATTCCATAAACAAAGCTGGAATTTCCAGATTTGTTTTACCTATCTTCTTCTTAATCTTTTTTCATCTTTTTATTTAGATTCTTATTTATTATCATCTAATCCTTCACTTGTCTTTCTTTCTTTAATTTTCCAGCCTCGAATCTGAAATTTTCAAGAAAAGCCCTTCTATTTTCTCTTGAATTTTCAGATATGCCCATACTTTCTTGATTGAGTCTAGAGCTCCTAGTTCTTGCTACAACTTGATTGAAGGCTTCCAAATCCAAGATTGCGCTACTCTATCATTTTAGCCCCGCATACATGTATCACAAAGTCTATATTATCGGATAGGGATCCACATTTTATTGCAAGGTTTTGGGAGTGTTTGCATAAGGCTTTGGGTATGCGGTTGAATTTCAGTACTTTGTATCATCCTCAAAAGGATGGTTAGTTTGAACGAGTTATCCATTCTGTAACACCCTAAACCGGGCCTACGAAGGTTACACTATCTAAGCTATTAACTAATTGAGTCATGTGCTATTTAATTGAAAGAATTAGGAGTATGTAACATGGAACTATTAGTTAATTTGTTATAGCATTACCATTATTAGACTAATTAAGTCTAGGATCAAATTGAAATAAAAGGAAGAAAAGATAGCTAATGTCTAAAGGGATTAAAATGTTATAACCAACAAGTTAGAGTGCCAAATTAAGATGACCAAATTGAAACAAGAATAAAACAATTAAATTGCATGGTAATTAGACCATTTAGTGGTAGTGGAATACGTGTGGCAATGTTAATACACATATGGAAATTAAGGGTGTTGGCTGGCCATATTGTTGAGAGAAAGAGAAAACAAAAATTGAGTCTTCTTCAACCTTGCAATAGCTATAACCGACCCTAGCAATTAGAGAGAGAATAGAGTGAGTGAGCTGGTAACCATGGAAACATGAAGTTTTGGGTTTAATTGGATAGATTTTGAATCTTTGTTTGAGTCTTCTAAGGAAGAAGAGTAAGTAATCTCACTTATTTAATTGATTTGAAGCTGAATATGAGAACTATATGTATATGAACTCTTGTTGTTTGAGTTGTGGCGCTTTTGATTGATTTTATAGTTACATTGTTTGCTGAAAATTTGCATAGTTTGAATGCCAATATGTATATATGTGGTTTAAGTTGTCAGAAAGATAATCAATGCTGGAGATTGTTAGGAAGTTGCTAGAAAATTAGGTACTAAATTGGTATAATTTGAATGTATCATGGCATGAAACTGTTTTGATCACATTGCTAGATAAGATTGTGTAAACATGCTTGATTATATAAAATGCTCTGTTTTGATCACACTGGTAGGTGAATAAAACTGACCTAGACTTGTATGAGTATGTATATAAGTTGAATTAATATGTTAGAAGTACCATCCAAGTGATTAAAGAAGCTAGAAACTCAAACTAGTGTAATCTACCCAGAATACTTTGTCCTGGGCAGTAACTTTGAAATATCACTATAAATTGTACAAAGAGAATTTAAGGCTGGAAATTTTATGAATAATGCCTTAACATGTCTAAATTCATTAGAAGAAAACATATTTGAATTCGGGATTGTAGAATGAATTGTAGAAATGAAACACTAAGGACAGTGCAAACTGTCCAGTGTTGTAAATTGCCTTGTCTTTAAACTAAAAACTGTATTAATTGGCAAAGAACTAAAATGCAAGGCCTATATGGTTAGGAAGAAAATTAAGTTATCTTTCCAACGGTGTAAACCAATTGAAATTCCGACGTACGGAATGAAAGTTATCCATATTATTAGTAAGCAGTGCACAAGCTGCCAGGCAGTAGCAGCAGCACCCTTGATGTTTTGAAATGAATGAATTACGTATAGTTGCCTTGTTTTGAAGAAATGAATGTATCTTGTCTTGACCTTGATTTACTTGTATGAATTGATAGAGCAAGGAGTGAACCTTGTGGAAGAAGAAAGGAGTGGCCAAGTTAGTGGCAAACACAAAGGAATTTGGATCCAAGATTAGCTAAGCTTGGAGTATTGTGAGTGCAGTTTGCAACAGGGTTAGGACTTAGGTCCTAACCAAATATGCATGAGTATCTTCTTGCCATTGATATGCTACGTTAATGATTTTAATTTAACTTGAACATGAATAATAAGGGAAGTATGAAATAAGATAATACATGAAGCTTGACTACATCCTTGAAGTGTTGTATAATTAGAATGCTTGATTTCTTGTTCTTGATTGTGCCTATTCGAATAAGTGGCATGTATGTATGATAATGATATATGATGCTTGATCCTTGAATCATGAATTCAATTCACTCGAATGCTTACTTGATACATAAGATGGTAATGTAAATACTTGCTTGAAAGATAAGTAATTGGATTATAGAGCTAAGGCTCAATTAGCCTAAGGGATAAAGCATGATGTTGCTATACCTTGCTTGAATTACATCTTGAATGATACATGATCTTGAACTTGAAAAACTTGATAAATCTTGAATAAATAAAGTGTAATCAAACAACCTTGGTTGCTAGTTGAATAGGTAGAAGGGCATGTCTTAGAGTCTAGAGCTCATTGTGTCAGGGTGGACTACGGTCCAGGGCTAGGGCCCCTAATTGGCAACAGATGGATGGTACGTATGTGTGGTCTTTGGCGATAGTAGGAGGGTTGACTAGTACTACGGTACATCTTGTGGCGACAGTTGGTTGGAGGCTTGATTACCTAGTCAAACTATAAACCAAGGATTGTGTTAAAAGAATATAAATGAGCTAATAAATATTAATTGCATGACTTCTTGTCTTGCAAACTTGAATAGCTTATTACTTGACATGTAAACTTGCTACTTGGATTACTTGACTTGTACTCTTGAAATGAAAATCATGTAAACTTGAACTAATTGCCACTTGACTTGTATACTTTAATTCATGAGTGTTAATTGTAATCTTGTTATGAATGAAAAGTTTGAATTTCTTGATTACTTGTCATAATAGTATGAATTATGATTCATTGCCCCTTGCTTCTTGTACCATTCGATTGACTTGAAATCCTTAGCTAGAATTATTCTTGACTAATTGACATTTAACTTGATATAACAAATGGGTTAGAACTAGTTACTACCTCACTAAGTACATATCTTGTACTTATCACTCTTGTTTTCATCCTTCCCAACCACAGGATAAAGGATTTGACCGTTGCTTGATCTTGAAGTCTGAATTCTTGAGCTCGAAGCAAGACACGAGCATAGATAAAGTATGGTTCATACTTGTTTTGTACTCCCCTAGTTGGCGGCACTTAGTTGTATATAATGTCTAGTGCATGCATTTTGAATACTTGATCTTGTATATATGTATATGATCTTGAATGGGCCTACTATCTTGTGAACTTGGTTATTAATATAAATCAAGTAAAGAACTTAAATTCTATGTATTGTAAGTAATTGCTGCACATATGATTATGTATATATTGATTTTATCAAAGTAATTGATCTAGTCTTGTGCCATTCGAATGTCTTGTGAGTTAAGATAGTCTTGTATGATCATGACATATTATATATGTATTTTATAATCTTGAATGGTAAATGCCGAATGGTAAGGTTGGCATATTGCTTGCTTGGAGACAAGGTATGTACAATTGAATGTTACATGTATCAAGTTAAGAAACAATGAAATGAAATGGAAGCATGTTTGTCCTTAAGTATTCGAATGATGATGATTGTATGATAATGTTAATTGAACTTTTTGGTAACCTATAATGTATGTAAATAAGATTGCTTACATGTTAAGTAATGTATGTTTGGTTACTTGTTAGTTAAGTAACTCATCTAATATGGATGAGTTAGCGTATCCTTGCCCTGTTCATGCTTGTAATGTACATTAGTAACGCTCCCGAACCGATTTGCTGCCAACCCGGGGTAGGGGTGCTACATTTGTTTCTTAATCAGAGCTTTTTAGTCGGTTCTAAGACTAAAACGGGCTCTCTTGCACCATATAGGATACTTGTGCCACCAAGGAGACTTGCATTGTATAGCTTGTGTCTTTGCTTAACTAAACCGAATTCCAAATTGTTCTATTTAAATGCACAAGGCTCGCTCGGGATGATGAAACTCTCGTAGGCTCTTCGAATGAAGGAGATAGTGTGAGGATGGAGTAGAATCCTCCACAACAACAAGCTTAACCTTGATTAAAAAATTGCTTAAAGCCTGAAATTGTAAAACAAAGCCTTGTAGTATCGAACCCAATAGGGGGAATTATAAACATAAGTCTTATCTGTAGAAACTGTCCCCTGTTCATTCGAAATTTACCCTTTCTTGTTAATCTATATGTATTACCAACTTGTGAGTTCGATCTAGTACTAGGACTAGATTGGTTAAACAAGCATGAAGCCTAGGTAGATTGCCTAAATAGGAGACTTTAACCCCAGAGTTTAGGAAAGGAAACAATTCTTCTAATTGACAAGAAACCGACCTCAATCTTTGCTACTATGGTCTTACAAGATGAACTTGAATTCGGCTTACCTAGTGATAGAGTAGCGCAATCTTGGATTTGGAAGCCTTCAATCAAGTTGTAGCAAGAACTAGGAGCTCTAGACTCAATCAAGAAAGTATGGGCAGATCTGAAAATTCAAGAGAAAATAGAAGGGCTTTTCTTGAAAATTTCAGATTCGAGGCTGGAAAATTAAAGGAAGAAAGACAAGTGAAGGATTAGATGATAAGAAATAAGAATCTAAATAAAAAAATGAAAAAAGATTAAGAAGAAGATAGGTAAAACAAATCTGGAAATTCCAGCTTTGTTTATGGAATTATGGAAGATGGTGTGAAGGTTGAAGATGAAGATGGCTTGCGAATTGTTGATTTTGTTTTGTCCTCGGCACCCTCTTAGACTCAATTATCTAAGCAAACAACCTCAAGCGGCTCTAACCCACCCTCCTAGATGCAATTACCTAGGCAAGCAAGAGTGTGAAGATGATCTCCCTCACAAGAACTCGATGATCTTATGTTGAAGATGACTTCTAGACAAGTTTACCGAACACTTGCAAACTCAAAGAATACTAGAATCTTCAAAGATAACTTTTTATTAATCAATGAAATCTGAATTACAATGTGGGTGAAGCCTCCTTTATATAGGCCATGGAGAAGTTTTAATCCTACTAAACTTAGGAATTAAATACAATAAATAAATGCTAAAATCTAATATCCTAATTAGATAAGTAACTTCTAATAATAAATAAATGCTAAAAATAAAATCCTAGTCAAATAAACTAATCCTAATAGATATTGCAGAATCCTATATTGATTTAAATTACAAATAATCAAATAAAATCTTGAAATTTCGTAATTATCCAAAAATCCCGTATAGGAATTTCTGCATGCGCTGTCTTCGCTAAAATAGACGTATCTTGAGATCCAGATATCCGATTGAGGCGTTTCAAGATGCGTTGAAAATCTAATTTGCAGCCGGACAAGTTTTAAGGAGACATGTTGACCCATAAATGCCTGGATCCCATCCAAAAATTCGCCGCGAGTTAGCTGACTTTCCAGACTTCACAAACAGATTCAGTTTCTTGTCCAAGATGCATCGTTTTTGACCTCCTATGCGTGCATTGTTTTGGCCATTATTGTTTGCATCGAACAAATTCAGCTTTTTGTCCAATATGAGTAATTTAACCCCGCTCATGCATGTATCACCTAGTGTGCCTATTGTATCTGAATATCTCGATGTTTTCCCGAGGAACTCCCTGGTCTCCCTCCAACCAGAAAAGTAGAGTTCAGGATCAATGTCCAACCTGGAACAACTCCGGTGTCCATCACACCTTATCGAATGGCACCTGTTGAGTTGAAAGAACTCAAGAAGCAACTCCAAGAGCTACAAGACAAGTTTTCATTAGGCCTAGCTCGTCTCCCTAGGGTGCTCCAGTCTTGTTCGTGAAGAACAAAGACGGGACTATGAGACTCTGTATTGACTACAGACAATTGAACAAGCTTACTATCAAGAATCGATATCCTCTCCCAAGGATTGAAGATCTTTTCGATCAACTCAAGGATGCTGCAGTATTCTAAAAGATCGATCTACGATCGGGATACTACCAAATGAGGGTAAAAGAAGAAGATGTACCCAAGACAGCTTTTCGTACTCGATATGGCCATTTTGAATTCCTTGTAATGCCATTCAGATTAACGAATGCTCCAGCTGCTTTCATGGATCTTATGAGCAGTGCATTCAAGCACTATCTTGACAATTTAGTGGTCGTCTTCATTGATGACATTCTAGTGTATTCTTGGAATAAGGAAGAACATTCTGAACACCTTCGAATTGTATTGCAAATCCTCCGAGAACGTCAATTGTGTGCAAAGTTCTCTAAATGCAATTTTTGGCTATCGAAAGTGTAGTTTCTTGGATATGTCATCTCGGCAGAAGGGATTAAAGTAGACCCAAGGAAAATTCAACCTATCATGGATTGGAGACCTCCAAGGAATGTTGGTGAGGTTAAGAAGCTTTCTCGGTTTAGCTGGGTATTATCGACTTTTGTCAAGGGATTCTCATCCATTGCCACAAGTTTGACTAAGCTAACCCGCAAAGATACACCCTTTGTTTGGTCGGAGAACCAACAACGAAGCTTCGATCAAATTAAACAAGCCCTGACTCATGCTCCGGTTCTCATCCAACCAGTATCGGGTAAGGAGTACACTGTTTATAGTGATTCATCTCATTTGGGACTAGGATGTGTCCTAATGCAAGATGGAAACGTGGTAGCTTACACTTCAAGGTAGCTAAAACCACATGAGTCAAACTACCCTACACACGATCTAGAGTTGGCAGCTATCATGTTTGCACTCAAAGTTTGGAGACATTACTTGTACGGGGAGAAATGCAACTTGTTCACAGACCACAAAAGCCTCAAATACCTCTTAACTTAGAAAGACTTGAACTTCAGGCAAAAGAGATGGCTAGAGTTACTTAAAGACTACGATTTAGTTATAAATTACCATCCGGGGAAAGCGAACGTAGTTGCTGATGCCCTTAGTCGCAGACCATACTCGAGTAAACTCTTAAATCTAAATCCTAGAATAATTCATAAAAGGAACATTTCGAGTTAGACCTTTCTTGACTTACAAGTAACTATTTGAAAATCTTCCTTAATGATATTTTCCATTCGTTTATAGCTTCCATGGAAATCAATGCTCATTTACGTTTATCCAAAGGACGAAAACTCTTGTCTGAACTTCAAGTTCAATCTAGTCTAATCTCGAGAATCAAAGAACTCTAACAAATTGATCCAGATCTTCAGAAGATCATGTCCAAGCTAGACTATGAGTTTAATTCTGACTTCTCCCTCAAGTCGAATGGACTCCTATATTTTAAAGATAGAGTATGTGTTTCTAACACCGAAGAACTAAGACACAAGATGTTACAAGAAGCTCACCAAAGCACTTTCTCGATTCACCCTGGATCAGTTAAGATGTACAAGGACCTAAAGCCACTATACTAGTGGCCAGGCATGAAATCAGCTATCACAGACTTTGTTTCAAAGTGCTTAACTTGTTAGAGGGTCAAAGTCGAGCATCAAGTCCCTACTGGATTGCTCCAACCATTCAAATTCCCTTAGTGGAAATAGGATCGGATTACAATGGATTTTGTTACTGGTCTTCCTTCCACGCCAAGAAAGAATGATGTTATGTGGGTGATTGCTGATAGATTCACAAAGTCTACTCATTTCATCCCTGTTCGAATGAACATGAGCTTGGAAACCTTAGCCGAGCTATACATCCGTGAAGTGATTCGATTACACGGTGTACCTATAGCTATAATCTTCGATCGAGACCCTAGATTTGCTTCTCGATTTTGGAAATCCTTGCAAAAAGCCCTTGGAGCTAAAGTGCACCTTAGTACAGCCTTTCATCCTCAATCATATGGATAATCTGAAAGAATCATCAAAGTACTTGAAGACATGCTACGTGCTTGTGTTATGACTTCGGAAAGAGCTGAAGGAAATCTCAACCCCTAGTAGAGTTTGCTAACAACAATAGCTACCAGACATATATTCAGATGGCTTTCTTTGAAGCTCTATACGAAAGGAAATGTAGAACTCCCTTTTGCTAGTCTGAACTGGGAGAAAACAAGATATTGGGACCTTAATTGCTCAGAGAAACCGAAGAACAAGTGAAGATCATCCATGATCATTTGAAGAAAGCCTTTAATAGACAAAAAGCGTATGCAGACTTGAAAAGGAGAGACATCTAATACAATGTTGGAGACAAGGTCTTCCTGAAAGTGTCCCCTTGGAAGAAAGTCTTTCGGTTTGGAAGAAAGTGTCCACAATATCTTTCATGTTTCCATGCTTAGAAGATATAGATCTGACCCATCCCATGTCCTTGACCCTGAAGAAGTAGAGTTAAATCCCGACTTATCATATGAAGAAGAGCCAATACGAATACTTGATAAAGAATTTAGAAGACTCCGAAACAAGAATGTTCCCTTGGTGAAAGTGTTATGGAGGAATCATAAAATGGAAGAGGCAACTTGGGAACCTGAGGCTACGATGAGAGATCAATATCCTCAATTGTTCAACTCAGGTAAATTCGAGGGCGAATTTATTTTAAGGGGGAGAATTGTAACACCCTAAACCAGGACTAGGAAGGTTATCACTATCTAAGCTATTGACTAATTGAGTCATGTGCTTTTCAATTGAAAGAATTAGGAGTTTGTAACATGGAGCTATTAGTTAAATTGTTATAGAATTACCCTTATTAGACTAATTAATTCTAGGATCAAATTGAAATAAAAGGAAGAAAAGATAGCTAATGTCTAAAGGGATTAAAATGTTATAACCAACAAGTTAGAGTGCCAAATTAAGATGAACAAATTGAAACAAGAATAAAACAATGAAATTACATGGTAATTAGACCATTTAGTTGTAGTGGAATACATGTGTCAAGGTTAATACACGTGTGGCAATTAAGGGTGTTGGCTGGCCATATTGTTGAGAGAAAGAGAAAACAAAAATTGAGTCTTCTTCAACCTTGCAATAGCTATAACCGATCCTAGCAATTAGAGAGAGAATATAGAGGGTGAGCTGGTAACCATGGAAACATGAAGTTTTGGGTTTAATTGAGCAGATTTTGAATCTTTGTTTGAGTCTACTAAGGAAGAAGACTAAGTAATCTCACTCATTTCATTGATTTGAAGCTGAATATGAGAACTATATGTATATGAACTCTTGTTGTTTGAGTTGTGCGTTTGATTGATTTTATAGTTACATTGTTTGCTGAAAATTTGTGATAGTTTGAATGCCAATATGTATATATGTGGTTTAAGTTGTTAGAAAGATAATCAATTCTGGAAATAGTTAGCAAGTTGCTGGAAAATTAGGTACTAAATTGGTATAATTTGAATGTATCATGGCATGAAACTGTTTTGATCACATTGCTAGATAAGATTGTGTAAACATGCTTGATTATATAAAATGCTCTGTTTTGATCACATTTGTAGGTGAATAAAACTGACCTAGACTTGTATGAGTATGTATATAAGTTGAATTAATATGTTAGAAGCACCATCCAAGTGATTAAAGAAGCTAGAAATTCAAACTAGTGTAATATGCCCAGAATACTCTATTCTGTGCAGTAACTTTGAAAAATCACTATAAATTGTACAAAGAGAATTTAAGGCTGGAAATTTTATGGATAATGCCTTAACATGTCTAAATTCATTAGGAGAAAACATAACTGAATTCGTGATTGTAGAATGAATTGTAGAAATGAAACACTAAGGACAGTGCAAACTGTCCAGTATTGTAAATTGCCTTGTCTTTAAACTAAAAACTGTATTAATTGGCAAAGAAATAAAATGAAAGGCCTATATGGTTAGGAATACAATTAAGTTATCTTTCCAACGGTGTAAACCAATTGAAATTCCGACGTACGGAATGAAAGTTATCCATGCACAAGCTGCCAGGCAGTAGCAGCAGCACCCTTGATGTTTTGAAATGAATGAATTATGTATTGTTGCCTTGTTTTGAAGAAATGAATGTATCTTGTCTTGACCTTGGTTTACTTGTATGAATTGATAGAGCAATGAGTAAACCTTGTGGAAGAAGAAAGGAGTGGCCAAGCTAGTGGCAAACACAAAGGAATTTGGATCCAAGATTAGCTAAGCTTGGAGTATTGTGAGTGCAGTTTACAATAGGGTTAGGACTTAGGTCCTAACCAAATATACATGACTATCTTCTTGCCATTGATATGCTATGTTAATGATCTTAATTTAACTTGAACATGAATAATAAGGGAAGTATGAAATAAGATAATACATGAAACTTGACTACATCCTTGAAGTGTTGTATAACTAGAATGCTTGATTTCTTGTTCTTGATTGTGCCTATTCGAATAAGTGGCATGTATGTATGATAATGATATATGATGCTTGATCCTTGAATCATGAATGCAAATCACTCGAATGCTTACTTGATACATAAAATGGTAATGTAAATACTTGCTTGAAAGATAAGTAATTGGATTATAGAGCTATGGCTCAATTGGCCTAAGGGATAAAGCATGATGTTGCTATACCTTGCTTGAATTAAATCTTGAATGATACATGATCTTGATTTTGAAAAGCTTGATAAATCTTGAATAAATAAAGTGTAATCAAACAACCTTTGTTGCTAGTTGAATAGGTAGAAGGGCATCCCTTAGAGTCTAGAGCTCATTATGTCAGGGTGGACTACGGTCCAGGGCTTAGGCCCCTAATTGGCGACAGACGGAGGGTACGTATGTGTGGTCTTTGGCGACAGTAGGAGGGTTGACCAGTACTACGATACATCTTGTGGCGACAGTTGGTTGGAGACCTGATTACCTAGTCAAACTATAAACCAAGGATTGTATTAAAAGAATATAAATGAACTAATAAATATTAATTGCTTGATTTCTTGTCTAACAAACATGAATAGCTTATTACTTGACATGTAAACTTGCTACTTGGATTACTTGACTTGTATTCTTGAAATGAAAATAATGTAAACTTGAACTAATTGCCACTTGACTTGTATACTTGAATTCATGAGTGTTAATTGTAAAGATACATGCATGAGCAGGGTTAAATTACTCATATTGGACAAGAAGCTGAATTTGTTCGATGCAAACACAATAATGGCCAAAACAATGCACGCATAGGAGGTAAAAAACGATGCATCTTGGACAAGAAACTGAATCTGTTTGTGAAGTCTGGAAAGTCAGCTAAATTACGACGGGTTCTCGGATGGGATCCAGGCATTTCTGGGTTGAGTTGTCTCCTAACAAATTGTCCGTCATTCAGTTACCTTTCCAACGCATCTTGAAACGCGTCAATCGGACATTGGGAGCTCAAGATACGTCCAATTTACTGAAGATTGCGCATGCAGAAAACTGGATACGGGATTATTACGGGATTTTGTAAAATTCAGCCCAAAAGATAACATATAAGGCTTTGGACAAATTAAACTTAGCCCAATATATTTATTATGATTTAAATTGATGTTTTTAGGGTTTTATATAGTTTAGGAACCAGCCACCCAGCCCTTATCAGCTTATCACTTGCCTTATCACTCTATTCCTTGCCACACAAGCACAAGGAGTTTAAAGGCTGTTATTTTATTATTATTTTTAATTAGACTAGGTTTTCCTCGTTTTAGTAGAAGTTAAATTACTTTGTCTATCCTTCACCTATAAAAGGATGAAGCCTCCATCATTGTAAGACAAATTTTCTTTGATTTATGAAATATTTAGTGAGTTTGTTTTTGCAAGTGCTGATTACTTGTGCCTTCGAAGTCTTCTTCAATATAAAAGTTCGACGAGTTCTTGTGAGGGAGATCATCTTCACACTCTTGCTTGCCTAGATAATCGCGTCTAGGAGGGTGGGTTAGAGCCGCTTGAGGTTGCTTGCTTAGATAATTGAGTCTAAGAGGGTGCCGAGGACAAAACAATATCAATAATTCGCAAACCATCTTCATCTTCAACCTTCACACCATCTTCCATAATTTCATAAACAAAGCTGGAATTTTCAGATTTGTTTTACCTATCTTCTTCTTAATCTTTTCTCATCTTTTTATTTATATTCTTATTTCTTATCATCTAATCCTTCATCTCGTCTTTCTTTCTTTAAATTTCTAGCCTTGAATCTGAAAAAATTCAAGAAAATCCCTTCTCTTTTCTCTTAAATTTTCAGATCTGCCCAAACTTCCTTGATTGGGTCTAGAGCTCCTAGTTCTTGCAACAACTTGATTGAAGTCTTCCAAATCCAAGATTGCGCTACTCTATCATTTGGTATCAGATTTGGGACGATTCTTGACAAGAATTTTGGCGTTTTTGGTTGAAAAACTCGAAAATTAGGGAAATTTCGTCAAATTCAAACGAGCGGAATTTTGAGCTGAAAATTTCCAGATCAGATCTACACCTTTGGAGGAGTCACCACATAAAATTTTATAATTTTTTGACATCGGTAACACCTCGAACGAAGTAGATCAAGTTGCTGCAAAATTCTAGGGGTTTCGGGGTTTTTCTTATTTTCTTTCATTCTTAGCCATTAGTTTTCGTTTGTTTTAGCTTTTATTGCTTCTTACACATCTTCTAACACCTTCTTGTTTCCTTTGTGTTAGTAGGACTAAAAGTTGCATACTCTTCTTTCTCCTTGCAACTATAATTCTATTGGTGTCTAACCTTTTCTTTGGATTCTTAAAGCAATTAGGATGTTTTATTCTCTTTTCAACACGATGTAGGATACAAGGTAATCTATGTTCTTTAATTATTGATGGTGGCATTCGTGTAAACTTAGTGAGCAGCTTCGTTGTTGATGCACTCGATCTACCATGCCAAGAACACCCTAAGCCGTATCATCTTCAAGGGTTTAATAGCGGACCGGATATGAAGGTAACCGAATGTTGTTTAATCTCTTTTACTCTTGGAAGCTATTGTGATGATGTGTGGTGTGACGTGGTTCCTATGGAAGTCACCCACTTGCTATTAGGAAGACCTTGGAAAAATGGTCGTGGCGCTGTCCATCGAATCAATACAAATGGATACTCGGTTGTGCACCATGGCCAGAAGCTCTCGTTTGCTACAATAGAGCCGGAAAAAGTAGATGAAGAAATAGCGAAAGCAAAAAAACAGTGTGAGAGGATAAAACGAAAAAGATTGGAAGCACAGAAGGCTGAATCAATTGACAACACGAATGCAACCGACCACGAAGACATCCCAAAACCAGAAGGTACACATGATTCTCTTCCTACTTCTACTTCTAGCATTTGTGCAAATGTTGATATTGGAGAAGAACCATCTCCCAAACAAAAGGATAGTGATAGTGAACACATTAGCCAAGATGACAATGCTTCTAATCCCTCATGTGAAGTAGTAGGTCCACTTGTTATTCTCTCATCACCTCCCCACGAAGAAAGTAAGTGTAATTCTAACCCTTCATTTGATTATTGTCCAATCATTCCGTTAGAAATACTTTCTCCTCTACAGAAATTGTACATTGATGATAAATTCTGTGAGAGAGATATGAGATGTGAGATACAAAAGACTGAGAGTAAACAGGCCGAGAGTGAAAAAAGTCAAATTAATGGCCCAAATTTAGTGAGTGAAAATACATATGAGGTAAAAGTCACACAAAACCCAAAAGAAAGAGAATGCGACGAGTGATTTTGTTTTGACTAATCATTACAAATGTTCGAGTAGCGTTATCTTATCTTTTCAGGATTTTGTTGAACCATTGAGAGGAGCTCAATTAGATCACACTCCACATACAACAAAGAAGCCTTTTCAATTGAAGTTGATGATTGTTCTCTCATTGCCGATTTAGATTCGAGGACGAATCCTTTTGAGGAGTGGGGGAATGATACATGCATGAGCAGGGTTAAATGACTCATATTGGACAAGAAGCTGAATTTGTTCGATGCAAACAATAATGGCCAAAACAATGCACGCATAGGAGGTCAAAAACGATGCATCTTGGACAAGAAACTGAATCTGTTTGTGAAGTCTGGAAAGTCAGCTAAATTGCGACGAGTTTTCGGATGGGATCCAGGCATTTCTGGGTTGAGTTGTCTCCTAACAAATTGTCCGCCATTCAGTTACCTTTCCAACGCATCTTGAAACGCGTCAATCGGACATCGGGAACTCAAGATACGTCCAATTTACTGAAGATTGCGCATGCAGAAAACTGGATACGGGATTATTACGGGATTTTGTAAAATTCAGCCCAAAAGTTAACATATAAGGCTTTGGACGAATTAAACTTAGCCCAATATATTTATTATGATTTAAATTGATGTTTTTAGGGTTTTATATAGTTTAGGAACCAGCCACCCAGCCCTTATCAGCTTATCACTTGCCTTATCACTCTATTCCTTGCCACACAAGCACAAGGAGTTTAAAGGCTGTTATTTTATTATTATTTTTAATTAGACTAGGTTTTCCTCGTTTTAGTAGAAGTTAAATTACTTTGTCTATCCTTCACCTATAAAAGGATGAAGCCTCCATCATTGTAAGACAGATTTTCTTTGATTTATGAAATATTTAGTGAGTTTGTTTTTGCAAGTGCTGATTACTTGTGCCTTCGAAGTCTTCTTCAACATAAGTTCGACGAGTTCTTGTGAGGGAGATCATCTTCACACTTTTGCTTGCCTAGATAATCGCGTCTAGGAGGGTGGGTTAGAGCCGCTTGAGGTTGCTTGCTTAGATAATTGAGTCTAAGAGGGTGCCGAGGACAAAAACAACATCAACAATTCGCAAGCCATCTTCATCTTCAACCTTCACACCATCTTCCATAATTCCATAAACAAAGCTGGAATTTTCATATTTGTTTTACCTATCTTCTTCTTAATCTTTTCTCATCTTTTTATTTATATTCTTATTTCTTATCATCTAATCCTTCATCTCGTCTTTCTTTCTTTAAATTTCCAGCCTTGAATTTGAAAAATTCAAGAAAATCCCTTCTCTTTTCTCTTGAATTTTCAGATCTGCCCAAACTTCCTTGATTGAGTCTAGAGCTCCTAGTTCTTGCAACAACTTGATTGAAGGCTTCCAAATCCAAGATTGCGCTACTCTATCATGTAATCTTGTTATGAATGAAAAGTTTGAATTTCTTGATTACTTGTCATATAAGCATGAATTATGATTCATTGTCTCTTGCTTCTTGTACCATTCGATTGACTTGAAATCCTTAGCTAGGATTATTCTTGACTAATTGATAGTTAACTTGATATAACAAATGGGTTAGAACTAGTTACTACCTCACTAAGTACATATCTTGTACTTATCACTCTTGTTTACATCCTTCCCAACCACAGGATAAAGGATTTGACCATTGCTTGATCCTGAAGCCTGAATTCTTGAGCTCGAAGCAAGACACAAGCATAGCTAAAGTATGATTCATACTTGTTTTGTACTCCCCTATAGTTGGTGGCACTTAGTTGTATATATTGTCTAGTGCATGCATTTTGAATACTTGATCTTGTATATATGTATATGATCTTGAATGGGCCTACTATCTTGTGAACTTGGTTATTAATATAAATCAAGTAAAGAACTTAAATTCTATGTATTGTAAGTATTTGATGCACATATGGTTATGTATATATTGATTTTATCAAAGTAATTGATCTAGTCTTGTGCCATTCAAATGTCTTGTGAGTTAAGATAAGATAGTCTTGTATGATCATGACATATTATATATGTATTTTATAATCTTGAATGGTAAATGCCGAATGGTATGGTTGGCATAGTGCTTGCTTGGAGACAAGGTATGTACAATTGAATGTTACATGTATCAAGTTAAGAAACAATAAAATGAAATGGAAGCATGCTTGTCCTTAAGCTATTCGAATGATGATGATTGTATGATAATGTTAATTGAAATTTTTGGTAACCTATAATGTATGTAAATAAGATTGCTTACATGTTAAGTAATGTATGTTTGGTTACTTGTTAGTTAAGTAACTCATCTAATAGGGATGAGTTAGCCTATCCTTGCCTTGTTCATGCTTGTAATGTACATTAGTAACGCTCCCGAACTAGTTTGCTGCCAACCTGGGGTAGGGGGTGTTACACAAGTATTGGAGGATATGTTGCGATATTGCACCATTGATTTCCAAGGAACATGGGAGAAGCAACTACAGTTGGTAGAGTTTGCCTATAACAATAGTTATCAGGCTAGTATTCAAATGGCTCCATATGAAGCTTTGTATGGTAGAAAGTGTCGCACGCCACTTTGTTGGGCTGAGGCGGGTGAGAAAATATATTTCCCCTGCCTGATGTGCTGAAGGACACCAATGAGAAGGTGAAGCTTATTTGTGATCGATTAAAGGCGACTTCAGAACGGCAGGAGTCATATGCTGACCTGAAGCATAGGGAGACTGAGTTTACAGCTGGAGATCAAGTGTTTCTTAAGGTTTCACCTTGGAAGAAGGTTATGAGGTTTGGACGTAAGGGCAAGTTGAGTCCAAGGTTCATTGTTCCTTATAAAGTGTTGGAACGTGTTAGTCTTGTTGCATATATGTTGAGGTTGCCAGCGTAGTTGGAGAAAATACACGATGTTTTCCATGTATCGATGCTTCAGAGGTATAGATCAGATCCTTCGCATGTGATGCCTATTGAGGAGATTGAGTTGAATCCGAATTTGACCTATGATGAGGAGCGGTGGAATTCTGGATTCTAGCAGTAAGGTTCTTCGTGGAAAGACCATAGAGTTGGTAAAGGTGTTCTGGCAACATCGTGTATCGAAGAAGCCACATGGGAAAGTAAGGAAGACATGAAGAAGCAGTTTCCTTACCTTTTTCTACTAGGTAAATTTCGAGGACAAAATTTCTTAAGAGAAGGAGAGTTGTAACGCCCCAAATTTGGGCCTAGATATTAGATAGATCGATTAAGACGGTCCAGGAGAATCAGATTAGGCAATTCAAGGTAGTTTCAGGAATTTAAATCTTAATAAATTGTTTTTGGCTAAAATAAAATATGGAAAAATGCTAGAAAATATTTAATTAATATTCAAAGGGTTTTAGTAAACTCAATTTGGAGGATTAAATTGAATTTTGGGACATTTTAGTCTAGTGACTAAAATGTAAAGTTTTCAAAATTATTGTGGTGATTAAATCGTAAAAGGGTCAAAACTTAGAATCTTTAAGGAGCTAATTTACCAAAGTTTTCTATCAGATTTTCCCTTAATTTGGGCTCTTTTTAAATGGCTTTTAAAAGGTTATTTAATAAAAATAAATTAGATTTGATTAAAAAGATTTTAAAGTGTCAAAATCTATTTTCTTATGTAACTACCTTTTCTCTCAACTTTCTCAATAGCCAAACTATTAATTTCATTCCAAAATTCTCAGGAATCAATCTCTTTTGATTTCCTTTTGATTTCTTACTTGATTCCTGCTTCAAAATCTACTTGGTTTCTTGA
Organism: Hibiscus mutabilis; assembly: GCA_019671005.1. NCBI lineage: Eukaryota > Viridiplantae > Streptophyta > Magnoliopsida > Malvales > Malvaceae > Hibiscus > Hibiscus mutabilis. The sequence continues at coordinate 11,924,370 of CM033755.1, read as the reverse complement.
AGTCTTCATTCAATCTTTGCCAATTAAGGGAGAAATTTCTCTCCTCTAATTAAAGGTTCTTTAATGAAATTTCCAAGTTCTTGATCCATTACAACTGATTTTTGTTATGTTTTTATGATTAAATCATGATTAATTGGTTTTAATTGAGTTTTGATAAGAAATTTGATAAATCTTGATATGGATCTAATTTGTGTGGATTCTAATTTTCAAGGTTGTAAATAGGTAGATTTTGAAGTGATGTAGGTGTTGTAAGGTTGCTGGAGGTATAAGGACGTTATAAAGATGTTTTTGGAAGTTAATTGATGTTGTTAATATGATAAAATCAATAGGTTTTGTGATACATGTATAGGGGGCTAAAATGATGCATTGTAGCCAAAGAGTTGAAGCTGTTTTACAAGTCTGGAATTTCAGCCGACTTCCATCGAATTTTCGGATGGGATCCGGGCACTTCTGAGTCTACATGTCTTCTTCAAACATATTCCACTATCTCTTAGCTTTCCATCTCATCTTGGAACGCATCAATCCGACATCGGGAGCTCAAGTTATGTCCATTTTAGTGAAGACTGTGCGAGCAGAAATCTCTATACGATTTTATCACGGGAAATATTATTTATTACGAATTTTCAATAATTTTATTGATTATTTGTACTTAAATTTAATCTAGGATTCTTTATGAAGATATTTAGATGACTTAGGATTAATTTTTTTATTTATTTATTAGTTTTTTAGGTTAGATAAAATATGTTTATTTATTTTATTATTATCTTTACTTTTCATTTGTAGCCTATTTAAAGGCATATTTGCTTCACTAATAAGAACATCATCATGAATTTATGAGTTGCAAAAACCTTTGGCCATGGGCCATTTTATTTTCAAGGTAGATAGATTTGCCTTGTTATTTTTCGTATCAGAAGTCTTCTTCAACGTAAGTTCGTCAAGTTCTTGTAATGGAGATCATCTTCACACTCTTGCTTGCCTAGGTAATTGCATCTAGGAGGGTGGGTTAGAGCCGCTTGAGGTTGCTTGCTTAGATAATCGCGTCTTAGAGGGTGCCGATGACAAAATATCCTACAACATCTATCTCGTCATCATCCATTCATCGGAGAGATTCGTGCCGTTTGCAGGTGTTTGCCTATTCAATTGCGATTAGGAGGGTGCCAAGGACAAATCTATCCAATACCGCCACCATCAAATTCATCCTATCTCGTTTTCTACATCAAGATCATGCTTTATTATCGGTTTGCTGAACGTGGAGTTTGGGATTTTTTCGGATCATATTAGTGAGTTTGCTAGATTAATTGTGATCTAGAGGGTTCCTAGATTTTGAGGTAATTCTTGAATCCTAACTTTTGTATCAATTGGTAATCAGAGCCTTGGTTTAGGTGTTTGAAACAATTATCTTTTACTGTTGTTTTAGTAGTTGAGAAAAAAGAAAAAATATATAATTCTCTATATAGATCTTAGTTTTAATATTTCATTCCTGGAGACATCTCAAGAGACTTAAGGGTTGTGATCAACAACTCTTAAGATTCGGGACAAATCATTTTCAACAGGGGGAGAATGATACATGTATGGGGGGCTAAAATGATGCATTGTAGCCAAAGAGTTGAAGTTTTTTTATAAGTCTGGAATTTCAGCCGACTTGCATCGAATTTTCGGATGGGATCCGGGCACTTCTGAGTCTACATGTCTTCTTCAAACATATTCATCTATCTCTTAGCTTTCCAACTCATCTTGGAACGCATCAATCCGACATCAGGAGCTCAAGTTATGTCCATTTTAGTGAAGACCTGTGCGAGCAGAAATCTCTATACGATTTTATCACGGGAAATATTATTTATTACGAATTTTCAATAATTTTATTGATTATTTGTGCTTAAATTTAATCTAGGATTCTTTATGAAGATATTTAGATGACTTAGGATTAGATTTGTTATTTATTTATTAGTTTTTTAGGTTAGATAAAATATGTTTATCTATTTTTTTATTATCTTTACTTTTCATTTGTAGCCTATTTAAAGGCATATTTGCTTCACTAATAAGAACATCATCATGAATTTATGAGTTGCAAAAACCTTTGGCCATGGGCCATTTTATTTTCAAGGTAGATAGATTTGCCTTGTTATTTTTCGTATCAGAAGTCTTCTTCAATGTAAGTTCGTCAAGTTCTTGTAATGGAGATCATCTTCACACTCTTGCTTGCCTAGGTAATTGCATCTAGGAGGGTGGGTTAGAGCCGCTTGAGGTTGCTTGCTTAGATAATCGCGTCTAAGAGGGTGCCGAGGACAAAATATCCTACAACATCTATCTCGTCATCAATCCATTCATCGGAGAGATTCGTGCCGTTTGCAGGTGTTTGCCTATTCAATTGCGATTAGGAGGGTGCCAAGGACAAATCTATCCAACACCGCCACCATCAAATTCATCCTATCTCGTTTTCTACATCAAGATCATGCTTTATTATCGGTTTGCTGAACGTGGAGTTTGGGGTTTTTTCGGATCATATTAGTGAGTTTGCTAGATTAATTGTGCTCTAGAGGGTTCCTAGATTTTGAGGTAATTCTTGAATCCTAGCTTCCTTATCAATTGGTAATCAGAGCCTTGGTTTAGGTGTTTGAAACAATTATCTTTTACTGTTGTTTTAGTAGTTGAGAAAAAAGAAAAAATATATAATTCTCTATATAGATCTTAGTTTTAATATTTCATTCCTGGAGACATCTCAAGAGACTTGAAGGTTGTGATCAACAACTCTTAAGATTCGGGACGAATCATTTTCAACAGGGGGAGAATGATACATGTATGGGGGGCTAAAATGATGCATTGCAGCCAAAGAGTTGAAGTTGTTTTATAAGTCTGGAATTTCAGCCGACTTGCATCGAATTTTCGGATGGGATCCGGGCACTTCTGAGTTACATGTCTTCTTCAAACATATTCGTCTATCTCTTAGCTTTCCAACTCATCTTGGAACGCATCAATCCGACATTGGGAGCTCAAGTTATGTCCATTTTAGTGAAGACTGTGCAAGCAGAAATCTCTTTACGATTTTATCACGGGAAATATTATTTATTACGAATTTTCAATAATTTTATTGATTATTTGTACTTAAATTTAATCTAGGATTCTTTATGAAGATATTTAGATGACTTAGGATTAGATTTGTTATTTATTTATTAGTTTTTTAGGTTAGATAAAATATGTTTATTTATTTTATTATTATCTTTACTTTTCATTTGTAGCCTATTTAAAGGCATATTTGCTTCACTAATAAGAACATCATCATGAATTTATGAGTTGCAAAAACCTTTGGCCATGGGCCATTTTATTTTCAAGGTAGATAGATTTGCCTTGTTATTTTTCGTATCAGAAGTCTTCTTCAATGTAAGTTCGTCAAGTTCTTGTAATGGAGATCATCTTCACACTCTTGCTTGCCTAGGTAATTGCATCTAGGAGGGTGGGTTAGAGCCGCTTGAGGTTGCTTGCTTAGATAACCGCGTCTTAGAGGGTGTCGAGGACAAAATATCCTACAACATCTATCTCGTCATCATCCATTCATCGGAGAGATTCGTGCCGTTTGCAGGTGTTTTCCTATTCGATTGCGATTAGGAGGGTGCCAAGGACAAATCTATCCAACACCGCCACCATCAAATTCATCCTATCTCGTTTTCTACATCAAGATCATGCTTTATTATCGGTTTGCTGAACGTGGAGTTTGGGGTTTTCTCGGATCATATTAGTGAGTTTGCTAGATTAATTGTGATCTAGAGGGTTCCTAGATTTTGAGGTAATTCTTGAATCCTAGCTTCCGTATCAATTGGTAATCAGAGCCTTGGTTTAGGTGTTTGAAACAATTATCTTTTACTGTTGTTTTAGTAGTTGAGAAAAAAGAAAAAATATATAATTCTCTATATAGATCTTAGTTTTAATATTTCATTCCTGGAGACATCTCAAGAGACTTGAAGGTTGTGATCAACAACTGTTAAGATTCGAGACGAATCATTTTCAACAGGGGAGAATGATACATGTATGGGGGGCTAAAATGGTGCATTGTAGCCAAAGAGTTGAAGCTGTTTTATAAGTCTGGAATTTCAGCCGACTTGCATCGAAGTTTCGGATGGGATCCGGGCACTTCTGAGTCTACATGCCTTCTTCAAACATATTCTTCTATCACTTAGCTTTCCAACGCATCTTGGAACGCATCAATCCGACATCGGGAGCTCAAGTTATGTCCATTTCAGTGAAGACTGTGCGAGCAGAAATCTCTGAGGTAGTGTGGTTTTATTTGATGCATATGTAAAACAGTGAGGTAATGTGGTTTTATTGAGTATATTGGCAAGTGGCTCAGCTTAAATGTTATCTGATATAGTTGACTAACCATAGGGTTTAAAGTGCACTATAATAAGTCGCCTCATGTGTGTCGTGGGGTCAAGAGTGTGCCATGCTCTACCATGAGAACCGCATCGGTCGAGGGGTCAAGAGTGTGCCAATTCTCCCGCTGGTGGATTTATACATTATAACCGTTAGTGGCTACTCCGGTTCGAGGATGCATGTGAAGTGGTCTAAGGAACCACTTGGAAAATCTGTGTATTCGATGTGTTTTTATAAAAAAAAAAATAGATGGAACTTGGTTTTGAGTCACTTGAATGCCAATATATGAGATAATGTATCATGAGAAATGAATTATGTTTTGTATAATATGGTTTATACATGAGATGATCTTTAAGCTTGCTATTTAGAGATTTTGGCATATGAAGCTTAAATTGAGGTTTATGATAGAAATCTATGATATATGTGTTGCAAATGATTTAAATGTGCATATTTTGAAAGATTATATAAGCATGAGATTATTTTGGCATGAGCATTATTATCTTGATTTGAAATAAAATGGTTTTAAATACTTTGATGAGTGTTTTTGGCATTCTCTCAATAAGCTTATAGGTTACGCTCTCTTTTCTCATCAATGCAGAGAGATAAGCACTTTTGGACAGCAAGTAAGCAAGAGAGATCGAAAGGATGATGATATGATCTCGACTATGAGTTTTGAATCATATATGTGAATGCCCGATCGTGATTCTAGTAAGAACTCTGTAGTGCTTTGAATGTATTCTGAAATTACTCAAACAACAATGTAAGTAGAAATAGATAAATAAGAAATAGAAATAATGGGATGAAAGATATGTAGAAGGGGTGTAGGAAGAGTGATAGTTGTGATTATGGAAGAAAAAAAAAATAAAAGATGAAAATGTAGGTGAAGATGATGGGGTGTTGGCGTTAAGATGAAGAAATTCAAAGGATGGATTGTGACCCCCTAACTATAAAGAGTTAGGAACCAGCAATATAATAAAGTGGAAATGAAGTGGTAGGATATGGAACGTGACCCACTAGCTATAGATGAGCTAGGAACCAACGCTATAACAAAAGGGAAATGGATGAAGACTACAAGACTAACTTGAAGCCGATAAAGTTCCACAAGAGAACAAGAATGAAAGCAATCTTTCAAAGATGTTTTATATATTCAAAAGTGTGTCTTACAATGATCCTAAAGATGCCTATTTATAGTAGAAGTAGGCAGAATATGAAAAAGGTGTTACAAGAAAGATGAATGCTCATCTTAATGCACTTGAATACACATGAATGCTTTGTCCTTTCTTCTCATCTTCAAAGCTGATTAGTTTAGACAAATTGAGGTTGAATTTAGTCATATTTTCGTCCAAATTAAGAAGGACTCTTGGGCTGCCTTGTTTTGCTATCATATGAAGAGAAAGGGGATGAATGTGGACAAGGATGAATGTAGACATCCTTGCTGTCCAGTTTAAGTGCAACTCTTCATCTTCCAAGCTGATTAATATGACTTGAATGTCATAAAAAGGTGAGTTTCATCCAGCCTTCATTTCATGTCTCCTCAATGAATTTTGAAACCCCACTTGAATGGTGATAACATCAACCTTGAATGCCTTGAATTTGCTGAATTAAGATGGCCATCAATTGCTTGTCTCTTGGTAGAAGATGAAAGAACTCTTCCTTGGCTCAAATTCATTCAAATCATCCATGCATAAAATTCCTGTAATAAAAATTTCAGCCTGGCACTGTCTTCAGTAAATCATTCGTATCTCAAGCTCCCGATATCGGATTGAGGTGATTCAAAAGGCATTGGAAAGCTAAGAGATGGAGGAATAACGTCCAATTGATTTCTGGATCCAAACACGTCTGTATCGCATCCAGAATTGGAAGACATTCTGCTGATATTCTTGCATCTGGTAAAACCGTTCATCTTCCTCATGCACCTAGACACAAAGGTAAACTTTATTCAATCTTTAATTGAAAACATGCATGTAAACAATTAAGAGTTAGTTTAATAAATGAGCTAGTTTGATGAATGAACTAGTTTAATTAATGAACTAACTTTATTCAATGAACTAATAATCTTGAATGAACTAGTTTAATCAATGAACTACTTAGTTAAATGAAGTGTATAACTAAATGAACTACATGTTTAAATGCAACGCATGCTTTAATGAACAACATGTTTATTGAATGCAATGAATGTTATGCAAACTTTAAATACTCATGCAAATTCATGCATAAGCAAAGTAAAGTGTTCCTCCCTTATTATTTCTTCTTTCTCACGTCCCAAGCTTGATGTAAACATATTTTCCATGGCTGCTTGGAACTCCTTGGCCCTTGCTCGAGTAATGGGGCCACCTGGGTACTTCTCTGGGTCTTTGCCATTGACGCTCATATCAGTCCCTCCTTTAAGGCGATTTGTCCCCAAATCGTCATCTACATCATAAGGAGATAGGTCAGCAACATTGAAGGTTGCACTAACATTAAACTCACCTGGAAGATCTAATTGATAGGCATTGTCATTGATCTTCTTGACTATTTGGAATGGTCCATCTCCCCGAGGCATTAATTTGACTTTCGTTGAGCCGAACCTTTCTTTCCTCATGTGCAGCCACACCCAATCCCCTGGCTCAAAGGAAATTCGCCACGACCCTTATTTGCTTGCTGCTCATATTGCTTGGTTCGTTTTTCAATGTTCTCCAAGACTTGTTGATGAAGCTTCTTAACAAATTCAGCTTTATTATTAAGTCCATCTTTATTCACAATTTGATCAGCGGGTAATGGTAACAAGTCTATCGGTGTTAATGGATTGAATCCATACACCACTTCAAAAGGCGCGGCGCCCTGTAGTACTATGGATCGAACGGTTGTATGCAAACCCACATGTGGTAAACTCTCCTCCCATGTTTTCAAATTCTTCCTAATGATGGATCAAGTAACATAGAAAGTACTCGGTTCACCACTTCAGTTTGGCCATCCGTTTGAGGGTGGCAAGTGGTGGAGAATAGTAACTTAGTACCAATCTTACTCCATAGGGCTCTCCAAAAGTGACTTAAGAACTTCACATCCCGATCAGACACAATAGTTCTTGGTATGCCATGTAACCTTAAGATTTCCCTGAAAAAACAAAGTAGCAATATGTGAGGCATCATTAGTTTTGTTACAGGGAATGAAATGAGCCATTTTGGAGAATCTATTCACAACTACAAAGATGGAATCTTTGTTATTCTTGGTACGTGGAAGCCCTAGCACAAAATCCATTGAAATATCCATCCATGGTGCTTCCGGTATGGGTAGTGGTGTGTAAAGTCCATGTGGCATGACTTTAGATTTGGCCTTCCTGCAAGTGATGCATCGCTCACACAACCTCTCCACATCTCGTTTCATTTTAGGCCAATATAGGTGCTCTTGAAGTATAGCCAAAGTCTTTGCTATCCCAAAATGTCCCATTAATCCTCCTCCATGAGCTTCCTTAGTTAGCAATTCACGCATGGAACCTTGAGGGATGCATAGTCTTCCTTCCTTAAATAGGAAACCATCATGCTTATAGTATTTTTCAATTGACCCTTTCTCACAAGTTTTGTAAATCTCTCCAAAATCAGAGTCAGAGACATATAAGTCTTTAATAAAAACAAAACCCAATAACTTAGATTCCAAAGTGTTTAAAAGAATATACCTCCGTGACAATGCATCGCAACTATATTCTCCTTACCTTTCTTGTACTTGATAACATATGGGAAAGTTTCAAGAAACTCCACCCATTTGGCATGCCTTTTGTTGAGTTTATGCTGCCCCGGATATGTTTCAATGCCTCATGATCAGTGTGAATGATGAACTCCTTAGGCCAAAGGTAATGTTGCCATGTTTCCATTGCCCTCACAAGAGCATACATCTCCTTGTCATAGGTAGGGTAATTGCGTAGCTCCACTTAATTTTTCACTGAAATAGGCTATAGGACGTCCACCTTGAGACAAAACTGCTCCAATTCCTACACCTGATGCATCACATTCAATTTCAAAAGTTAGATTAAAATCAGGTAGAGCAAGTAAAGGGGCATGTATTAAACAATCTTTAATGCTATTAAAGGACTTCTCTTGATCTTCCCCCAAAAGAATTTAGAATTCTTCTTAATAACACTTGTTAGTGGGGCGGCTATGGTGCTGAAGTTGGGGACTAATCTTCGATAAAAACTTGCAAGTCCATGGAAGCTCCTAACTTGAGAAATGCTTGCTGGTCGTGGCCACTCTTCAATGGCTTTAACCTTCTCTTTGTCCACCTCCAAGCCTTCAGAACTCACAACGAAACCTAGGAAAACAACCCTGTCAAGACAAAATGTACATTTTTGTAAGTTAGCAAACAGTTTTTCCTTCCTCAAAACTAGCAAAACTGACCTTAAATGTTGAACATGTTCTTCCATGGTTTTACTATAGATTAGAATGTCATCAAAGTAAACCACACAAAACTTACCCAAGAATGGCCTAAGAACATGATTCATTAACCTCATAAACGTGCTTGGAGCATTAGTTAAGCCAAAAGGCATAACCAACCACTCATAAAGGCCTTGCTTAGTTTTGAATGCTGTTTTCCACTCATCACCTTCCCCAAGATTCAGATTTGGTGGTAACCACTTTTAAGATCAATCTTGGAAAAGAGGTTAGAACCACTAAGCTCATCTAACATGTCATCTAAGCGAGGAATAGGGTGACGATATTTTACTGTAATTTTGTTTACCGCTCGGCAGTCCACACACATGCGCCAAGTTCCATCCTTCTTTGGCACAAGTAGAACCGCACGGCACATGGGCTAAGGCTTTCCCTCACGTAGCCTTTTGACATCAACTCAGATACTTGCCTTTGCAACTCCTTAGTTTCTTCGGGTTGTTTCGCACGCTGGTCGGTTTGGAATGACGGCCCGGGAACAAAGTCTATTTGATGTTCTATGCCACGAATAGGTGGCAGCCCACTTGGTATTTCCTCCGAAATAGGTCATCAAACTCCCTGCAATAAAGACACAACAAAAGCAGGCAAATTTTGATCAAGGTAGTTAGTATTCAAGAAATTTTCCTTGTACATGAGCACAAGTGCTTCCTTTGCTGTCATTAAACTCTTTTTCAACTCTCTCTTTAGAAAGAATGCTGATTTTCCTTCCTCATTTTGATCACACTCCTTTGCTTTTACCTCCATTTTGGTCTCTCTCTTTGGCTTTTTCAATTTTTCCTCTCAATAAAATTTGGTCTTCATGTATTTGTTTTGGAGAAAGTGGGGCTAAAGTGATCTTCTTTGTTTCATGGGTGAACGATACCGTTGGTATACCCGCCATGGATCACTCGCCTATCAAATTGCCAAGGCCTTCCAAGTAATAAATGGCTTTATGCATTGGAACGACATCGCATAATACTCGTCTTTGTACTTCCCAATAGAGAAAACAATTCGAACTTGTTTGGTCACCTTGAGTTCTCCTCCATCGCTGAGCCATTGTAGCTTATAAGGTTGTGGATGCTTTGTTGTTGCCAAGCCAAGTGTATCTACCATTAAGGTACTAGCAACATTAGTGCAACTACCACCATCAATAATAACAAAGCATACCTTTCCTCCAACATGGCAACGAGTATGGAAGATATTTTCTCGTTGTTCATTTCCTCCAACGGATTGTACGCTTAGGCTTCTTTTGACAACAAGAACCTCTCCTTCCACGCCATACTCTAATTCTTCTTCTTCGATGGCAACATCTTCATTCTCATCCTCTTCTTGTTCCGATTCAACTTCTCCATCATCTCAAGAAGCATGGTGTTGCGGTTCGACATTGGCTTGCAATGTGTCCACGCCCCAAACACTTAAAACATTGTATGTCACGGAACGATTTGGAGAAGGTAGTCTTACCCTTGCTGGTTTCGCAATGGGCTTACTTCCTTCGTGGTCCTCCTTTTCGTTCGGGACGGTATTGGAGGAGTCTTCTTGTATGAACTTTGCCCCATTTTGATGTTGAACTCCCATAAGATCGTGGCACCCTTTTTTTTGAGCTGTTTTTCCACTTTCATGGCCATATGCACCATGTCTTCCATCTCCACATAATGTTGCAACTCGACCACGCTCGCAATGTCCGGATTTAGTCCCGCTTAGGAATCTTGCCATTGTGGCTTTCGATCCTCGTCGATGTTGGCTCGAATCATGGACACCTCCATCTCTTTGTAGTAATCTTCAACACTTTGTTACCTTGTGAAAGATTTTGAAGACGGTTGAATAATAACTCGATGGTAGTGGGTTGGAATGAATCGCTTCGCATCACCGCTTTCATTTCATCCCATGTAGTGATAGGATGTTCTCCATTGCGTCTCCTACTTGATGTCAATTGATCCCACCATATTAGTGCATAATCCGTGAAACTCAATGGCAGCGAAGTTTTACCTTTTAAGCTCTGAATAGTTATGGCACTCAAAAAAATGTGCTCAACCTTCTTTTCCCATGCAAGATAGGTTTCAGGATCCGTTCTTCCTTGAAAAGGAGGAATGGTAATCTTGATGTTGCTGAGATTATCGCTCTACTCGTGGTCGAGCTCTCGCCTTGTTGTACCATGCTATGTTGGGATACTTGATCTTGCACATCATCTACTTCAACTTCTTCAGAGATACCTCATTACCCGATTAGCTTGTGAAATTTCAAGCTGGTCTATTCGCTCAATTAGGGCTCCAATTGCTTTTGGATCATTTTGGCCATTGCTTGAAGCATAGCCTGATTTTGCAAATTGGGAACTCCTTCACCACTATGACCAGATCTTTGTGACATGTTAGATAAAGAAACAAAAGAAATTAAACCTTACTAACACAAAATCTCACCTTTCCACTCCAAAGAAAATGCACTCACACACTCGTGTTTCACTGGGTTAGGCTTTTCCCCTTAATGCACACTCATGCCTTTTACCACTGTGCTTTATTTTCAAGTCCTTTTGGGAACTTCCTCAAGGCTTACAAGTGTCTCGTGGACTTCGGGCTGAAACAATTCTAGCTTGGTAGGAGAATGATGAATAATAAAAGGATAATGGCTTCAAAAAAAAAGAAAGAATTACTAAGAATAGGTAAAGGAATTTGTAATTCAGCAATAAGAAATGATGTATTGTAATTTTTTTTAAACAAGAATAGATTGCTCCTCCTCTTTAAGATTTTTTTTTTTTTTTTTTTGATTTTTTTACTAACCCGGGAGAGAGAAAATAATACGCTTACTGAATCGCCTAGGCTCTGATACCAAATGATATGATCTCGACTATGAGTTTTGAATCATATATGTGAATGCCCGATCGTGATTCTAGTAAGAACTCGCAGTTGCTTTGAATGTATTCTCAAATTACTCAAACAACAATGTAAGTAGAAATAGATAAATAAGAAATAGAAATAATGGGATGAAAGATATGTAGAAGGGGTGTAGGAAGAGTGATAGTTGTGATTATGGAAGAAAAAAAAATAAAAGATGAAAATGTAGGTGAAGATGATGGGGTGTTGGCGTTAAGATGAAGAAATTCAAAGGATGGATTGTGACCCCTAACTATAAAGAGTTAGGAACCAGCAATATAATAAAGTGGAAATGAAGTGGTAGGATATGGAACGTGACCCACTAGCTATAGATGAGCTAGGAACCAACGCTATAACAAAAGGGAAATGGATGAAGACTACAAGACTAACTTGAAGCCGATAAAGTTCCACAAGAGAACAAGAATGAAAGCAATCTTTCAAAGATGTTTTATATATTCAAAAGTGTGTCTTACAATGATCCTAAAGATGCCTATTTATAGTAGAAGTAGGCAGAATATGAAAAGGTGTTACAAGAAAGATGAATGCTCATCTTAATGCACTTGAATACACATGAATGCTTTGTCCTTTCTTCTCATCTTCAAAGCTGATTAGTTTAGACAAATTGAGGTTGAATTTAGTCATATTTTCGTCCAAATTAAGAAGGACTCTTGGGCTGCCTTGTTTTGCTATCATATGAAGAGAAAGGGGATGAATGTGGACAAGGATGAATGTAGACATCCTTGCTGTCCAGTTTAAGTGCAACTCTTCATCTTCCAAGCTGATTAATATGACTTGAATGTCATAAAAGGTGAGTTTCATCCAGCCTTCATTTCATGTCTCCTCAATGAATTTTGAAACCCCACTTGAATGGTGATAACATCAACCTTGAATGCCTTGAATTTGCTGAATTAAGATGGCCATCAATTGCTTGTCTCTTGGTAGAAGATGAAAGAACTCTTCCTTGGCTCAAAATTCAAATCAAATCATCCATGCATAAAATTCCTGTAATAAAAATTTCAGCCTGCACTGTCTTCAGTAAATCATTCAGATCTCAAGCTCCCGATATCGGATTGAGGTGATTCAAAAGGCATTGGAAAGCTAAGAGATGGAGGAATAACGTCCAATTGATTTCTGATCCAAACACGTCTGTATCGCATCCAGAATTGGAAGACATTCTGCTGATATTCTTGCATCTGGTAAAACCGCTCATCTTCCTCATGCTGAATGCAATGAATGTTATGCAAACTTTAAATACTCATGCAAATTCATGCATAAGCAAAGTAAAGTGTTCCTCCCTTATTATTTCTTCTTTCTCACGTCCCAAGCTTGATGTAAACATATTTTCCATGGCTGCTTGGAACTCCTTGGCCCTTGCTCGAGTAATGGGGCCACCTGGGTACTTCTCTGGGTCTTTGCCATTGACGTTCATATCAGATGAAGTGTTTTTAAGTACGGTTTTACAAATACTTAGTAGTAATAAGAGGCAATATGACCAAGTTGTAATTGGAAGGGTTAATTTGGATACTCCCTGCTTGTACAAGTTATATTTGGTGTTTTGGACTTGTATGATGCTTTATATCTTTTTTTGAGGGGTTGGGATATGTTTTGCTTGCTTTGGTAGAGATCGTGCCTTTAGGACCTTTGGGTGGAATTGATATGATGTGAATGATCCTTTTCTATGCTCATATGATTGTGGAAATATTGCTTGGGATGTTACATGATGAATAAATGTTGTTTGAAGCATGTTAGATTGAGCCAAAGTGTCATATGTTCGACCAAAAGGTCATTACAGGTCTGTCCATACCAGTATAGGTCCTCAAGGATTGGTACACTGGATCTATCTCAGCTCAATTTGGGTAAAAATGCTAAGGCGTACCGCTACGCCTGGTAACTGTATCGGTACGCATAGCTGAAAAATAAGCCTGGTGTTTGTACACGGGCAACCGTATCTGTACACCCTTTGGCTACTGGAATCCCCTGTTTTGAATATTAATTAACTATACTAGTACATTTTTAGACCATACTGATACGCCTTCGAAACTTATTCTCGCATCAATATAGGGTGTTAGTTTACTAATACACAGTTAGTTATTTCTATTAAAATGCTTTTTGAAGTTTGAATCCTTGTAGTTTAGTCCTTGTTTCTTGATCATGTAATTAAATGAGTTTGGATGATTATTATAAGTTTTAAATTTAACCTGATTGTATGAAACATGACTAATCAAGGATTGGTAACTTTGGATTTAAAGAAGTCTTTGTAATTTTCTAAAATTGCAATTTGGTCCCTGAATTACAATCTTGATCAATTGGATGTCAATTCGACGCCCATTGAGTTATAATTTTCACCGCTGCTAGCATGATCACCTTAGTTCTTAATTATGCATTTAGATAAGATAAAATAAAAAATGGACCATCTTCAAAGTGAATCTTTTGGGTTTGTCTTGGAAAACCCAATGTAGCTCACTCGGTTCGCACTGGCGTCTAGGTCGGATCAAAGGGGTTATAAGCTCACATATTGTTTATTGTTTCTTTAGGTACTAAGGATGAAGGCACAAGCTAAGCACAGCTCAAAGACCTTACAAGAAGCTCGGATTAGCTCAAGGAGATTAAGGATAGCTTGGATTAGCTCAAGGACATTATTAGGAGCTTGGATTAGCTCGAAGACCACTAGGAGTGCTCTGATCAGCTCAAGGACAAAGAAAAGCACTCTAAGTAAGCTCACAAGCTTAAATGACCAGCTCACATAACTAAGGGTAGCTCGTGGAAGCTCAAATCAGCTTGGAGATTGAGCTAGCTCTTTCAGCTAGCTAGCTCAGCTCAATCCAAGTCACTCCAAGCTCAACCAGCTCATTTCAGCTCCACCTACATATGTTAGCTCGCCACCTCAAGGGTCGCGTCCTCCCTAAGGAACATTTCACTTCACTTTGGAGGGAAACATGAATTGGTCGGCAAACACATGGAGGGAAAACATTTGGTGCCAAAATGAACCACCACCATCACTATTCAGCTATGTTAGAAGAATCATGACTTTATGAAGGGATTTTTGCCTTGTTTTATAATTGTAAGGCATATTCGACCATGCCCTTTCATCCCTATCAATAAGATTGTAATTCTCATTTGTTAGGCATCTCATTCATATTATAAAATTTCCTTTGTGAGAATTTACTCTCTTCTAGTTATTAATTGAACTTTATCAACTTATCAGGTACTTTGTACTTATGGCGTCAATCCTTTTTTCCACCTTGATACTTCAGGTTCTTGGTTCTTTATAACCAATAGGTCCAAGTCCTTTCTACCGCCCCTTAAAGACATCATTTAAAGTTTGGGTTAGGCTTTCTATAGCCTAGGTTCTTCCTTGATTCTTTAAGATACCATCATCACCTTTTCACCCCTAAAACATCACCATATCCAAAACTATCACCCTACAACCTATCCTTCCATTTTCATCTTCATTTCCTTCAAATCACCTGTAATGCCCCAGTTTTGGGCCTAGGAGTTTTCTAAGTGGTTTAGACGGTCCGATGGATCGGATTAGAGGATTCTAGTCAGTTTCGGGATTTAATTTGGAATAAATATTTTTGGAAGAGATAAAAATATGGAAAAAAAATCTAAAATCATTATTTAATATGGAAATGAATTTTGTAAAATCAATTTTACAAAAAGGGGTCTCGAAATTGAACATTTTGGTTTGTGACCAAAATGTAAAGTTTTAAAACTATTTTTAGTGACCGTTTTGAAACGGGTCAAAACTTTGAATCTTTAAGGATCTATTTAACGAAAGTCTAATATCAGACTTTTCCCTTAATTGGCTACTTTAAATGATTTTAAAATATTATAAAAAGGCTTGGAGAATTTATTTGGATAATTAAAAATCTTTAAATAATTTGACGTAACTAACTTTTCTCAAAAATGATTTTCTCTCCAATTCTCTCCAGCCAAACACTTCTTTTCTTTTCAAAATTCTTAGGTAAAATCTTATTTTAATAAATATTTTGATTTCAAATGGAATTGTAATGATTTCCTAACAAAATCTAATTAGTTTCTCACTGTTTTGTTATGTAAATTCATCCAATTAGGGGAAAGGCAGCCATTAGAGGCGAGGTTCATTCTTCTCCTCTAATATAAGGTTCTTTATTGAAATTCCCAATTTATGGATCCTTTACATTCGTTTTCTAACTTGATTTGATGATTTAATTATGGAAGATTTGTTAAATTGAGATTTAATTGGTTAAATTTATGAATTTTTGTATATACTCTGTTTTGATGGGTTCTTGATTGAGTTTAATCATGATTTTGATGTTTATTAATGTTAGCAAGTGGGCTTTAACATTGGAATCCCGAAACTATGTGAATCTCTAATTTTCAAGGTTGTTAGTTGTGAGTTTTTGGAGTGTTGTGGAGGTTTTATGAATGGTGGAGGTATAAGAATCTTGTTGTTGTGTTTTTAGATGTTAATTGATGGGTTAAAACGTTATATTGTGGCTGGTTTAAGTTTGGAAGATGATTGATGTTGATTTTGGTTGTTGTAGAGTGAAATTGAGTAGTGGATGTTGTGGATTTATGTTGTTGTGTTGTTGAATGCATTTTGATACATTGAATCATTTGTTTTTGTATGGATAAAATAGGGAAAGTTGGTCCTCAAGCTTGATCAATGGTTTTGAAATATTTGAAGGCGTGGTTACCGGCAAGCGAGGCTTTGCGTGTCGGTGAGTGAGAACGTGTTTTACAGCTTTGCAAAGGTTTGAAAGTTGTGTTTGTGAGTCTAGATCAAGTTTGAAACGTTGGTCTAAGCTTAGAAGTAAGTAAAGGATGAATTCTCTCTCGAACTCGGTTTGGAAATTGGTTTTTATGCACTTGTTTTAATGATTTGGTTACTCATTGTATATGCATGTATTGAGCATGGTTTAATGCTCGAAATTGGGTGTGAAATGAGGATGATGCATTGTGAGGTAATGTATGAGTTGGTAATGTTTTTGAACATTGATTGATGCAAGGTTGATTGTATTGGTAAATTGGTTTAAATTGTTGCATATGAAAACAACAAGTTGTTCTTAATAAAATGGATCATATTGGAAAGTGATGGTATGAAAATATTTTATAAATGTTATCGGATATAGTTGGCCGGCCATAGGATTGATAGTGTAAGTCAAGGGGTTTTAATTGGCACCGAAGACTCCCATTAGTGGGTTATACATCTAGCCAATAAGTGGTGTTGAGGGGCTTATGGGTATCGAATACTCCACCACCGGTGTCACAATGGTGGAGGGGTTTATGTGTACCAAAAACTTGTTGAATCCGCGTATCCGATGTTATGTTTTGTGAAATGGAACTTGGTTAATGATCACTTGTAAGACAATATAATTGAGGATGTATCATGAGATGGATTATATTTCTTTAACGTGGTTAAACATGTTTTACACTTTAATTCTTGTATTGGTAGTATGTATGGGAAAGCTTAAGTTGAGGGTAGCAAATGGGACTTTGCTATTGAATCCATGATACATGTTGCATATGGTCTAATATGTTCTTTTGGAAATGTTAAGTGCATGGTTTTGTTAAGGCATGATGTTGAAATGATTATTTAAAATTGTTTTGGAAATTATTTATCAAAAGAGTTGTTAAATGATTTATAATGCATTGATGGTTGCTGGTTTTTGAAGAATTCCTTACTAAGCCTAGTGTGCTTACACTCCATTTTCCATCAATGCAGAGAATTAAAGATTATGGGCAGCGAGGAAGCAAGGAAAAGAATTCCAAAGACTTGTTTTCAAAGTATGGTTTGAAGTTTTGTAAGTAGTAATAAAGGCAATGTGTCAAATGTTGTTTTGGGAGGGTTTTTGGTGAACTCCCTGTTTGTGCAAGTTTTGATTGTTGTTTTGGACTTTTGAGAAGTTTTAAGTGCTTGAGATGTGGATGGTTTTATGCTTTGGATGTTGACTATGGAGCATGCCTATAGAATTTGAGGTTGATTGTGTCTATCTTGTTAGGATAGCTTTAATTGCTGGTATAATGTTGTGAAGCATGTTGATGATGATATATGATGTTTATGCTTGAGTTGAAGTTGTTTAGAGTGAGCCAAAGTGTCATGTGTTGGGCCTAAAGGTCATTACAGGCCTCTGCGTACCAGTACGTGATACGGAAGCTAGGATCCAAGAATTACCTCAAAATCTAGGAACCCTCTAGATCACAATTAATCTAGCAAACTCACTAATATGATCCGAGAAAACCCCAAACTCCACGTTCAGCAAACCGATAATAAAGCATGATCTTGATGTAGAAAACGAGATAGGATGAATTTGATGGTGGCGGTGTTGGATAGATTTGTCCTTGGCACCCTCCTAATCGCAATTGAATAGGCAAACACCTGCAAACGGCACGAATCTCTCCGATGAATGGATGATGACGAGATAGATATTGTAGTATATTTTGTCCTCGGCACCCTCTTAGACGCGATTATCTAAGCAAGCAACCTCAAGCGGCTCTAACCCACCCTCCTAGATGCAATTACCTAGGCAAGAAAGAGTGTGAAGATGATCTCCATTGCAAGAACTTGACAAACTTACGTTGAAGAAGACTTCTGATACGAAAAATAACAAGGCAAATCTATCTACCTTGAAAATAAAATGGCCCATGGCCAAAGGTTTTTGCAATCATAAATTCATGATGTTGTTGTTATTAGTGAAGCAAATATGCCTTTAAATAGGCTAAAAATGAAGAGTTCAACTTAAATTAGGAAAAGTAAAGATAATAATAAAATAAACAAACATATTTTATCTAACCTAAAAAACTAATAAATAAATAACAAATCTAATCTTAAATCATCTAAATATCTTCATAAAGAATCCTAGATTAAATTTAAGTACAAATAATCAATAAAATTATTGAAAATTCGTAATAAATAATATTTCCCGTGATAAAACCGTATAGAGATTTCTGCTCGCACAGCCTTCACTAAAATGGACATAACTTGAGCTCCCGATGTCGGATTGATGCGTTTCAAGATGCATTAGAAAGCTAAGAGACATGCGAATATGTTTGAAGAAGACATGTAGACTCAGAAGTTCCCGGATCCCATCCGAAAATTCGATGCAAGTCGGCTGAAATTCCAGACTTATAAAACAGCTTCAACTCTTTGGCTACAATGCATCATTTTAGCCCCCCATACATGTATCAGTATGGGTACCCAAGGATCGGTACGCGGGGCCCTAATAAGGCTCATATCAGTAAAATAAAGCATAAGATATCGGTACGCCTAACCATCGTATCGATATGCCTTAAGGAAAATTTGTACTAGTGTCGGTACATGGGTTTGATTATCGGTACAATCCCTTTAATTTTAACGAGCTGCATTGATACGTGGGGTATCGTATTGGTATATGATTTGCTCACTGGAATCTTGAGTTTTTGAGAAACCAAAGGGGGATCGGTACGGGGTTAAGCCGTACTGGTACATGTGGGTCAACACACCGTATCGGTATGGGTGAATGTATATCGGTACGTATAGTTATTTTGTTAGTTAAGCTGTATCAGTACGGGCTTGCCCGTATTGGTACGCTCTGTTGATTTTGTGTATCCTGTTTGCTGAAGTTTGGAAATCTTGCAATTTAGTCCCTTTTTGTTATGTATGCAATTGAATGAGTTTGGATGATCGTCTTGAGTTGAATTTTGACATGTGAGCATGGAATTGGACTAATTAAGGTTGGGTAATCTTAATTGTGATAGTTTTAAAGGTGATTGTTTTGTAAAGAGTCGAGAACTTAGGGTGTTTATGGAAATGATTTTGGTTTGAAATGAAAGTCTTGGATCCTTTGGCAATCTGTTTCAATGTGACATTTTTGTTGAAGCATGTTCACTTAGGATAATAATAATATGCATTTAGACAAGATAAAAAGGAAAAAAGGCTCGGTTTAGGTTAATAGATCGGGTTTGCTTTGGCAAACCTAATGTGGCTCTTTTAGTCCGGTTTTAGCCAGGTCGGGTTAAGGGGGTTACATTTGGTGGTACCAGAGCCAAGTTTACGAAAAATTTAGGATGTTGTTGATGTTGTATAATACTGATATCTATGCATGGTGTTTATTTACATGTACGGTGTTTGAAATATGCCATGTTGGGGTATTTTCGGGACACATTGCCTTATTACTATAGTTATGAAATGATTTTGGTTTGAAATGGAAGTCTTGGATCCTTGCTTGAAGCTGGCCTGATTGTTTTTGTTTTGGTGTAATTATCATGCCTTAGATACGTTTTTATAAGATGCCACCGAGGATAGAGTAACGATCTAGCAAAAATGTTGCTGCCAAAGGCAGGGAGTAGAGCACGAGATTATACATCCTGAAGGATTTTCGCCGCCTTTACCTAATCTTCCTGAGAGAGTGGACCAAGTACCACCTAGTCAATTGTTTGGTGATATGACGCCTTTAGTTTAGACATTGACAGAAGCATTCCAAGCTGTGATGGCTAGTGTTCATGTACCTGCACGGCACCTATTGCTGTTGTTAATCTGGGGTTGTCGTTAGAATGTCTGCGTAGTCTTAGAGGAGTTGAGTTTAGAGGGTTGGCACCAGAGGCATCCGAGGAGTGGTTTGGCAATACGAAGTGGATCTTGGTTCAAGTAGGGTGCAGTTTAACGCCCTGGTTCGGGCCTAGCAGTTTTAAGGCTAGTTAGTCAGTCCGGTGGACCAAATTTGAGATTCGAGTCAGATTCGGGAGTAAACATTTTTCTGAAAGATAAAAATATGGGAAAATGTTTAAAAATCCTATTTTAATATATTAAAAATATTGATAAAAGCAATTTTGTAAAATGAATTTTGGAAGGGTGACATTTTGGCTAGTGACCGAAATGTAATTTTTGAAAACTATTTTTAAAGGTGACTATTTCGTAAAGAGTCAAGAACTTGGGGTATTTCAGTAAAGAACCTTTCATTAGAGGAGAAGAACGAAACCTACCTCCAATAAGTGAGTTTCCCCTAGACGGCCGACCGAATCGAGTGAGCTAATTAGGTTTGCCGAATCAAACCGGAGAAAGGTTACAAAAATTTGGTCCATTTTTTTTACTTTTTATCTTTTCTAGATGCGAAACATTAATCTTACATGTACATATTTACAGCAGGTGAATTTTCGAAGAAAATAAATCACAAAAAGGCAACCAATCGCATCACAATCATTTCGAGGACTAAAACGTAAATCTTTTTAAATTATAGAACAAAATTGAAATTTAGGTTACTAATCCTTAATTAGTCAGATTACTAGCTCATACAACAAAAATCAGTTTAAAAAGATCATCCATACCCTTACAGTTGCACCATCAACCTTTAGGGACTAAAATGAAAGAAAGCGGAAATGCATAACCATGACATCAACCGAAATAACAGCCAGACGTATCGATACGCTACCAAACATATCGATGCGGTGCCCTAAACCAACAGCCCTACGCTTGTTCGAGCTCATGCCCAAACCTTGTCCAGTTACCCTCAAGGACTACTCAATATCCTTAGTGTGGTTCACAAGCACATCAAAATATGTCTAGTCCCAGGCCAACAAGTATGTTTAGATATCCTTCCCAACCCATAGCAAAACTTGGTGCACCTCTCAAGATCATCCATAACCAACTCCGAGGCATACTGACTCAAACGGACAAATTTCACCACATATTCAGCCACGGACATACTGCCTTGCTCCAAGGCCATAAACTCACGTATCCTCGCATCCAGATACTGAGGACCAAGATACTTCTTCTTGAAAGCTCTTCAAAAGAACTCCCAAGTTACATCCGCCTCCGGAACATTAGCAGTTCTGGTCACCCACCAATAATAAGCATCACCATGCAACAATGACACAGTACACCCCAGCTTGCGCTCATCATTACAGCCCATCTGATTCAGAATATGAATCGTACTCTCCAGCCATCCTTCAGCTGCCTCGGGACTTAAACCCCTAAACTCAGCACCTTCCAAACTACAGAGACGCTCTAAGGGTAACCTTGGGTGATAGAGTAGCGCAATCTTGGATTTGGAAGCCTTCAATCAAGTTGTAGCAAGAACTAGGAGCTCTAGACTCAATCAAGGAAGTTTGGACAGATCTGAAAATTCAAGAGAAAAGAGAAGGGATTTTCTTGAATTTTTCAGATTCAAGGCTGGAAATTTAAAGAAAGAAAGACGAGATGAAGGATTCGATGATAAGAAATAAGAATATAAATAAAAAGATTAATAAGAAGATAGGTAAAACAAATATGAAAATTCCAGCTTTGTTTATGGAATTATGGAAGATGGTGTGAAGGTTGAAGATGAAGATGGCTTGTGAATTGTTGATGTTGTTTTGTCCTCGGCACCCTCTTAGACTCAATTATCTAAGCAAGCAACCTCAAGCGGCTCTAATCCACCCTCCTAGACGCTATCTAGGCAAGCAAGAGTGTGAAGATGATCTCCCTCACAAGAACTCGATGATCTTATGTGATGGCTTCTAGACAAGTTTACCGAACACTTGCAAACTCAAATAATACTAAAATCTCCAAAGAGAACTTTTTACTAATAAATGAAATCTGAATTACAATGTGGGTGAAGCATCCTTTATATAGGCCATGGAGAAGTTTTAATCCTACTAAACTTAAGAATTAAATACAATAAATAAATGCTAAAATCTAATCTCCTAATTAGATAAGTAACTACTAATAATAAATAAATGCTAAAAATAAAATCCTAATTAAATAAATCTGATCCTAATAGATATTGCAGAATCCTATGTTGATTTAAATTACAAATAATCAAATAAAATCTTGAAAATTCGTAATTATCCAAAAATCCCGTATTAATCCCGTATAAGAATTTCTGAATGCGTTGTCTTCGCTAAAATAGACGTATCTTGAGATCCAGATGTCCGATTGAGGCGTTTCAAGATGCGTTGGGAAGCTAATTTGCAGCCGGACAAATTTTAAGAAGACATGTTGACCCATAAATGCCTGGATCCCATCCAAAAATTCGTCGCAAGTTAGCTGACTTTCCAGACTTCACAAACAGATTCAGTTTCTTGTCCAAGATGCATCGTTTTTGACCTCCTATGCGTGCATTGTTTTGGCCATTATTGTTTGCATCAAACAAATTCAGCTTCTTGTCCAATATGAGTAATTTAACCCCGCTCATGCATGTATCACTGGGTTAACTGCCACAACAGGTGTCGGTGCCTGCGCATGCACTCCAGCCATCGCCGCTTGAAAAGCTCTCGTTATTGCCTAAACTAACGGAGTCAAATCAGCAAATACTGGCACTTGATGAGCCTGGGGTCCACCACCAGCCCCATCGCCAACAGGAGGAACCAGCGGAGGAGGAGGAGGTAAAACGTTAAGGGGGTTCACTTCCTCAATATTATGCTACCCAATTCCGGCATTACCTGCCATTGAACGTGTCTCACATCGAGCCATGCTAACAAAAGCATCAAAACACATTAAAGTCAGGCTAACATAAGGCAAAGGATCTTAGACCATCTTATAAAACATTTTAAAACCTCGGTAATAGGCATTGTGTTCCATATTCATACCCCAACATGATGTAAATCAAACACCGTACATGTTCACAACCTCCGTGCATAAAAAACAATGATATACAATCAAACAACAGCATCCCAACCTTTCACAACCTAGCTCTGGTTTGCTTCGACAAACCTAATGTAGCTCACTCAATTCGGTCAGGCGTCTACGCCAGGTCGAGGGGGTTATAGTAGTGATGAACATATGCTAGGATGTAATCTAGCAAACTCACTAATATGATATGAGAAAACCCCAAACTCCACGTTCAGCAAACCGATAATAAAGCATGATCTTGATGTAGAAAACGAGATGGGATGAATTTGACGGTGGCGGTGTTGGATAGATTTGTCCTTGGCACCCTCCTAATCGCAATTGAATAGGCAAACACCTGCAAACTACACGAATCTCTCCGATGAATGCATGATGACGAGATAGATGTTGTAGGATATTTTTTCCTCGGCACCCTCTTAGACGCGATTATCTAAGCAAGCAACCTCAAGCTGCCTTAACCCACCCTCCTAGATGCAATTACCTAGGCAAGCAAGAGTGTGAAGATGATTTCTATTACAAGAACTTGACGAACTTACGTTGAAGAAGACTTCTGATACGAAAAATAACAAGGCAAATCTATCTACCTTGAAAATAAAATGGCCCATGACCAAAGGTATTTTCAACTCATAAACTCGTGATCTTCTTATTAATGAAGCAAATATGCCTTTAAATAGGCTACAAATGAAGAGTTCAACTTAAATTAGGAAAAGTAATAATAATAATAAAATAAATAAACATATTTTATCTAACCTAAAAAACTAATAAATAAATAAAAAATATAATACTAAATCATCTAAATATCTTCATAAAGAATCCTAGATTAAATTTAAGTATAAATAATCAATAAAATTATTGAAAATTCGTAATAAATAATATTTCCCGTGATAAAACGTATAGAAATTTCTGCTCGAACAGTCTTCACTAAAATGGACATAACTTGAGCTCCCGATGTCGGATTGATGCGTTTCAAGATGCGTTGGAAAGCTAAGAGATAGAAGAATATGTATGAAGAAGACATGTAGACTCAGAAGTGTTCGGATCCCATCCGAAAATTCGATGCAAGTCGGCTGAAATTCCAGACTTATAAAACAGCTTAACTCTTTGGCTACAATGCATCATTTTAGCCCCCCATAGATGTATCATTCTCCTCCTGTTGAAAATGATTTGTCCCGAATCTTAAGAGTTGTTGATCACAACCTTCAAGTCTCTTGAGATGTCTTCAGGAATGAAATATTAAAACTAGGATCTATGTAGAGAATTATATTTTTTTTCTTTTTTCTCAACTACTAAAACAACAATAGAAGATAATTGTTTGAAACACCTAAACCAAGGCTCTGATACCAATTGATACGGAAGCCAGGATCCAAGAATTACCTCAAAATCTAGGAACACTCTAGATCACAACTAATCTAGCAAACTCACTAATATGATCTGAGAAAAACCCAAACTCCACGTTCAGCAAACCGATAATAAAGCATGATCTTGATGTAGAAAACGAGATAGGATGAATTTGACGGTGGCGGTGTTGGATAGATTTGTCCTTGGAACCCTCCTAATAGCAATTGAATAGGCAAACACCTCCAAACGGCACGAATCTCTCCGATGAATGGATGATGACGAGATAGATGTTGTAGGATATTTTGTCCTCGGCACCCTCTTAGACGCGATTATCTAAGCAAGCAACCTAAAGCGGCTCTAACCCACCCTCCTAGATGCAATTACCTAGGCAAGCAAGAGTGTGAAGATGATCTCCATTACAAGAACTTGACGAACTTACGTTGAAGAAGACTTCTGATACGAATAATAACAAGGCAAATCTATCTACCTTGAAAATAAAATGGCCCATGGCCAAAGGTTTTTTCAACTCATACACTCATGATCTTCTTATTAATGAAGCAAATATGCCTTTAAATAGGCTACAAATGAAGAGTTCAACTTAAATTAGGAAAAGTAAAAATAATAATAAAATAAATAAACATATTTTATATAACCTAAAAAACTAATAAATAAATAACAAATCTAATCCTAAATCATCTAAATATCTTTATAAAGAATCCTAGATTAAATTTAAGTACAAATAATCAATAAAATTATTGAAAATTCGTAATAAATAATATTTCCCGTGATAAAACCGTATAGAAATTTCTGCTCCAACAGTTTTCACTAAAATGGACATAACTTGAGCTCCCGATGTCGGATTGGTGAGTTTCAAGATGCGTTGGAAATCTAAGAGACAGAAGAATATGTTTGAAGAAGACATGTAGACTCAGAAGTGTTCGGATCCCATCCGAAAATTCGATGCAAGTCGGCTAAAATTCCAGACTTATAAAACAGCTTCAACTCTTTGGCTACAATGCATCATTTTAGCCCCCCATACATGTATCAAGAAGTGTATTGTATACACGGATCACAAGAGTTTAAAGTATTTGATGACGCAAAAGGAGTTGAATCTTAGGCAACGTAGATGGTTGGTGTTTCTTAAAGATTATGATTTGACAATTGAATATCATCTGGACAAGGCAAATGTTGTGGCTGATGCTTTGAGTAGAAAAGTTGTTGTGGAGTTGAGGGCCATGTTTGTGAGGTTGAGTGTGACCTGTGATGGAGGTTTGTTGGCAGAGTTGAAAGTGAAACCATCCTTGTCACAGTTGATTAAAGAAAAGCATCCTTATGATGAGTCGTTGGTACCGCATATCAAGGATATCATGGATGGAAATCCTACGAGTTTTCACTTTAACGGTGACGGAGTGTTGTGCTTTAAAGATCGGATAGTGGTGCCTAGTGATGTGAAGTTGAGACAGATGATTCTGACTTATCCACATGATAGTATGTTTGCTATGCATCTCGGTAGTACTAAAATGTATAGATATTTGAAGAAAGTGTGCTATTGTGTGGGTTTGAAGAAGGTTGTTGCTGATTTTTTTGCTAGATGTATGGTATGTTAGCGTGTAAAGGCTGAACATCAGTTTTCTTCTAGGCAGTTTTAACTGTTGAAAATTCCATAATGGAAGTGGGAGAGGATCACCATGGATTTTTGTGTCGGGGTTGCCTTTGACACTGACTAAAAAGGATTCCATTTGGGTGATTGTTGATCGGTTTACAAAGTGTGCACATTTTCTGCTAGTGCATACAACGTATATTTTGGATAGGTTGGCGGATTTGTATATTGCTGAAATTGTGAGGTTGTACGGGGTACCTAAGTCGATTATTTTGGATAGGGATCTACGGTTTACAATGAGGTTTTGGGGATGTTTACATCAAGCTTTGGGTACTCGTTTGAATTTCAGTACTTCGTATCATCCTCAGACGGATGGCCAATCTGAACGTGTGATTTAGATTTTGGAGGATATGTTGAGATGTTGCATCATTGAGTTCCAAGTAACTTGGGAAAGGTGGTTTCCTTTGGTTGAGTTTGCGTACAACAATAGCTATCAACAAGTATAAGATGGCACCGTATGAAGCCTTGTATGGTAGGTGGTGTCGTACACCTTTGTGTTGGGCTGAGGCTGGGGAAAAGTATGTTTCCATGCCTAATGTGTTGAAAGACACGGATGAGAAGGTGAAGATGATTTGCAATCGGTTGAAAGAGGCCTCAGATAGCGAGAAATCCTACGCAAATTTGAAGCATAGAGAGATTGAGTATGTTGTCGGTGAAAAGGTTTTCTTGAAAGTCTCACCTTGGAAGTAGGTGTTGCATTTTGGATGCAAGGGAAAGTTAAGCCCGAGGTTTATTGGACCGTATGAGGTTTTTGAACGTATAGGTCCCGTGGCTTATCGGTTGTGTTTGCCTCCCGAGCTGGAGAAGATTCATGATGTGTTTTTTATGTATCCATATTGTGAAGGTATCGTTCGGATCCGTCGCATGTGATGCCAGTTGAGGATGTTGAGTTGCGACCAAATTTGTCTTATGATGAGGAACCAGTGGAGATCTTTGACACTAGCAGTAAAGTTCTTCGTGGCAAGACGATTGAGCTTGTTAAGGTGCTGTGGCGACATCGCGGTGTTGAGGAGGTTATGTGGGAGAGTAAATTGAACACAGTTGCTTAGTTTCCGCAACTTTTTCCATCAGGTGAATTTTGAGGACAAAATTTCTTAAGGGGGTAGAGTTGTAACACCCCAGTTTTGGGCCTAGTAGTTTTCTAAGTGGATTAGACGGTCCGACGGATCGGATTAGAGGATTCGAGTCAGTTTTGGGATTTAATTTGGAATAAATATTTTCGAAAGAGATAAAAAGTGGGAAAAATCTAAAATCATTATTTAATATGAAAATGAATTTTGTAAAATCAATTTTACAAAAAGGGGTCTCAAAATTAGACATTTTGGTTAGTGACCAAAATGTAAAGTTTCAAAACTATTTTTAGTGACTGTTTTGAAAAAAGGTCAAAACTTTGAATCTTTAATGAGCTATTTACCTAAAGTCTAATATCAAACTTTTACCCTTAATTGTCTACTTTAAATGATTTTAAAACATTATAAAAAGGATCGGAGAATTTATTTGGATAATTAAAAAGCTATAAACAGTTTGACGTAACTAACTATTTTCAAAAAGGATTTTCTCTCCAATGCTCTCTAGCAAACACTTCTTTTCTCTTCAAAATTATCAGGTAAAATCTTATTTTAATAAGTCTTTTGATTTCAAATGGAATTATAATGATTTCGTAACAAAATCTAATTAGTTTCTCATTGTTTTGTTATGTAAATTCATCCAATTAAGGGGAAAGGCAGCCATTAGAGGTGAGGCTCATTTTTCTCCTCCAATATGAGGTTTTTTTTTTTATTGAAATTCCCAAGTTATTGATCCTTTACCTATGTTTTTTTAACTTGATTTGATAATTTAATTATGGAAGATTTGTTAAATTGAGATTTAATTGGTTAAATTGATGAATTTTCGAATAGACTCTATTTTGATGGATTCTTGATTGAGTTTAATCATGATTATGGTGTTTATTAATTTTAGTAAGTGGGTTTTAACATTGGAATCCTGAAACTATGTGAATCTCTAATTTTCTAGGTTCTTAGTTGTGAGTTTTTGGGGTGTTGTGGAGGTTTTATAAATGCTGGATGTATAAGGATGTTGTTGCTGTTTTTTAGATGTTAATAGATGTGTTAAAACGTTAAATTGTGGGTGGGTTAAGTTTGGAAGATGGTTGATGTTGATTTCGATTGTTGTAGAGTGAAATTAAGTAATGGACGTTGAGGATTTATGTTGTTGTGTTGTTGAATGCATTTTGATGCATTGAATCCTCTATTTTTGTGTGGATAAAATAGGGGAAGTTGGTCCTCAAGCTTTATCGATCGTTTTGGATGCTTTGGAGGCATGGTTACCATATCGGCAAGCGAGGCTTTGTGTGTTGGTGAGTGAGAACGCGTTTTATAGCTTTGCAATGGTTTGAAAGTTGTGTTTGTGAGTCTAGATCATGCTTGAAATGCTGGTCTAAGCTCGGAAGTTAGTAAAGGGTGAATTCTCTCTCAAACTCAGTTTGGCAATTGGTTTTTATGCACTTGTTTTAATGATTTGGTTACTCATTCTATATGCATGTTTTGAGCATGGTTTAATGCTGGAAATTGGTTGTGAAATGAGGATGATGCATTGTGAGGGTAATGCATGAGTTGGTAATGTTTTTGAACATTGATTAATGCAAGGTTGATTGCATTGGCAAATTGGTTTAAATTGATGCATATGGAAACAATGAGTTGTTAATAAAATGAATTATATTGGCAAGTGAATGTACAAAAATGTTTTGTAAATGTTATCAGATATAGTTGACCAACCATAGGATTGATAGTGCACTATAAAAAGTCGCCTTGGATGTTGAGGGGTTTTGATATGTAGTACTGAAAACTCCATCCCAGTACCCTAACGGTCGAGGGGTTTTAATTGGTACCGAAGACTCCCGTTAGTGGGTTATATATCCAGCCAATTAGTGTGTTGAGGGGTTTATGGGTACCGAATACTCCACCATGGGTGTTACAAAGGTGGATGGGTTTATGTGTAACGAAAACTCTCGTTGGTGAACCTTGAGATCCTGGTAAATTGTATGTTAAGTGTTGAGAGAACACTTGTTGAATCCGTGTATCCGATGTTATGTTTTGTGAAATGGAACTTGTTTAATGATCACTTGTAAGACAATAAAATTGAGGATGTATCATGAGATGGATTATATTGTTTAATGTGGTTAAACATGTTTTACTCTTTAATCCTTGCATTGGTAGTATGCATTGGAGAGCTTAAATTGAGGGTAGCAAATGGACTTTGCTATTGAATCCATGATACATGTTGCATATGGTTTAATATGTTGTTTTGGAAATGCTAAGTACATGGTTTTGTTAAGGCATGATGTTGAAATGATGATTTAAAAGTGTTTATCAAAATAGTTGTTAAATGATTTATAATGCATTGATGGTTGCTGGTTTTTGAAGCATTCCTCACTAAGCCTAGTGTTCTTACGCTCTCTTTTCCATCAATGCAGAGAATTAATGATTGTGGGCAGCGAGTAAGCAAGGAAAAGAATTCCAAAGACTTGTTTTCAAAGTATGGTTTAAAGTTTTATAAGTAGTAATAAAGGCAATGTGTCAAAAGTTGTTTTATGAGGGTTTTTGGTGAACTCCCTGTTTGTGCAAGTTTTGATTGTTGTTTTGGACTTGTGAGAAGTTTAAAGTGCTTGAGATGTGGATGGTTTTATGTTTTGGATGTTGAATAGGGAGCATGCCTATAGCCTTTGAGGTTGATTGTGTCAATCTTGCTAGGATAGCTTCAATTGCTGGTATAATGTTGTGAAGCATGTTGATGATGATATATGATGTTTATGCTTGAGTTGAAGCTGTTTAGAGTGAGAAAAAGTGTCATATGTTGGACCTAGAGGTAATTATAGGTCTCTACATACATGTACGGGTATCCAAAGATCGGTACGCGAGCTCATATCAGTGAAATAAAGCATATGGTATTAGTATACCTAGCCATCATATCGGTACGCCTTAAGAAAAGTTTACACTGGTGTCGGTAATTGGTTTGAGTACCGGTATGATCCCTTCAATTTTAATGAGACGTATCAATACGAGGGGTGCCGTATCGGTACACAACTTGCTCACTGGAATCCTGAGTTTTTAAGAAACCAAAGGGGGATCAGTATGGGGTCATGTCATATTGGTACGTGTGGGTCAATGCACCATATTAGTACGGGTGAATGTGTATCAGTACGTACAGTCATTTTGTTAGCTAAGCTGTATCGGTATGGGCTTGCCCATATCGATACGTGTTGCGTGTTGTCAGTGCTATGCAAATGGTACAGGTGAACACGTCACAAGTAATAAGTGATAAGTATAGAGTATCATCTTCACAGGGACTGGACTGAAGGATTTGAGCTCTTTACTTTTTGTACTGAAATAAGAAAATGATTGTGGTGATAGATAATGATAAAGAAAAAAATAACAAAGTAAATAAATAGAGATTGAAAAGGAGATAAAGTAAATCAATGAGATAGTAGGTTGGCTTATTAGGATTGAGAGTATGCTGGATGAGTTGTTTTGGCAAGTTGAATGCTGGACGCAAGTGAAATACTTAGGCGAATAGATTATCGTGGCAAAGTAATTGCTAAGGCTAGTCGTTTGCTAGAAGTAAAACTTTTCGTGACCAGTGAAATGTAGTAGCAAGTGGTTTTAATCGGAAGAGGGCTCTCCTTGTCAAGTGATCACCTTGGAAATTTAATCGTTGCACGGTAAGTGCGATGCCGTGAAAAGTCAATCGTTCTCTGATGCTCGGCAGAGTGTTCTTCAATGCCTTCACGTTATTTCTAACTTAAAGGGCTGGCACTTGTGCAATCCTTGGGGATACATCTATCACACTTTACTTTACCAAGAGTGAACATCGTCGATCTTTGAACTATTGTTAGCCGCTTGAAATTCACTCCTTCTCCAAGCTTCCTTCACTTTGTCACTTTTCAGAAACTTGGTTCAAGAGGGAATTAGTCCCCTTCAGCTCTCATGATGTTAGGGAACCTAGATTCACTTTAGTTTGTTGATTTCTATCAACTCTCATACTGTTTGGAAATCAACTCAGTCAAGGAAGCTCTAGTGGTTGTCACTACACTAGAGTTCCTTCCTACGAATCCTTAATGATCTCGTTCTCCCTTTGTTTTCACCGATCAGGGATTTGAGTTTCAATAAGGGTATCTCCCCTCAAGTGTTTATCTCTAAACTACTCGATTTGTAAAGAATGAAGATGAATCAACACCATTGCATTTAACCAAAACCAAAATAATAACATCCATACAAAAACTCTCAAAACTTAATAACCCAAACCATCTAAATTTAGTTCATGGTTGGGAGAAAAGAAAATACAAAAATATATTCCCCAAATATGGTGAAAGCCCAATCCTATCTCTCTCTACCCTTCAGTGTTTCCCCCTTCTTTTTTCCAATGATTTCGATCTCCTTAAATAGACGAGGAGAAAAGATTGATGCGTGAAATAATGATAAGGGATAGGCTTTGTGACTTTAAGCAAAACACAGAAAAATTTCTCGAAACTCAGTATGATGCAGGTGAAGTGTGAGTGTAGTCATGTACAAGTTAATCATAGGATTCCAAGCAAAACATTAGTTTTATTTACTTGCCAAGGCAATCAATCTACTAGAGTCAGTTTCAAGCACTTGTAGCAATTGTTTTTATTTTTTATATTAGAGCTAGTTTCGGGCACCTCTAGAATTTGCAAGATCCCTAAGACTAGAGCCAAATGGGCACCTCTAGCTAAGGTTCATTGTTCATCATTTTTCATTTTTTTTGGCTAGAGCTAGTTTCTGGCACCTCTAGCATTGTTCTATTTTTTTCTAAGGGTTACCAGATTTTCCTAGATTAACAAGTCACAGTAGTGATTATCAAAGCATCATCACAAAAAAATCCTAAGCAAATTTCCATGCTAAGCCTAGATTCCAAAGTTTACTTAACCTAACGTCGTGGCAAATAAGTCATCATCAGATATCATAGCAAGTTATTAACAAGTTCAATCAGGCAAATTGTAATGGCAACTGACACAAACTAACATGATGGATGCATGCTAACATGAAAAGACACACAAATGAATGCAAATGCAACTAATCACTAACAAAGACAATCCCCCCCCCCCCAAACTCAAGGTGAGATTTTTTCTCAATGCATGTGAACAAAATAAAAAGAAAAATTTAAAATGCTAATCTAAGAGGTCGCCACCTCTGAATCAAAGTTCTTTATTGGACGTGAATTTAATATGCTTTCCACTGTGTGGTGGTTGCTGTCTTGCTGGTTGTGCATAGACCTGAGCTTAAGGTTCCTCTACCTCCTCCTTTGCCTCACCCATCATGTTGGCTTCCTTGAATTGCGAAGCTTTACGCTTTGATGGTTTTTGTGGTTGTTTAGCTGATTGTGGGGACATCAACGTTGTGGAAGTGGTGTCTTTATAATCTACAAGATCAATCGGTGGATCAATTAGTATAGGATCGATCATATGTTTCTTACTTTTTTCTTTGGTAGAAATGGTCGCGGCAGTCTCCTTCTTAGCTGGTCCAGTCTTGCCAACTTTATTTGCCGTGGCAAGTAGTTATGCAGGGAATACAGGGAATGGTATGTTACAATCGGGGTATTTCTCAAGAATGATTCGTGTAAGCGCAACATCCCGATCTTTGATGTGCCATATAAGCTCAAGTTCTCACTCTTCCATGTGTTCCAACTTCTCCATCAAAGGGCGAACAAGGTCTGCCACCGCTTGGGAACTTGCCATGGAATGTGTACTTGTCGGGGCAACTGGAACTATTGGTTTCTGTGCAGCTGGTCGTGGAATTCCTTCTTGCATCACTCACATGCATTGTGCTTTGTTCTACCCACTCTTCTTTGGTAATCGCTCATCCGTTGGCTCGGTTGGCACCTTCTCTTTAGAACATAAACTAGTAATTAAGTTGGGAAAATATAACGCACCTGCGTTACTTTTACTGCATGCAAAAATCTCCTCAATGATTATTTTCCCAACATTAATAACACGTATACGAAAAAAAAAAGAGTGCAATAATAACATCCGATATAATGAGACAGTAGTATTGTGTGTGGTAGAGATTAAACGAGTTTCAATAAAATTATTCCACAACTTAGCTTTCGGTTTAAGCGGGTGCGGTTTACCGTCCTTTTGAGTTCTCCTTTGTTCCACTTTGTTCCTTCAATGGTAAGTTCCTTCAACACTTGGTCCATCTCCTCTCGATTAAAGTTCTCTACAAACGTGGCATGCTCATTGCCTTCAACAAACAAGCCATAGTGGGCGTTTATGGTGGTGGCATCAAGGAGAATAGCCCTGCCATGTACAAACACAACCGGTTTGTCATGATTAGAAATATGAGAATAGAATTTTCTTACCTATGTGACGTTTACTTTTGTTGGTTGTTCACAGAAAATCGACCAATTGTGGTTGTCGATCATGGCATGCACCGCTTCCTTAAGACCCAATCTTGGTTGGGATGGGTCATAGGCAAAGCCTTGCTCTTCCCAAACATTTCTTTTCAAAAACTTTTCTTCAAATCTTTTCTGCACTACCGAATTGGTGAACCTACAATATGATGTTTGAGGCGTGCTAGTAGAACAAACTTCGGTCATGAGTTTGAGTTTTGTGGACATGTTGTTGGGTTTAAAGAAAAATGAAAAATGGAAACAAAAAAGGAAACTCTTCAAGAGTTCAATAATGGAGAAAAGTAAGATGAAGAAGATGAAGGGAATTTTTGGTGAGGGTGAAGGTGAATAGAAAAAGGAGGAGGGTTTGTGTTATAATGGTGAAGTGAATGAAAGATGGTAGATGGGTGTGATGTCTCACCAATGGTTGGAGAGAAAATAATGGTGGTGTATGGGGAAGAGGTATGCGGGTAGGGTTTATATGTAGGTGGGAAAAAATTATAGGGATTTAAATCCCAATGACCTAGCCGGCTTATTCAATACCCTTGGAAAAATTCCCACAACTTTTCAATTCTTCTCCAATTTAAACTCTTTACCTAAAAAAGAAAAAGACAAAATAATTAAAAAGGAAATAAAAGGATAAAGATAAACTTAAATCTAAAATTAAAAGAAAAGATAAAGATAAAATAAAGATAAATAATCAAATTCAAAACCAATCTAATTTTATCTAACCTAGATTAAATTTAAGATAAATAACTAAAAATCCTATCTAATCCAAAAAATTAAAATTAAAATAAAAATCCAAAATAAATTAAAATAAGTCCAAAAATAACTAAAAAATAAAATTAAAAATTCCTAGTTAGAGCATTTTCATGCATCTCCCAAGGAACATGCATGCTTGTCTCTCTCAACATGGCTTCCATTGTAATGCTTTAATCTTTTCCCATTGACCTTGAGCTCAGTTCCATTCTTGATCGATCGGATCACAATAGCACCATGGGAGTAGGGTTTAACCACCTCGAATGGTCCAGTCTATCGTGATTTAAGTTTACCTGGAAAAAGTTTAAGGCGAGAGTTATAGAGAAGCACCAATTGCCCTGGCAAGAATTGTCATGGCAAAATCTTTTTATCATGCCATCTTTTTGTTTTCTCCTTGTATAGCTTGGCATTATCATAGGCAAACGCTCGGAATTCTTCAATCTCATTTAGGTCCAACATGAACTTTTGTCCGGCTTTCTCCCAGTCCGTGTTCATTATTGAGATAGCCCAATAAGCTTTGTGCTCGATTTCTGCAAGAAGATGACAAGACTTGCCATAGACAAGTCTATATGGAGACATTCCTAGGGGTGTTTTGTACGCGGTTCGGTAAGCCCAAAGTGCATCATCGAGTCTAGTAGACCAATCCTTGCATGAGGGGTTTACAACTTTCTCTAAGATAATCTTCAATTCACGGTTGGAGAACTTGGCTTGCCCGTTAGTTTGCGGGTGATATGCCGTGGCAACTTTGTGGGTAACTCCAATGCACAACAACATCTTGGCAATGAGTTTGTTGTCAAAATGTTTGCCATCATCACTGATAATTGCCCTCGACGTTCGAAATCGTGAAAATATGTTCTTCTATAGAAATCTCTGGACAGTGTTCGAGTTATTTCTGGGTGTTGCAACTACTTCAACCCATTTGGACATGTTGTCCACAGCAAGTAAAATGTAGAGGTTGCCAAATGATGAGGGAAAGGGACCTATAAAGTTAATACCCCATACATCAAATAGTTCCACTTCAAGGATATTCTGCAGTGGCATCTCATGTTGTCTCGAAATGTTTCTTGTTCTCTGACATCGATCACGCGTCTTATAGAACTCTTGAGCATCTTTATAAAGAGTAGGCCAATAAAATCCAAACTGTAAGACCTTCACTGCTGTGCAAGTTCCTCCAAAATAGCCTCCATATGATGATGAATGACATTGCTGAAGCATATTTTGTTGATCTTCCTCAGGAATACATCTTCTTATAACATGATTTGCACATTGTTTAAACAAAAGAGGCAGGTCCCAACAATAATGCTTAGCATTATGTAGGAATCATTTTTTCCCTGATAAGATAGGTCATGAGGTAAAATGCCACTAACTAGGAAATTCACAATATCGATATACCAGGGAATTACCGTAGCAACTAACAAATGTTCATCAGAGAATTCATCATAAAACTCCAAGTAGTCATCATCTTTGTTGTTCCCTTCAAGTCTGGATAAGTGGTCAGTAACCTGGTCTTTTGGTTGATTCACAACCCAATTTAGCTCATATTGCTCCGTAGTATCTAGCTCTTCAACTTCTTTTATCTCAAGGTCGACAAGAGTATTGCCAAGGCAATAGTCCTCTACATCGAAGTTGAACTTTGCCGTGGCTTTAATGGCTTGGCATTCTTCTGGATCGTTGACGTGCTGGAGTGTTTTGAGCACACTGAGTGTAACTTGCTGCTCATTCACCCTCATGGTGAGTTCTCCTCTCTCAACATCGATCAAAGTCCTCCCCGTTGCTAAGAACGGTTTCCCAAAGATGATGGTGCAAACTCATCTGCTTCAAAATCCAAAACAATAAAGTTAGTGGGAAAAATAAACTTATCAACTCTTGCCAAAATGTCTTCGATTTTTCCATCAGGATGCACATATTGTAATATCCCAAAATATAGCTTAGAAGTATGTTACCAAATTGATAATAGCTCAATTTGATTTAAAGATACCTTAAAAAATTGAGTATTATATAAGATGAGGACATATTAATAAGTTTATATAGTTTGCAAATTAAATTAGAAATGACCTATAATACCCCAAAAAATATGTCTTGGAAGTATGTTTCCAATTCAAGTGTTACTTATATTGATCTAATTATCCATGGACTAGAAAAGAATGGAATGAATTAAGGACCAAAATTTAAAAGTTTGAAAAGAAGGCTAGCCAAATTATGAAGGGCAAACATAATACGTTGGAAAATATGAGGTTTGCATGCAAAACTATGATATTAAAGGGCATATACACATGTCTTCATTCAGGAAGGGTATGTGAGGAAAGAGAGTCGGCCAAGTGGGAGAATAACTAAGCAGTTATCTCATCCTTCTCACTTGGCCAAATTCTCTCAATGTTAGTGAGGGAGATAGAAAATTTTGCCATGGAATTATGGAGATTTGAGTGTAGCTAGCACAAATTGGTGTGTATTGTTCGAATACTCAAAATGAGAGGGTAAGCAAACTCTCCCTTTCTTCTAATTTTAGAGTTCAACTTGGAATTTGGTTGATAATCTCTCATGTGCTATGTTGTGCTAGTGTTTCGAATGATCAATCCATAATAGGAACCATCTCTAGATCAATTGAATAATTCATGCATTAAATAGAACCATGCGTGTAGCTTGTGGAAAGAAACTATGTATAGTCTCTCTTTTGAGCCTTGATTACGTGTTTATAGTGAAGCTCTTGATCATCCGCATGATAAACATGCCTAATTGGATCATTGTTCGATCTTATAGTTGAGTTGGAGCTAGGATTTAATCACATTGCTTGTTAAATGCAATTGAAACTGTTTTGAGCATGTATATAAGTATGTATATGTGTAAAGGATTGTTTTGCATATTTGGATCCCTTAGTAAACCGTTTTGAGTGTATAAATGTATACGTATGTAAACTGGACTGTCTTGTATATATATATATATGTATAGTGGACAACTTCGAATGTATAAATATGTATATAAGTCTAAAGCCCTGTTTTGTGTATATATAAACACATGAAGGACTATTTTGAATTGATAAAACAAGGGAGGGATTGTTTTGCAAGTATAAGGGGCTGCTGAGAATGCAAAGTGGACTGTTTTGCATGAAAATAAATGTTGGCGGACTGTTCTCATGAAAATAAACGTATTGGGGACTGTTTTGATGTATAAAATGTGTATGCAAGTATAATGAATTAATTAGGCATGAGTATAAACATTAGAGGACTATCTTAAGTATGTATATGTGTGTGTATAAAACTTGGACTATATATATGAATCTTAATGGACTGATTTATGAACCTATTTTGGAGACTGATTTTGAATATATTAGGACTGTTCTAGCAACTAAAATTGGATTGCTTTATAAAGCTATAAAAGGGGGCTGTTTGTAAATGAAATAAAGTTATCACATGATTGAAGTCTGAATGGATAAACTGATTTCTTGTTGGTCTCTAATTGGCAAATATTGGTGGTTTTAATGTAGTATGTACAATTTGTGAAAATACAATTTGAGATGCAAGTAATTTTGCAGTTTGCAATTGTGTTCATATGATAGTGTATAAAATGCAGTTTTGAAGATGTATTAAGTGCAGAAATAGTATAATAAATGTAAAAGTTATATGCAGTATTTTATTTTAAATGCAGAATTGAGCTAAAAACAGTGAGAATCGAACTAAAACTGTGCAGATTTGTATGCATTAGGAAGCAGTTTGTCTAATGTTGTTTTGATATAAATTAAATGTGTACAGCTTGATAATTTAACTAGTGCAATATGCAGTTTTGTCATGATAAAAAATGCAGTGTGTATATATATATGTATTCACATGAATATTGGATCTTTTGGATGTATAGGGAAGTATATGGGACTGTTTTATATATGTAATTATGTACATACATAATTGAAACTGTTTTGCATATTTAAGAGCATTGGTGGACTGTTTTAAGAATATATAATTGTATGCCTATGAATTAGGGACTGTTTTGTGCAGATATGATTGTATACCTATGTATTGGGGACTGTTATATATATATTGGACTGTTGCATATATATATATATATATGATAAGTGAATGTGTTTGAAGAATAGAATGTTTATGAATAATATATGGCTAAGGGATAGAATGTGTTGTTAATGTGATTGATATATATAATCTTTGGTGACAATATTCATCTATAATGAATGAATTGAATTGGTGTTGATGATTTGTTATTTAAATCGAGGTACATACCATGATAAGGAAGTGGGTAATGGCATGAAGGGAAATAAATTGGGAGTATGTAAAGTGTGGATTCGGGTATCCTGTAACTTCGGGATATCAGGTGAGTGTAGTTGCATTTTTTTGGGTAACACGGAGTCACCTTGATCTTTACTTTTATAGAATTGTTTTCTTAAATGTTCAAGTACGGATCACATATGAACATTTTGCATAAGGCTCATATAGAGCATCTGGGATTGGGTTACATACATGGCATTGAAGTTTCATGGATAAGGTAGGCATTGCATATACATCATGAATGCATTGTATGCCATATTATGATGTTTAATGACTACTGAATTGAAGCACATTTTATGTATGAGCTTTGCTTTAGATTGGTATCGACCCTTAATCCTTTGAAAGCATAAAATACAAGAAATAACGTCAAGATTTAAAGTTATAAGAACTCACACTCTAAGGGCTAAAAGCTCACCTTATGCTATAAAATACAAAGAAAAAAAAAACAAGTAAGTTACTTACGTTATAAGATACCCCTCCTACCTTCAAAGCATAAAATGTTTAAGTTGCCTAAACAATGGAAGTCCTTGGACACTTTTTGGCATGGTGCAAAGGTATAATTTGGGACTACGTTCCATGAGCTACGGCTCAAGGGTGACGACCCTATATATGTAATATATTGGCGACAGTAGGAGGTAACGGGGGAGATGATAAGGAGATTGGCGACAATTGGTTGGATAGATGAGAAGTTAGGTTTGTTATGTTCTGACACTAGACATTGCTATGTGGTTTGAGCTATGTGTAAAACAGATCAGTATGGTCAAACACGGACCAATGCTTCCATGTCCAAATATGATCCAAGGCAAATGTTCTAAAAGATAAGAACTCAAATACTAAGGTTCGAATGGAAACTTTGATAAGCTATGTTATGAACTCAGATAGTCTTTGTTATGATCTTTGAAAGCTTGATAAGAACTTCGATACACCTTGATAAGACTTTTGTATTGTAAGTTATGAACTCAGATAGTCTTTGTTATGATCTTTGAAAGCTTGATAAGAACTTCGATACACCTTGATAAGACTTTTGTATTGTAAGTTATGAACTCTGATAAGTTTGATAAGAAAATTCGAAAGAATTCAGTTAAAACTCTGAAATATTTTTGAATAAGATTTGGAAGATTATAAACCCTGATAAAGCTTCAAAAGACAAGCCTAATCTTATTAAAGTTAAAATTTGAGTATTTCATTGCCACTAATAAAACTTGGAATTTATTACCTTTTCTTTATATATTGATATCATTGATTCTTATGTTTTCATGGTTCACTATCTCACTTAGGCTATTTAAGTCTAATGCATTCATTATTCATACACGTGCAGGGTTATTAAAGCTTTTATTTCAATCATGACCAAGTGATGCAAGTCACTACCTAAATTTCCATGTAGAGTCTAGATTTTTCCTTAGATGAAACTCCATAGATGGTGGCATAGTGATTGTAAAGATGTGTATCAAATAAATTGTTGTAGTATTGAATTAGACGCTGCAAAAATTTGTAAATGGCTTATCTATTTCTTGACAATGTTTAAATAGTTATTATTGGTTGACCACCTTGATTAATTAGTGAGTGAATATCATATAAGTATGTATGAACTGGCTAAATGGTTTGAATAAGTCTAGTATGCATGATGTGATAACTAGATAGTTTGTATGAAACTTATGTATGGGCTTAAAAGCTTATTTGATTTTGGGATTGATCAATTGTATGTTTGATAGAATGCTTATATGTCTCCTTGAATATAATTTGTATAACAAGTAGGATGTATAAAATGAACTTCATGAATATCCTTTGGAGGAAGACATGTGCTTTGTTGATACCTTAGTATATGTGTGTTCGATTGATGGTTTATATATACTTATATATGTTTGTTTCGATTAGTTTGATGCCTTATTTGATAAGTAATTCATATTATGCTATGCTAAGTTAATACCTTATTTGGCAAGGTACTCATGTTATGATATGCCAAGTTAGATGACTTGTGTGTCAGGTATTTATGTATATATGAAAATGCTATGTTGGGTATCAATGTATGTATATATATATATGTATGTTTTGGGTGAGTAATCATATATATGTGTATATGCTTGTTTCGAATTATCCATGTAAAGGTATAATAACTTGTTTGAATGGTCTTGATCCCTCTTAGTCTTTGATGTAAGACTACCTTGTTTGTTGCTGAATAATCCATGTAATGTTCGGAAATGTTTATTGGGTCACGCATGCTTCCTTGATGACTTGTCTTTTTGCATGTTTTGATGCTTGGTGTCTACTCAATATGAGACTTATATGTTGTATCATTGTAGATGCTTATTATGTGAACAATATGAATGCTCATAATAGTATGATAAAGAGTAAGTGATATGAACGTCAATGGCAAAGACCCAGAGAAGTACCCAGGTGGCCCCATTACTCGAGCAAGGGCCAAGGAGTTCCAAGCAGCCATGGAAAATATGTTTACATCAAGCTTGGGACGTGAGAAAGAAGAAATAATAAGGGAGGAACACTTTACTTTGCTTATGCATGAATTTGCATGAGTATTTAAAGTTTGCATAACATTCATTGCATTCAATAAACATGTTGTTCATTAAAGCATGCGTTGCATTTAAACATGTAGTTCATTTAGTTATACACTTCATTTAACTAAGTAGTTCATTGATTAAACTAGTTCATTCAAGATTATTAGTTCATTGAATAAAGTTAGTTCATTAATTAAACTAGTTCATTCATCAAACTAGCTCATTTATTAAACTAACTCTTAATTGTTTACATGCATGTTTTCAATTAAAGATTGAATAAAGTTTATGAGGGAAGATGAACGGTTTTACCAGATGCAAGAATATCAGCAGAATGTCTTCCAATTCTGGATGCGATACAGACGTGTTTGGATCCAGAAATTAATTGGACGTTATTCCTCCATCTCTTAGCTTTCCAATGCCTTTTGAATCACCTCAATCCGATATCGGGAGCTTGAGATACGAATGATTTACTGAAGACAGTGCAGGCTGAAATTTTTATTACGGGAATTTTATGCATGGATGATTTGAATGAATTTGAGCCAAGGAAGAGTTCTTTCATCTTCTACCAAGAGACAAGCAATTGATGGCCATCTTAATTCAGCAAATTCAAGGCATTCAAGGTTGATGTTATCACCATTCAAGTGGGGGTTTCAAAATTCATTGAGGAGACATGAAATGAAGGCTGGATGAAACTCACCTTGTCCACATTCATCCTTGTCCACATTCATCCCCTTTCTCTTCATGTGATAGCAAAACAAGGCAGCCCAAGAGTCCTTCTTAATTTGGACGAAAATATGACTAAATTCAACCTCAATTTGTCTAAACTAATCAGCTTTGAAGATGAGAAGAAAGGACAAAGCATTCATGTGTATTCAAGTGCATTAAGATGAGCATTCATCTTTCTTGTAACACCTTTTCATATTCTGCCTACTTCTACTATAAATAGGCATCTTTAGGATCATTGTAAGTCACTTTTGAATATATAAAACATCTTTGAAAGATTGCTTTCATTCTTGTTCTCTTGTGGAACTTTATCGGCTTCAAGTTAGTCTTGTAGTCTTCATCCATTTCCCTTTTGTTATAGCGTTGGTTCCTAGCTCATCTATAGCTAGTGGGTCACGTTCCATATCCTACCACTTCATTTCCACTTTATTATATTGCTGGTTCCTAACTCTTTATAGTTGGGGGTCACAATCCATCCTTTGAATTTCTTCATCTTAACGCCAACACCCCATCATCTTCACCTACATTTTCATTTTTTTTTCTTCCATAATCACAACTATCACTCTTCCTACACCCCTTCTACATATCTTTCATCCCATTATTTCTATTTCTTATTTATCTATTTCTACTTACATTGTTGTTTGAGTAATTTCAGAATACATTCAAAGCACTGCAGAGTTCTTACTAGAATCACGATCGGGCATTCACATATATGATTCAAAACTCATAGTCGAGATCATATCATTTGGTATCAGAGCCTAGACGATTCAGTAAGCATATTATTTTTTCTCTCTCCGGGTTAGTAAAAAAAAATCAAAAAAAAATCAAAAAAAAAATCTTAAAGAGGGAGGGAGCAATCTATTCTTGTTTAAAAAAAATTACAATACATCATTTCTTATTGCTGAATTACAAATTCCTTTACCTATTCTTAGTAAATTCTTTTTTTTTTGAAGCCATTATCCTTTTATTATTCATCATTCTCCTACCAAGCTAGAATTGTTTCAGCCAAGTCCACGAGACACTTGTAAGCCTTGAGGAAGTTCCCAAAAGGACTTGAAAATAAAGCACAGTGGTAAAAGGCATGAGTGTGCATTAAGGGGAAAAGCCTAACCTGAGTGAAACACGAGTGTGAGTGCATTTTCTTTGGAGTGGAAAGGTGAGATTTTGTGTTAGTAAGGTTTAATTTCTTTTGTTTCTTTATCTAACATGTCACAAAGATCTGGTCATAGTGGTGAAGGAGTTCCCAATTTGCAAAATCAGGCTATGCTTCAAGCAATGGCCAAAATGATCCAAGAGCAATTGG
This sequence comes from Hibiscus mutabilis, assembly GCA_019671005.1. NCBI lineage: Eukaryota > Viridiplantae > Streptophyta > Magnoliopsida > Malvales > Malvaceae > Hibiscus > Hibiscus mutabilis. The sequence goes on along the minus strand of CM033755.1, from coordinate 11,881,207 downwards.
AGCCCTAATTGAACGAATAGACCAGCTTGAAATTTCACAAGCTAATCAGGGTAATGAGGAGTATCCTGAAGAAGTTGAAGTAGATGATGTGCAAGATCAAGTATCCCAACATAGCATGGTACAACAAGGCCAGAGAGCTCGACCACGAGTAGAGCGATAATCTCAGCAACATCAAGATTACCATTCCTCCTTTTCAAGGAAGAACGGATCCTGAAACCTATCTTGCATGGGAAAAGAAGGTTGAGCACATTTTTGAGTGCCATAACTATTCAGAGCTTAAAAAGGTAAAACTCGCTGCCATTGAGTTTACGGATTATGCACTAATATGGTGGGATCAATTGACATCAAGTAGGAGACGCAATGGAGAACATCCTATCACTACATGGGATGAAATGAAAGCGGTGATGCGAAGGCGATTCATTCCAACCCACTACCATCGAGAGTTATTCAACCGTCTTCAAAATCTTTCACAAGGTAACCGAAGTGTTGAAGATTACTACAAAGAGATGGAGGTGTCCATGATTCGAGCCAACATCGACGAGGATCGAGAAGCCACAATGGCAAGATTCCTAGCGGGACTAAATCCGGACATTGCGAACGTGGTCGAGTTGCAACATTATGTGGAGATGGAAGACATGGTGCATATGGCCATGAAAGTGGAAAAACAGCTCAAAAGAAAGGGTGCCACACGATCTTATGGGAGTTCAACATCAAAATGGGGGCAAAGTTCATACAAGAAGACTCCTCCAATACCGTCCCACGAAAAAGGAGGACCACCGAAAGGAAGTAAGCCCATTGCCGAAACCAGCAAGGGTAAGACTACCGCTACTCCAAATCATTCCCGTGACATACAATGTTTTAAGTGTTTGGGGCGTGGACACATTGCAAGCCAATGTCCGAACCGCAACACCATGCTTCTTCGAGATGATGGAGAAGTTGAATCGGAACAAGAAGAGGATGAGAATGAAGATGTTGCCATCGAAGAAGAAGAATTAGAGTATGGCGTGGAAGGAGAGGTTCTTGTTGTCAAAAGAAGCCTAAACGCATACAATCCGTTGGAGGAAATGAACAACGAGAAAATATCTTCCATACTCGTTGCCATGTTGGAGGAAAGGTATGCTTTGTTATTATTGATGGTGGTAGTTGCACTAATGTTGCTAGTACCTTAATGGTAGATACACTTGGCTTGGCAACAACAAAGCATCCACAACCTTATAAGCTACAATGGCTCAACGATGGAGGAGAACTCAAGGTGACCAAACAAGTTCGAATTGTTTTCTCTATTGGGAAGTACAAAGACGAGGTATTATGCGATGTCGTTCCAATGCACGCATAAGCCATTTATTACTTGGAAGGCCTTGGCAATTTGATAGGCGAGTGATCCATGACGGGTATACCAACCGTATACGTTCACCCATGAAGCAAAGAAGATCACTTTAGCCCCACTTTCTCCAAAACAAATACATGAAGACCAAATTTTATTGAGAGGAAAAATTGAAAAAGCCAAAGAGAGAGAGACCAAAATGGAGGTAAAAGCAAAGGAGTGTGATCAAAATGAGGGAAGGAAAATCAGCATTCTTTCTAAAAGAGAGAGTTGAAAAAGAGTTTAATGACAGCAAAGGAAGCACTTGTGCTCATGTACAAGGAAAATTTCTTGAATACTAACTACCTTGATCAAAATTTGCCTGCTTTTGTTGTGTCTTTATTGCAGGAGTTTGATGACCTATTTCGGAGGAAATACCAAGTGGGCTGCCACCTATTCGTGGCATAGAACATCAAATAGACTTTGTTCCCGAGCCGTCATTCCAAACCGACCAGCGCATCAAGCAACCCCGAAGAAACTAAGGAGTTGCAAAGGCAAGTATCTGAGTTGATGTCAAAGGCTACGTGAGGGAAAGCCTTAGCCCATGTGCCGTGCGGTTCTACTTGTGCCAAAGAAGGATGGAACTTGGCGCATGTGTGTGGACTGCCGAGCGGTAAACAAAATTACGGTAAAAAGTATCGTCACCCTATTCCTCGCTTAGATGACATGTTAGATGAGCTTAGTGGTTCTAACCTCTTTTCCAAGATTGATCTTAAAAGTGGTTACCACCAAATACGAATGCGGGAAGGTGATGAGTGGAAAACAGCATTCAAAACTAAGCAAGGCCTTTATGAGTGGTTGGTTATGCCTTTTGGCTTAACTAATGCTCCAAGCACGTTTATGAGGTTAATGAATCATGTTCTTAGGCCATTCTTGGGTAAGTTTTGTGTGGTTTACTTTGATGACATTCTAATCTATAGTAAAACCATGGAAGAACATGTTCAACATTTAAGGTCAGTTTTGCTAGTTTTGAGGAAGGAAAAACTGTTTGCTAACTTACAAAAATGTACATTTTGTACTGACAGGGTTGTTTTCCTAGGTTTCGTTGTGAGTTCTGAAGGCTTGGAGGTGGACAAAGAGAAGGTTAAAGCCATTGAAGAGTGGCCACGACCAGCAAGCATTTCTCAAGTTAGGAGCTTCCATGGACTTGCAAGTTTTTATCGAAGATTCGTCCCCAACTTCAGCACCATAGCCGCCCCACTAACAAGTGTTATTAAGAAGAATTCTAAATTCTTTTGGGGAAGATCAAGAGAAGTCCTTTAATAGCATTAAAGATTGTTTTTAATACATGCCCCTTTACTTGCTCTACCTGATTTTAATCTAACTTTTGAAATTGAATGTGATGCATCAGGTGTATGAATTGGAGCAGTTTTGTCTCAAGGTGGACGTCCTATAGCCTATTTCAGTGAAAAATTAAGTGGAGCTACGCTTAATTACCCTACCTATGACAAGGAGATGTATGCTCTTGTGAGGGCAATGGAAACATGGCAACATTACCTTTGGCCTAAGGAGTTCATCATTCACACTGATCATGAGGCATTGAAACATATCCGGGGGCAGCATAAACTCAACAAAAGGCATGCCAAATGGGTGGAGTTTCTTGAAACTTTCCCATATGTTATCAAGTACAAGAAAGGTAAGGAGAATATAGTTGCCGATGCATTGTCACGGAGGTATATTCTTTTAAACACTTTGGAATCTAAGTTATTGGGTTTTGTTTTTTATTGGGTTTTGTTTTTATTAAAGACTTATATGTCTCTGACTCTGATTTTGGAGAGATTTACAAAACTTGTGAGAAAGGGTCAATTGAAAAATACTATAAGCATGATGGTTTCCTATTTAAGGAAGGAAGACTATGCATCCCTCAAGGTTCCATGCGTGAATTGCTAACTAAGGAAGCTCATGGAGGAGGATTAATGGGACATTTTGGGATAGCAAAGACTTTGGCTATACTTCAAGAGCACCTATATTGGCCTAAAATGAAACGAGATGTGGAGAGGTTGTGTGAGCGATGCATCACTTGCAGGAAGGCCAAATCTAAAGTCATGCCACATGGACTTTACACACCACTACCCATACCAGAAGCACCATGGATGGATATTTCAATGGATTTTGTGCTAGGGCTTCCACGTACCAAGAATAACAAAGATTCCATCTTTGTAGTTGTGGATAGATTCTCCAAAATGGCTCATTTCATTCCCTGTAACAAAACTAATGATGCCTCACATATTGCTACTTTGTTTTTCAGGGAAATCTTAAGGTTACATGGCATACCAAGAACTATTGTGTCTGATCGGGATGTGAAGTTCTTAAGTCACTTTTGGAGAGCCCTATGGAGTAAGATTGGTACTAAGTTACTATTCTCCACCACTTGCCACCCTCAAACGGATGGCCAAACTGAAGTGGTGAACCGAGTACTTTCTATGTTACTTGATCCATCATTAGGAAGAATTTGAAAACATGGGAGGAGAGTTTACCACATGTGGAGTTTGCATACAACCGTTCGATCCATAGTACTACAGGGCGACGCCTTTTGAAGTGGTGTATGGATTCAATCCATTAACACCGATAGACTTGTTACCATTACCCGCTGATCAAATTGTGAATAAAGATGGACTTAATAAAGCTGAATTTGTTAAGAAGCTTCATCAACAAGTGCGGGAGAACATTGAAAAACGAACCAAGCAATATGAGCAGCAAGCAAATAAGGGTCGTAAGCGAATTTCCTTTGAGCCAGGGGATTGGGTGTGGCTGCACATGAGGAAAGAAAGGTTCGGCTCAACGAAAGTCCAAATTAATGCCTCGGGAGATGGACCATTCCAAATAGTCAAGAAGATCAATGACAATGCCTATCAATTAGATCTTCCAGGTGAGTTTAATGTTAGTGCAACCTTCAATGTTGCTGACCTATCTCCTTATGATGTAGATGACGATTTGGGGACAAATCGCCTTAAAGAGGGAGGGACTGATATGAACGTCAATGGCAAAGACCCAGAGAAGTACCCAGGTGGCCCCATTACTCGAGCAAGGGCCAAGGAGTTCCAAGCAGCCATGGAAAATATGTTTACATCAAGCTTGGGACGTGAGAAAGAAGAAATAATAAGGGAGGAACACTTTACTTTGCTTATGCATGAATTTGCATGAGTATTTAAAGTTTGCATAACATTCATTGCATTCAATAAACATGTTGTTCATTAAAGCATGCGTTGCATTTAAACATGTAGTTCATTTAGTTATACACTTCATTTAACTAAGTAGTTCATTGATTAAACTAGTTCATTCAAGATTATTAGTTCATTGAATAAAGTTAGTTCATTAATTAAACTAGTTCATTCATCAAACTAGCTCATTTATTAAACTAACTCTTAATTGTTTACATGCATGTTTTCAATTAAAGATTGAATAAAGTTTATGAGGGAAGATGAACGGTTTTACCAGATGCAAGAATATCAGCAGAATGTCTTCCAATTCTGGATGCGATACAGACGTGTTTGGATCCAGAAATTAATTGGACGTTATTCCTCCATCTCTTAGCTTTCCAATGCCTTTTGAATCACCTCAATCCGATATCGGGAGCTTGAGATACGAATGATTTACTGAAGACAGTGCAGGCTGAAATTTTTATTACGGGAATTTTATGCATGGATGATTTGAATGAATTTGAGCCAAGGAAGAGTTCTTTCATCTTCTACCAAGAGACAAGCAATTGATGGCCATCTTAATTCAGCAAATTCAAGGCATTCAAGGTTGATGTTATCACCATTCAAGTGGGGGTTTCAAAATTCATTGAGGAGACATGAAATGAAGGCTGGATGAAACTCACCTTTTTATGACATTCAAGTCATATTAATCAGCTTGGAAGATGAAGAGTTGCACTTAAGCTGGACAGCAAGGATGTCTACATTCATCCTTGTCCACATTCATCCCCTTTCTCTTCATATGATAGCAAAACAAGGCAGCCCAAGAGTCCTTCTTAATTTGGACGAAAATATGACTAAATTCAACCTCAATTTGTCTAAACTAATCAGCTTTGAAGATGAGAAGAAAGGACAAAGCATTCATGTGTATTCAAGTGCATTAAGATGAGCATTCATCTTTCTTGTAACACCTTTTCATATTCTGTCTACTTCTACTATAAATAGGCATCTTTAGGATCATTGTAAGTCACTTTTGAATATATAAAACATCTTTGAAAGATTGCTTTCATTCTTGTTCTCTTGTGGAACTTTATCGGCTTCAAGTTAGTCTTGTAGTCTTCATCCATTTCCCTTTTGTTATAGCGTTGGTTCCTAGCTCATCTATAGCTAGTGGGTCACGTTCCATATCCTACCACTTCATTTCCACTTTATTATATTGCTGGTCCTAACTCTTTATAGTTAGGGGGTCACAATCCATCCTTTGAATTTCTTCATCTTAACGCCAACACCCCATCATCTTCACCTACATTTTCATCTTTTATTTTTTTTTTCTTCCATAATCACAACTATCACTCTTCCTACACCCCTTCTACATATCTTTCATCCCATTATTTCTATTTCTTATTTATCTATTTCTACTTACATTGTTGTTTGAGTAATTTCAGAATACATTCAAAGCACTGCAGAGTTCTTACTAGAATCACGATCGGGCATTCACATATATGATTCAAAACTCATAGTCGAGATCATATCAGTAAGTAAATCGATCATGATAAAGATTTCCGAAATATCAATTCTGCCTAGTTTTGAATGAGGTAATAGATTTAAGTGTATCTAAAATTTTACAAGATTTGGATTTGTAGGTATCAGTTTAAGATATTTAGTTAAAGAATGATTATAAGTAAAATGTTATTAGCCTATTTTGAATTACTTTGAAAGTTTTAGTTTTTGATCACGTGTTTCATGAAATATCTTGCAGTGACATCTTCGATTTCGGTTTTCTTCTAAACCGAGTTGAGGGTTTTACACATATGATCTGTCAGCATAACTGTGGTGGGTCTCGCCTTGCCTATGCCTAATTGCAGGAAATGTCTCAAACTCGCTCAGCCTTTTATTCTTTGATACGATTTCTTTAAGGAACTTAGCGTAATTAGGCGTCTGCTCGATTGCCTCAACTAATGGTAAGTTGATGTGTACTTGATTAAGAATATCAAGAAATTTCTTAAATTGGTACTTATTCTTCTACTTCTTTGGCCTCTATGGAAATGGTGGCGGTGGTCTGTCCTCGTTGCCTTTACTCATCTCGTCTGGACTGGTAAGGTTGGATGAACTGATACATGTATGGGGGGGCTAAAATGATGCATTGTAGCCAAAGAGTTGAAGCTGTTTTATAAGTCTGGAATTTCAGCCGACTTGCATTGAATTTTCGGATGGGATCCGGGCACTTCTGAGTCTACATGTCTTCTACAAACATATTCGTCTGTCTCTTAGCTTTCCAACACATCTTGAAACGCATCAATCCGACATCTGGATCTCAAGTTATGTCCATTTTAGTGAAGACTGTGCGAGCAGAAATCTCTATACGATTTTATCACGGGAAATATTATTTATTACGAATTTTCAATAATTTTATTGATTATTTGTACTTAAATTTAATCTAGGATTCTTTACGAAGATATTTAGATGATTTAGGATTAGATTTGTTATTTATTTATTAGTTTTTTAGGTTAGATAAAATATGTTTATTTATTTTATTATTATCTTTACTTTTCCTAATTTAAGTTGAACTCTTCATTTGTAGCCTATTTAAAGGCATATTTGCTTCATTAATAAGAACAACATCATGAATTTATGAGTTGCAAAAACCTTTGGCCATGGGCCATTTTATTTTCAAGGTAGATAGATTTGCCTTGTTATTTTTCATATCATAAGTCTTCTTCAACGTAAGTTCGTCAAGTTCTTGTAATGGAGATCATCTTCACACTCTTGCTTGCCTAGGTAATTGCATCTAGGAGGGTGGGTTAGAGCCGCTTGAGGTTGCTTGCTTAGATAATCGCGTCTAAGAGGGTGCCGAGGACAAAATATCCTACAACATCTATCTCGTCATCATCCATTCATCGGAGAGATTCATGCCGTTTGCAGGTGTTTGCCTATTCAATTGCGATTAGGAGGGTGCCAAGGACAAATCTATCCAACACTGCCACCGTCAAATTCATCCTATCTCGTTTTCTACATCAAGATCATGTTTTATTATTGGTTTGTTGAACGTGGAGTTTGGGGTTTTCTTGGATCATATTAGTGAGTTTGCTAGAATAATTGTGATCTAGAGGGTTCCTAGATTTTGAGGTAACTCTTGGATCCTGGCTTCCGTATCAATTGGTAATCAGAGCCTTGGTTTAGGTGTTTGAAACAATTATCTTTTACCGTTGTTTTAGTAGTTGAGAAAAAATAAAAAATATATAATTCTCTATATAGATCCTAGTTTTAATATTTCATTCCTGGAGACATCTCAAAAGACTTGAAGGTTGTGATCAACAACTCTTAAGATTCGGGACGAATCGTTTTCAACAGGGGAGAATGATACATGTATGTGGGGCTAAAATGATGCATTGTAGCCAAAGAGTTGAAGCTGTTTTATAAGTCTGGAATTTCAGCTGACTTGCATTGAATTTTCGGATGGGATCCGGGCACTTATGAGTCTACATGTCTTCGTCAAACCTATTTTTCTGTCTCTTAGCTTTCCAACGCATCTTGAAACGCATCAATCCAACATCGGGATCTCAAGTTATGTGAATTTTAGTGAAGACTGTGCGAGCAGAAATCTCTATACGATTTTATCACGGGAAATATTATTTATTACGAATTTTCAATAATTTTATTGATTATTTGTACTTAAATTTAATCTAGGATTCTTTACGAAGATATTTAGATGATTTAGGATTAGATTTGTTATTTATTTATTAGTTTTTTAGGTTAGATAAAATATGTTTATTTATTTTATTATTATCTTTACTTTTCCTAATTTAAGTTGAACTCTTCATTTGTAGCCTATTTAAAGGCATATTTGCTTCATTAATAAGAACAACATCACGAATTTATGAGTTGCAAAAACCTTTGGCCATGGGCCATTTTATTTTCAAGGTAGATAGATTTGCCTTGTTATTTTTCATATCATAAGTCTTCTTCAACGTAAGTTCGTCAAGTTCTTGTAATGGAGATCATCTTCACACTCTTGCTTGCCTAGGTAATTGCATCTAGGAGGGTGGGTTAGAGCCGCTTGAGGTTGCTTGCTTAGATAATCGCGTCTAAGAGGGTGCCGAGGACAAAATATCCTACAACATCTATCTCGTCATCATCCATTCATCGGAGAGATTCGTGCCGTTTGCAGGTGTTTGCTTATTCAATTGCGATTAGGAGGGTGCCAAGGACAAATCTATCCAACACTGCCACCGTCAAATTCATCCTATCTCGTTTTCTACATCAAGATCATGCTTTATTATCGGTTTGTTGAACGTGGAGTTTGGGGTTTTCTCGGATCATACTAGTGAGTTTGCTAGATTAATTGTGATCTAGAGGGTTCCTAGATTTTGAGGTAATTCTTGGATCCTGGCTTCCGTATCAATTGGTAATCAGAGCCTTGGTTTAGGTGTTTGAAACAATTATCTTTTACCGTTGTTTTAGTAGTTGAGAAAAAAGAAAAAATATTTAATTCTCTATATAGATCCTAGTTTTAATATTTCATTCTTGGAGACATCTCAAGAGACTTGAAGGTTGTGATCAACAACTCTTAAGATTCGGGACGAATCGTTTTCAACAGGGGGAGAATGATACATGTATGGGGGGGCTAAAATGATGCATTGTAGCCAAAGAGTTGAAGGTGTTTTATAAGTCTGGAATTTCAGCCGACTTGCATTGTCTTTTCGGATGGGATCCGGGCACTTCTGAGTCTACATGTCTTCTTTAATCATATTCTTCTGTCTCTTAGCTTTCCAACGCATCTTGAAACGCATCAATCCGACACCGGGATCTCAAGTTATGTCAATTTTAGTGAAGACTATGATAGCAGAAATCTCTATATGATTTTATCACGGGAAATATTATTTATTACGAATTTTCAATAATTTTATTTATTATTTGTACTTAAATTTAATATAGGATTCTTTACGAAGATATTTAGATGATTTAGGATTAGATTTGTTATTTATTTATTAGTTTTTAGGTTAGATAAAATATGTTTATTTATTTTATTATTATCTTTACTTTTCCTAATTTAAGTTGAACTCTTCATTTGTAGCCTATTTAAAGGCATATTTGCTTCATTAATAAGAACAACATCATGAATTTATGAGTTGCAAAAACCTTTGGCCATGGACCATTTTATTTTCAAGGTAGATAGATTTGCCTTGTTATTTTTCATATCAGAAGTCTTCTTCAACGTAAGTTCGTCAAGTTCTTGTAATGGAGATCATCTTCACACTCTTGCTTGCCTAGGTAATTGCATCTAGGAGGGTGGGTTAGAGCCGCTTGAGGTTGCTTGCTTAGATAATCGCGTCTAAGAGGGTGCCGAGGACAAAATATCCTACAACATCTATCTCGTCATCATCCATTCATCGGAGAGATTCATGCCGTTTGCAGGTGTTTGCCTATTCAATTGCGATTAGGAGGGTGCCAAGGACAAATCTATCCAACACCGCCACCGTCAAATTCATCCTATCTCGTTTTCTACATCAAGATCATGCTTTATTATCGGTTTGTTGAACGTGGAGTTTGGGGTTTTCTTGGATCATATTAGTGAGTTTGCTAGATTAATTGTGATCTAGAGGGTTCCTAGATTTTGAGTTAATTCTTGGATCCTGACTTCCGTATCAATTGGTAATCAGAGCCTTGGTTTAGGTGTTTGAAACAATTATCTTTTACCGTTGTTTTAGTAGTTGAGAAAAAAGAAAAATATATAATTCTCTATATAGATCCTAGTTTTAATATTTCATTCCTGGAGATATCTCAAGAGACTTGAAGGTTGTGATCAACAACTCTTAAGATTCGGGACGAATCGTTTTCAACAGGGGGAGAATGATACATGTATGAGGGGCTAAAATGATGCATTGTAGCCAAAGAGTTGAAGCTGTTTTATAAGTCTGGAATTTCAGCTGACTTTCATTGAATTTTCGGATGGGATCCGGGCACTTATGAGTCTACATCTCTTCGTCAAACATATTTTTCTGTCTCTTAGCTTTCCAACGCATCAATCCAACATCGGGATCTCAAGTTATGTGAATTTTAGTGAAGACTGTGCGAGCAGAAATCTCTATACGATTTTATCACGGGAAATATTATTTATTACGAATTTTCAATAATTTTATTGATTATTTGTACTTAAATTTAATCTAGGATTCTTTACGAAGATATTTAGATGATTTAGGATTAGATTTGTTATTTATTTATTAGTTTTTTAGGTTAGATAAAATATGTTTATTTATTTTATTATTATCTTTACTTTTCCTAATTTAAGTTGAACTCTTCATTTGTAGCCTATTTAAAGGCATATTTGCTTCATTAATAAGAACAACATCATGAATTTATGAGTTGCAAAAACCTTTGGCCATGGGCCATTTTATTTTCAAGGTAGATAGATTTGCCTTGTTATTTTTCATATCAGAAGTCTTCTTCAATGTAAGTTCGTCAAGTTCTTGTAATGGAGATCATCTTCACACTCTTGCTTGCCTAGGTAATTGCATCTAGGAGGGTGGGTTAGAGCCGCTTGAGGTTGCTTGCTTAGATAATCGCGTCTAAGAGGGTGCCGAGGACAAAATATCCTACAACATCTATCTCGTCATCATCCATTCATCGGAGAGATTCGTGCCGTTTGCAGGTGTTTTGATATGAACGTCAATGGCAAAGACCCGGAGAAGTACCCAGGTGGCCCCATTACTCGAGCAAGGGCCAAGGAGTTCCAAGCAGCCATGGAAAATATGTTTACATCAAGCTTGGGACGTGAGAAAGAAGAAATAATAAGGGAGGAACACTTTACTTTGCTTATGCATGAATTTGCATGAGTATTTAAAGTTTGCATAACATTCATTGCATTCAATAAACATGTTGTTCATTAAAGCATGCGTTGCATTTAAACATGTAGTTCATTTAGTTATACACTTCATTTAACTAAGTAGTTCATTGATTAAACTAGTTCATTCAAGATTATTAGTTCATTGAATAAAGTTAGTTCATTAATTAAACTAGTTCATTCATCAAACTAGCTCATTTATTAAACTAACTCTTAATTGTTTACATGCATGTTTTCAATTAAAGATTGAATAAAGTTTACCTTTGTGTCTAGGTGCATGAGGAAGATGAGCGGTTTTACCAGATGCAAGAATATCAGCAGAATGTCTTCCAATTCTGGATGCGATACAGACGTGTTTGGATCCAGAAATCAATTGGACGTTATTCCTCCATCTCTTAGCTTTCCAATGCCTTTTGAATCACCTCAATCCGATATCGGGAGCTTGAGATACGAATGATTTACTGAAGACAGTGCAGGCTGAAATTTTTATTACGGGAATTTTATGCATGGATGATTTGAATGAATTTGAGCCAAGGAAGAGTTCTTTCATCTTCTACCAAGAGACAAGCAATTGATGGCCATCTTAATTCAGCAAATTCAAGGCATTCAAGGTTGATGTTATCACCATTCAAGTGGGGTTTCAAAATTCATTGAGGAGACATGAAATGAAGGCTGGATGAAACTCACCTTTTATGACATTCAAGTCATATTAATCAGCTTGGAAGATGAAGAGTTGCACTTAAACTGGACAGCAAGGATGTCTACATTCATCCTTGTCCACATTCATCCCCTTTCTCTTCATATGATAGCAAAACAAGGCAGCCCAAGAGTCCTTCTTAATTTGGACGAAAATATGACTAAATTCAACCTCAATTTGTCTAAACTAATCAGCTTTGAAGATGAGAAGAAAGGACAAAGCATTCATGTGTATTCAAGTGCATTAAGATGAGCATTCATCTTTCTTGTAACACCTTTTCATATTCTGCCTACTTCTACTATAAATAGGCATCTTTAGGATCATTGTAAGATACACTTTTGAATATATAAAACATCTTTGAAAGATTGCTTTCATTCTTGTTCTCTTGTGGAACTTTATCGGCTTCAAGTTAGTCTTGTAGTCTTCATCCATTTCCCTTTTGTTATAGCGTTGGTTCCTAGCTCATCTATAGCTAGTGGGTCACGTTCCATATCCTACCACTTCATTTCCACTTTATTATATTGCTGGTTCCTAACTCTTTATAGTTAGGGGTCACAATCCATCCTTTGAATTTCTTCATCTTAACGCCAACACCCCATCATCTTCACCTACATTTTCATCTTTTATTTTTTTTTCTTCCATAATCACAACTATCACTCTTCCTACACCCCTTCTACATATCTTTCATCCCATTATTTCTATTTCTTATTTATCTATTTCTACTTACATTGTTGTTTGAGTAATTTCAGAATACATTCAAAGCACTGCAGAGTTCTTACTAGAATCACGATCGGGCATTCACATATATGATTCAAAACTCATAGTCGAGATCATATCATTTGGTATCAGAGCCTAGACGATTCAGTAAGCGTATTATTTTTTCTCTCTCGGGTTAGTAAAAAAATCAAAAAAAAAAAAAAAAAAAATCTTAAAGAGGGAGGAGCAATCTATTCTTGTTTAAAAAAAATTACAATACATCATTTCTTATTGCTGAATTACAAATTCCTTTACCTATTCTTAGTAATTCTTTCTTTTTGAAGCCATTATCCTTTTATTATTCATCATTCTCCTACCAAGCTAGAATTGTTTCAGCCGAAGTCCCACGAGACACTTGTAAGCCTTGAGGAAGTTCCCAAAAGGACTTGAAAATAAAGCACAGTGGTAAAGGCATGAGTGTGCATTAAGGGGAAAAGCCTAACCCGAGTGAAACACGAGTGTGAGTGCATTTTCTTTGGAGTGGAAAGGTGAGATTTTGTGTTAGTAAGGTTTAATTTCTTTTGTTTCTTTATCTAACATGTCACAAAGATCTGGTCATAGTGGTGAAGGAGTTCCCAATTTGCAAAATCAGGCTATGCTTCAAGCAATGGCCAAAATGATCCAAGAGCAATTGGAGCCCCTAATTGAGCGAATAGACCAGCTTGAAATTTCACAAGCTAATCAGGGTAATGAGGAGTATCTGAAGAAGTTGAAGTAGATGATGTGCAAGATCAAGTATCCCAACATAGCATGGTACAACAAGGCCAGAGAGCTCGACCACGAGTAGGCGATAATCTCAGCAACATCAAGATTACCATTCCTCCTTTTCAAGGGAAGAAGCGGATCCTGAAACCTATCTTGCATGGGAAAAGAAGGTTGAGCACATTTTTGAGTGCCATAACTATTCAGAGCTTAAAAGGTAAAACTCGCTGCCATTGAGTTTACGGATTATGCACTAATATGGTGGGATCAATTGACATCAAGTAGGAGACGCAATGGAGAACATCCTATCACTACATGGGATGAAATGAAAGCGGTGATGCACGGCGATTCATTCCAACCCACTACCATCGAGAGTTATTCAACCGTCTTCAAAATCTTTCACAAGGTAACCGAAGTGTTGAAGATTACTACAAAGAGATGGAGGTGTCCATGATTCGAGCCAACATCGGCGAGGATCGAAGCCACAATGGCAAGATTCTAAGCGGGACTAAATCCGGACATTGCGAACGTGGTCGAGTTGCAACATTATGTGGAGATGGAAGACATGGTGCATATGGCCATGAAAGTGGAAAAACAGCTCAAAAGAAAGGGTGCCACGATCTTATGGGAGTTCAACATCAAAATGGGGCAAAGTTCATACAAGAAGACTCCTCCAATACCGTCCCACGAAAAAGGAGGACCACCGAAAGGAAGTAAGCCCATTGCGAAACCAGCAAGGGTAAGACTACCGCTACTCCAAATCGTTCCGTGACATACAATGTTTTAAGTGTTTGGGGCGTGGACACATTGCAAGCCAATGTCGAACCGCAACACCATGCTTCTTCGAGATGATGGAGAAGTTGAATCGGAACAAGAAGAGGATGAGAATGAAGATGTTGCCATCGAAGAAGAAGAATTAGAGTATGGCGTGGAAGGAGAGGTTCTTGTTGTCAAAAGAAGCCTAAGCGTACAATCCGTTGGAGGAAATGAACAACGAGAAAATATCTTCCATACTCGTTGCCATGTTGGAGGAAAGGTATGCTTTGTTATTATTGATGGTGGTAGTTGCACTAATGTTGCTAGTACCTTAATGGTAGATACACTTGGCTTGGCAACAACAAAGCATCCACAACCTTATAAGCTACAATGGCTCAACGATGGAGGAGAACTCAAGGTGACCAAACAAGTTCGAATTGTTTTCTCTATTGGGAAGTACAAAGGCGAGGTATTATGCGATGTCGTTCCAATGCACATAAGCCATTTATTACTTGGAAGGCCTTGGCAATTTGATAGGCGAGTGATCCATGACGGGTATACCAAACGGTATACGTTCACCCATGAAACAAAGAAGATCACTTTAGCCCCACTTTCTCCAAAACAAATACATGAAGACCAAATTTTATTGAGAGAAAAAATTGAAAAAGCCAAAGAGAGAGACCAAAATGGAGGTAAAAGCAAAGGAGTGTGATCAAAATGAGGAAGGAAAATCAGCATTCTTTCTAAAAAGAGAGAGTTGAAAAAGAGTTTAATGACAGCAAAGGAAGCACTTGTGCTCATGTACAAGGAAAATTTCTTGAATACTAACTACCTTGATCAAAAATTTGCCTGCTTTTGTTGTGTCTTTATTGCAGGAGTTTTTGATGACCTATTTCGGAGGAAATACCAAGTGGGCTGCCACCTATTCGTGGCATAGAACATCAAATAGACTTTGTTCCCGGGCCGTCATTCCAAACCGACCAGCGTGCGAAGCAACCCCGAAGAAACTAAGGAGTTGCAAAGGCAAGTATCTGAGTTGATGTCAAAAGGCTACGTGAGGGAAAGCCTTAGCCCATGTGCCGTGCGGTTCTACTTGTGCCAAAGAAGGATGGAACTTGGCGCATGTGTGTGGACTGCCGAGCGGTAAACAAAATTACAGGTAAAATATATCGTCACCCTATTCCTCGCGTAGATGACATGTTAGATGAGCTTAGTGGTTCTAACCTCTTTTCCAAGATTGATCTTAAAAGTGGTTACCACCAAATACGAAATGCGGGAAGGTGATGAGTGGAAAACAGCATTCAAAACTAAGCAAGGCCTTTATGAGTGGTTGGTTATGCCTTTTGGCTTAACTAATGCTCCAAGCACGTTTATGAGGTTAATGAATCATGTTCTTAGGCCATTCTTGGGTAAGTTTTGTGTGGTTTACTTTGATGACATTCTAATCTATAGTAAAACCATGGAAGAACATGTTCAACATTTAAGGTCAGTTTTGCTAGTTTTGAGGAAGGAAAAACTGTTTGCTAACTTACAAAAATGTACATTTTGTACTGACAGGGTTGTTTTCCTAGGTTTCGTTGTGAGTTCTGAAGGCTTGGAGGTGGACAAAGAGAAGGTTAAAGCCATTGAAGAGTGGCCACGACCAGCAAGCATTTCTCAAGTTAGGAGCTTCCATGGACTTGCAAGTTTTTATCGAAGATTCGTCCCCAACTTCAGCACCATAGCCGCCCCACTAACAAGTGTTATTAAGAAGAATTCTAAATTCTTTTGGGGGGAAGATCAAGAGAAGTCCTTTAATAGCATTAAAGATTGTTTAATACATGCCCCTTTACTTGCTCTACCTGATTTTAATCTAACTTTTGAAATTGAATGTGATGCATCAGGTGTAGGAATTGGAGCAGTTTTGTCTCAAGGTGGACGTCCTATAGCCTATTTCAGTGAAAAATTAAGTGGAGCTACGGCAATTACCCTACCTATGACAAGGAGATGTATGCTCTTGTGAGGGCAATGGAAACATGGCAACATTACCTTTGGCCTAAGGAGTTCATCATTCACACTGATCATGAGGCATTGAAACATATCCGGGGCAGCATAAACTCAACAAAAGGCATGCCAAATGGGTGGAGTTTCTTGAAACTTTCCCATATGTTATCAAGTACAAGAAAGGTAAGGAGAATATAGTTGCCGATGCATTGTCACGGAGGTATATTCTTTTAAACACTTTGGAATCTAAGTTATTGGGTTTTGTTTTTATTAAAGACTTATATGTCTCTGACTCTGATTTTGGAGAGATTTACAAAGCTTGTGAGAAAAGGTCAATTGAAAAATACTATAAGCATGATGGTTTCCTATTTAAGGAAGGAAGACTATGCATCCCTCAAGGTTCCATGCGTGAATTGCTAACTAAGGAAGCTCATGGAGGAGGATTAATGGGACATTTTGGGATAGCAAAGACTTTGGCTATACTTCAAGAGCACCTATATTGGCCTAAAATGAAACGAGATGTGGAGAGGTTGTGTGAGCGATGCATCACTTGCAGGAAGGCCAAATCTAAAGTCATGCCACATGGACTTTACACACCACTACCCATACCGGAAGCACCATGGATGGATATTTCAATGGATTTTGTGCTAGGGCTTCCACGTACCAAGAATAACAAAGATTCCATCTTTGTAGTTGTGGATAGATTCTCCAAAATGGCTCATTTCATTCCCTGTAACAAAACTAATGATGCCTCACATATTGCTACATTGTTTTTCAGGGAAATCTTAAGGTTACATGGCATACCAAGAACTATTGTGTCTGATCGGGATGTGAAGTTCTTAAGTCACTTTTGGAGAGCCCTATGGAGTAAGAGTGGTACTAAGTTACTATTCTCACCACTTGCCACCCTCAAACAGATGGCCAAACTGAAGTGGTGAACCGAGTACTTTCTATGTTACTTGATCCATCATTAGGAAGAATTTGAAAACATGGGAGGAGAGTTTACCACATGTGGAGTTTGCATACAACCGTTCGATCCATAGTACTACAGGGCGCACGCCTTTTGAAGTGGTGTATGGATTCAATCCATTAACACCGATAGACTTGTTACCATTACCCGCTGATCAAATTGTGAATAAAGATGGACTTAATAAAGCTGAATTTGTTAAGAAGCTTCATCAACAAGTGCGGGAGAACATTGAAAAACGAACCAAGCAATATGAGCAGCAAGCAAATAAGGGTCGTAAGCGAATTTCCTTTGAGCCAGGGGATTGGGTGTGGCTGCACATGAGGAAAGAAAGGTTTCGGCTCAACGAAAGTCCAAATTAATGCCTCGGGAGATGGACCATTCCAAATAGTCAAGAAGATCAATGACAATGCCTATCAATTAGATCTTCCAGGTGAGTTTAATGTTAGTGCAACCTTCAATGTTGCTGACCTATCTCCTTATGATGTAGATGACGATTTGGGGACAAATTGCTTTAAAGAGGGAGGGACTGATATGAACGTCAATGGCAAAGACCCAGAGAAGTACCCAGGTGGCCCCATTACTCGAGCAAGGGCCAAGGAGTTCCAAGCAGCCATGGAAAATATGTTTACATCAAGCTTGGGACGTGAGAAAGAAGAAATAATAAAGGGAGGAACACTTTACTTTGCTTATGCATGAATTTGCATGAGTATTTAAAGTTTGCATAACATTCATTGCATTCAATAAACATGTTGTTCATTAAAGCATGCGTTGCATTTAAACATGTAGTTCATTTAGTTATACACTTCATTTAACTAAGTAGTTCATTGATTAAACTAGTTCATTCAAGATTATTAGTTCATTGAATAAAGTTAGTTCATTAATTAAACTAGTTCATTCATCAAACTAGCTCATTTATTAAACTAACTCTTAATTGTTTACATGCATGTTTTCAATTAAAGATTGAATAAAGTTTACCTTTGTGTCTAGGTGCATGAGGGAAGATGAACGGTTTTACCAGATGCAAGAATATCAGCAGAATGTCTTCCAATTCTGGATGCGATACAGATGTGTTTGGATCCAGAAATCAATTGGACGTTATTCCTCCATCTCTTAGCTTTCCAATGCCTTTTGAATCACCTCAATCCGATATCGGGAGCTTGAGATACGAATGATTTACTGAAGACAGTGCAGGCTGAAATTTTTATTACAGGAATTTTATGCATGGATGATTTGAATGAATTTGAGCCAAGGAAGAGTTCTTTCATCTTCTACCAAGAGACAAGCAATTGATGGCCATCTTAATTCAGCAAATTCAAGGCATTCAAGGTTGATGTTATCACCATTCAAGTGGGGGTTTCAAAATTCATTGAGGAGACATGAAATGAAGGCTGGATGAAACTCACCTTTTATGACATTCAAGTCATATTAATCAGCTTGGAAGATGAAGAGTTGCACTTAAACTGGACAGCAAGGATGTCTACATTCATCCTTGTCCACATTCATCCCCTTTCTCTTCATATGATAGCAAAACAAGGCAGCCCAAGAGTCCTTCTTAATTTGGACGAAAATATGACTAAATTCAACCTCAATTTGTCTAAACTAATCAGCTTTGAAGATGAGAAGAAAGGACAAAGCATTCATGTGTATTCAAGTGCATTAAGATGAGCATTCATCTTTCTTGTAACACCTTTTCATATTCTGCCTACTTCTACTATAAATAGGCATCTTTAGGATCATTGTAAGATACACTTTTGAATATATAAAACATCTTTGAAAGATTGCTTTCATTCTTGTTCTCTTGTGGAACTTTATCGGCTTCAAGTTAGTCTTGTAGTCTTCATCCATTTCCCTTTTGTTATAGCGTTGGTTCCTAGCTCATCTATAGCTAGTGGGTCACGTTCCATATCCTACCACTTCATTTCCACTTTATTATATTGCTGGTTCCTAACTCTTTATAGTTAGGGGGTCACAATCCATCCTTTGAATTTCTTCATCTTAACGCCAACACCCCATCATCTTCACCTACATTTTCATCTTTTATTTTTTTTTCTTCCATAATCACAACTATCACTCTTCCTACACCCCTTCTACATATCTTTCATCCCATTATTTCTATTTCTTATTTATCTATTTCTACTTACATTGTTGTTTGAGTAATTTCAGAATACATTCAAAGCACTGCAGAGTTCTTACTAGAATCACGATCGGGCATTCACATATATGATTCAAAACTCATAGTCGAGATCATATCATGTTTGCCTATTCAATTGCGATTAGGAGGGTGCCAAGGACAAATCTATCCAACACCGCCACCATCAAATTCATCCTATCTCATTTTCTACATCAAGATCATGCTTTATTATCGTTTGTTGAACATGGAGTTTGGGGTTTTCTTGGATCATATTAGTGATTTTGCTAGATTAATTGTGATCTAGAGGGTTCCTAGATTTTGAGGTAATTCTTGGATCCTGGCTTCCGTATCATGAACTTTCCGTGACATGTGAATTTGTCGGGGTAATCACCAGTGGTATGATATCATGGCAGGTGGATTTACATTGGCATTCTCCAGATGCCTGTCATTGATCAATGGCTCATACTCCTCAGGTTGGGTAGGTTCATTGCACATCTTTGCTCCACTTCTAGTGGTGATGACTTTACACTGCTCAAAGCCAGTCCCTCGTGCAACTTCAATATTGCTGGGCAAACTCCCTTGTGGCATAAGCTAAAGATTTGGGCAAATTGTCCAACCTGTGTTTCCTGTGATTTGATCACTGCTTCTTGACTCGCATCCAAATTTCAATCCTGTTCATGAAGGCATTAGTCTTTTTCATGAAATTATTAGTCTCAGTCATATATGAATCAGTTTTAAGCATGAAAGCATTTAAAGTGGTTTCCAAAGAATTAGCTGTTGACTATTGTTGTGATAAAGGATTCTGTTGTCGTGACATGTTCTGTCCAAAACTTGATGCTTTAGTGGTTTGGCGAGATATATTGTTGAAATTGTTTTGGTTAATCCATGGAAAATTGGGTTGATTCCTCCATCCTGGGTTGTATGCATCGGAATATGGATTGTTGCTCCGATTGTAATTACCAACATAATACATGGACTCCGGGTTCTGTGGACACTCAAAAAAATCATGGTTATCATTACAAGAATCAAAGTAGGAATTGATTGCCTTAACTATTTACGTGCTGCTGGGTCTCTATAAATTTTGAACCATGTTGGTTAGTGCAGCCAATAGTGCTGAAATGGCATCGGATGAGTCACTCTCACTTTCTGTGGCGTGTCACCTTGTCTGTCCCTTCCTAGTATTTGGGAGCTAATAATCATTATTCGCAAGTCGATCAAGAATCTCAAATGCTTCCTCTGGTGACTTATCTAGAAGTGCAATTTGTTGAGGCATCTAGCATCATCCTAGTTGGTGTGTTGACTCCATTGTAGAACATCACTACTTGCATCCATTCTCTGAATCCATGCATGGGACATTTGCAAAGAAGCTCTTTGTAATGATCTCAAGCCTCATACATGGATTCGTCATCTGCTTGATGGAAAGAAGTAATATCATTACGCAATTTATCTGTCATGCTAGTAGAATTATACATGACAAGAAAACTTTGGCATAGATCCATCCAAGATTCTAGAGTTCCAGATGGTATATTGTTCAGCCATGTTCTCGCCCTATCCCTTAGTGAATAGGGGAATAGTTTAAGTCCAAGGACATCCTCATAGACTCCTTGTTGTCTGAATGAATCACAAACTTCTAAGAAAGATCTTAGATGTTGCTTGGTATCTTCAGTTGCTGAGCCGCCAAATTTCTCAATCGAATTAAGCATATTAAATATTATTGGCTTCAATTCGAAACTTGCGGCTTGAATCTCAAGAGTAACAATTCCTGAGTTGAGATCATCAAGGTCTAGTAGTAAGTGATCTTTGATAGGTCTATTATGTACTTGTACTGGTTGCTCAGCTACGGCTACATCGTCTCTTACCGAAGCATTCTGATTGCCATTGGTAATTGGTTCTACAATAGCTGCTCGTAGTTCTTTTATTCTTTTACGGAATACGCGTTCAATCTCAGGTTCAAGTGGGCAGTCTTGTGTCATTGGTCTCGCCCTAGTCATACAAAGATGCAAAACCAAAGAGTGTTAGCCACTTGAAACAAATAGAATAAACTAAAAAACAAAAATAAATAATGCAAGAAATTAGAGATGAAATCGCTATTGCCAGTCCCCGGCAACTGCGCCAAAAATGTTTTGCCTGTTTTCAGTGCTACGCAAATGGTGCAAGTGAACACGTCGCAAGTAATAAGTGATAAGTATAGAGTATCGTCTCCACAGGGGCTAGACTAAAGGATTTAAGCTCTTTACTCCTTACACTGAAATAAGAAAATGATTTTGGTGATAGATAATGATAAAGAAAAATAATAATAAAGTAAATAAATGGAGATTGGAAAGGAGATAAAGTAAATCAATGAGACAGTAGGTTGGCTTATTAGGATTGAGAGTATGCTGGATGAGTTGCTTTAGCAAGTTGAATGCTGGAGGCAAGTGAAATGCTGAGGTGAATAGATTGACGTAGCAAAGTAATTGCTAAGGTTAGTCATTTCCTATAAGTAAAACTCTTTGTGACCAGTGAAATGCATTAGCAAGTGGTTTTAATTGGAAGAGGACTCTCCTTGGCAAATGATCGCCTTGGCAAGTTAATCGATGCGCGGTAAGTGCGACACCATGACAAGTCAATTGTTCTCTGATGCTTGGTGGAGTGTTCTTCAACGCATTCACGTTATTTCTAACATAAAGGGCTGACACTTGTGCAATCTTTGGTGATACGTCTGTCACATGTTACTTTACAAAGAGTGAACACCATCGATCTTTGAACCATTGTTAGCCGCTTGAAATTCACTCTTTATCCACGCTTTCTTCACTTTTCACTTTTAGGAAACTTGGTTCAAGAGGGAATTATAGTCCCCTTCAGCTCTCGCGATGTTAGGGAACCAAGATTCACTTTAGCCTTTTGATTTCCATCAACTCTCGTAATGTTTGGAAATCAACTCAGTCAAGGAACCTCCAGTGGCTGTCACTACACTAGAGTTCCTTCCTACGAATCCTTAATGATCTCACTCTCCCTTTGCTATCACCGATCAAGGATTTAAGTTTCAATAAGGGTATCTCCCCTCAAGTGTTTATCTCTAAACTACTCGATTTGTAAAGAATGAAGATGAATCAACATCATTGCATTTAACTTAAACCAAAATAATAACATCCATGCAAAAACTCTCAAAACCTAATAAACCAAACCATCTAAATTTAGTTCATGGTTGGGTGAAAAGAAAATACAAAAGTAAATTCCTCAAACATGGTGAAAGCCCAATACGATCTCTCTCTACTCTTCAGTTTCTCTCCCCTCTTTTTTCCCGTGATTTAGATCTCCTTAAATAGATGAGGAGAAGAGATTGATGCGTGAGATAATGATAAGGTATAGGCTTTGATTTGGATTTCAAATGGTAGAAGATAATCTTGTTGAATTCGAATTTGAATTGGAAGAATTATCTCTTGCATTTATCTTGGGAATTATCTTTTGCATTTATCTTGGGCGGTTGGGTTTATCCTGGAATTATCCTCTGCACCTTATCCTTATCCACTCCTTATCCAATATTATCCGTACTTGCCATAGCATGCTTCGACAATCAACTCGGCAAGTCATCCTGCACCACAAAAGTTCAAAAGAGCAGTATTTTCCTACAAAAAGTAATAATTTGCATGGCCAGGCCCATTGGGCTGAGAAACTATGAAACATGCATGAATGACTAATAATGCAACTAAAAATGAGCTTAAGTCTGTTAATAATGCAAGTGAAAGGGTAAGAATGTAATACCCCAAATTTGGGCTTAGAAGAATGTTACCACTTTTGAATTCTTAAAAATTTATTCTAATGTGTGATAATGCAGCTAATTTAAAAGTATATGACCAAAAAAAAGAAGAAAGAAATATAATATCCCAAATTATAACTTAGAATTTTTGATGTGATTCGAATGTGGCTCGAATTAATTAACATGCTATTAGAATATTTGAATTATTAAAATCAGGACTCAATTGAGAATGTTCGGTAAGTAAGAGCCAATAATATATGAGCTCAAAAGAAAGTAGTGTAAACTTTGGTTTGTGCATGTAAAATTTATATAAATTGAAGGGCATAGACACTTGTCTAGCCAAAATTAAAACGTGGGAGTTAAGGGGGATGTTTTGACCCAGCATTTGATGGAGAGATAGATGTATCAATTTTGCATCTTCTTTCCTTCTCCTCTATGCTTCACCGAAACTCAAACTTGGAGAGAAATGTGAGAATTCCATCATGCTTAAAAACTTGGGTGGAATCGGCTAGTCCTTGTTGTGAATTTTAGTTTAAGGTAAAAGCTATTTACCTTCCTTTCTATATTAAGACTTGTATGCTGGTTGGAATCTTATGTTTTGTTACATATATATATATATATATATATATATATATATATATATATATATATATATATATATATGTGTGTGTGTGTGTGTGTGTGTGTGATTTCCCTTAAGCTAGCCGAATGGCGTATTGATCATATTGGATGATTTTAAGAGTTTATGTTATGTCTATATGAATTTTGATGCTTTTAATAGAGAAAAATACTTGAATGGAATGAAAGGGGACATGGATAATAAGTTAGAAGCTGTTCGAATAGGTCCTTGACATTATTAAACTTGATGTTTAAGCTTAATTTGGATGATATAGTCTGTTAATCAAAATAAGATTGTTTTATACCACCATACATGTATGTGCGAATTAAAGATTTAATTGGTCATGTGGATAATGTTTAAAACTGTCCAATTGAAATTTGAATGTGTTGGAATTGTTTAGTAAATCAATAGGGTTGTTTTGTGAACAAACTGGACTGAATGAGCATGAATCTAGAATTGGTCATTTCTTGAATTGTATTCTATCAATTGGATTTCCATTATATGTATGCTAGTAGGATTAATTTCTGTAAACAAGAGAATATGTGGGCTGTTTTGCTATGAAATTATGTATACATGTTTAAGTTGGGTTGATTTGTGTAAACATGATAATCTATGGACTGTTTTGATGTATCCAATTGGAATTAGAATCAAAACTACCCAGATTTTAATGTTTAAACATGTGAATATATGAAATGGTACATATGTGTAAAAACAGGGCATGAAATGTAAATACATGAATTTGGGAGCTATCTTAGACATGTATGAGAGTGAAAATAAGTTATATTAACATGTTAGAACTACCATCTAGGTGAATAATGAAGCTAAAATCAAGCCTAGTGAAATCTGCCCAGAAAACTCTATTCTGGGCAGCAACTTTGAAAATTCACTATAAATTGTATCATTTGAATTAAGGGCTGAAATTTATATGAATGGAACCATAATATGTCTAGTTTCACATGCAACAAATGGAATTGAATTCTGAACTATAAAACAGATTTTAGAGATGAAACACTATGGACAGTGCAAATTGTCCAGTGTTGTAAATTGCTTGTCTTTAAACAAAAAACTGTATTAATTGGCAAAGAACTAAAATGCAAGGCCTATATGGTTAGAAAGAAAATTAATTTATCTTTCCAATGGTGTAAACCAATTGACATTCCGACGTACGGAATGAAAGTTATGCACGTTTAAGTAAGCAGTGCACCTGATGCCAGGTAGCAGCAGTTTAGATGTTATTGGTCTTGTATATGTGATGTATTAACCTTGTTGCTATGTTGAATGATTTTGTGATTACATGTTTTGACCTTGTTCTATCTATGTGATTTATTAGACCAAGGAGAGGACTTTGGAGAAGGATCTAAAGTCGAGCATTCAAGGGATAAGAAAAGGGGATAGTCTTGCAAGACTAGCTAGCTTGGAGTATTGTGAGTGTTGTTTACAATAGGGTTAGGACTTAGGTCCTAGCCAAATATTCATGACTACCTTCTTGCTATTGATATGCCATGATAATGAACTTAATTTAACTTGAATATGAATAAAAAGGGAAGAAGAGTTTAAGCTAAAATTGTGAATAATAGTGACATGGATCTTGATAAATCAATTAAAAGAAAGTATAAACAAATGCTTGATTTCTTGCCTTGGTTGTGATCCTTTCAAATGATTACTAGAATTGGATTTTGTTCTTACTTGATTCGTTGTATACTACTTGCAAATATGTTTGAATGATAGACTTGAAATGTAATGTGGTTAAGTTTGGCTTGTGAAGTATGTATAATGTTTGTACATGTTAAATGACTTGAATTGAGTAGGCTAAGCTTGTATTCGAATGCTTGCTTGATAGTGCTCTATGATGTAAATGTTTGATTTCTTGCTGCCTTGGGTGTGAACCATCGAATGTTTGCTTGTATGGACTTCTATGATAAAAATACTTGATAACATGAATTAAGTCATGAAATAAAGACCTTGCTTGATGCCTAAGATGGCATATGTAAAATGTTACTTGAATAGCAAGTTAAATTTGCAAAATGATGAGTTAAGACTCAATTGGCCTAAGGGCTAAGCTTGACCTTGATATAACTTTCTTGAATGTGATCCTTGAACATGAATTGTCTTGCCTTGAACATGGAACACTTGAAAACGTGAAAAGTAATTGAAGAGCTAAGGCTCAACTAGCCTAAGGGCTAAGCATGATATTGCTATAACTTGATTGAATGCAATTCTCAAATATGAATTATCTCAACTTGAACACGAAAGCATAAAACATAAGAAACAACAACAAGCTTTAAAGTATAAGAATACCCCTCTAATAAAAGTTTAAAGATTAAAAAGACTTAAATTGCCTACAATGGAAGTCCTTGGATACAATGGTATGATACATGGTATACTTGGGACTACGGTCCATGAGCCACGACTCAGGGGTACATCCCATTACATGTAATATGTTATTGGCGACAGTTGGAGGTAACGGGGGAGTTGTACGGAGATTGGCGACAGTTGGAGGTAACGGGGGAAGTATAGGATTTCATGCTTCCGATGTTATCCATTGCTATGTACTTTGATCAAAATATCTCTTGGACCTTTATGGTCAAACACGGACCAATGTTATTCATGACCAATTGTGATCCGAGGCAAACATGTTAAAAAGATACGAACCTTATTGAGAAATTGAATAAGAAATTCAAAAGAAAATCTTGAATACTTGAACTATATCTTGAAATACTTAAATGACTTGACAAGAAATCTTGAACACTTGAATCACTTGACATGAATCCTTGAAATAAAGAAATTCAAAAGAAAATCTTGAATTATATCTTGAAATATTTAAATGACTTGACAAGAAATCTTGAACACTTGAATCACTTGACATGAATCCTTGAAATACTCGAATTGCTTGACATGTAATGCTTGATTCTTGACATGAAACTCTTGAAATGATAATTGCCTATGCTTGGACCTTGTATTGTATGATTTGCTACCTGGAATGGCTTATGGTCTCACTTGAGCTAATATCTACTTGATTTGGTTTGCTTGAATTGCTTGACATGCAAACTTGATTACTTGAACATATTACTTGACTTGTATACTCGAACTTCTTGTTACATGATTGTTACTTGAAAAAGATCTCAATCTTACTTGAATTAATGAGTGTTACTGCCATGTACATCTTGTACATGAAAATATGGACTGATTTGGCATTGTGAATTATGTGTACATGTTATATGACTGAAATTGGCTATATTAAATGAAAATATGGACTGATTTGGCATTGTGAATTATGTGTACATGTTTATGACGAAATTGGCTAGATTAAATGAAAATATGGACTATTTTGGCATTGTGGATTGTGTGTACATGTTATATGATTGAATTGGCTAGACTAAATGAAAACATGGACTGTTTTGCATTGCAATAATGTATAAATGTGTATAATGGACAGCTAAGTAATAAGGCTCAAATTAAAGAAAGTAAACAAGCAATAATTAAGGCTTAAGGCTTACATGCTACTTAAAATGTATACTTGTACACTTGATAAACTTGTCACATGAAATGCTACTCAAAATGGACTTATACTCTCACTTGAATCAATGTGTATAACTTGTGAACATATATTGAGTGATAAGCTTGAAATAAATTGTGATTATGTTACTTGACTTGGAAATGTTGTGATTTGCTTAAACATGCTATCGATTGATTTGAAATGATTGAAGATTGAATTGTGATCTATGATTTTAATTGTCATGCTATCTTGCTATTCGAATGATACTAGAAAATGTTCACTTGATAATTACTCGACAAGCTTACCATGCTGCTTGATTTGCTTGACAAATTGGTTACTTAACATTTGCTTGCTTTGATATTTGATTGCTATAAGTATGATGATACACGAGTTCATGATTTTTGCTTGACTTGGAATGCTATAAACCCTTAATAGGGCTACTTGATTAATGGAGACATGACATAATAATTGGTTAGATAGTACTACCTCACTAAGTACATATCGTACTTATCACTCTCGTTTCCTCTCTTCCCAAACCATAGATTAGGTGTTTCAAGGTGAATTGCTTGATCCCAAAGTCAGATTTCTCGAGCTTGAAGTAAGGCACAAGCAAAGCATAAGTATAAATCGATACTTGTTTGTAATACTCCTAGTAGTTAGTGGCACCTAGATATTTGTATATGGTTAAGCTAAGTCATGCATTTTGATACTTGAAAGATCTTTTGTATATATGTATGAAGTTGGCCTTTAATGTTGTCAACTTGGTAGCTAGAACTCTATGTGTAAATGTTAAAATTTCATGTGAATGAATGAGTCTTGTTGCGCATATATATGTACTAAAATGAACAATGGAAATGTTTATTGTTATACTTGATCTTGTTAATGCCATGTAGGTAAGGAGTGATATGTCACATGCTTACTTGAAGTTATTTTTTAATGTACGTACATAAAAGTATGACTAGTTAAACCCACATGAAATATTTACATGATTTAAATGGAATGTTGGATTGAAAAGAAAATGTTCTAGTCTATATAGGCCATTCGAATGCCTTGCTTGTTCACATGCCTAAATAACAATTCACCTTGAATGGAGAATTAAAGGTAATCAATCCCATTAAATGACCTATAATTTCTATGAAACATGATATGCTTGCTTGAGATATGTTCGACTTCATGTATATATGATTGTGTTTAGTCAAACTTACATGAAATATTTACATGTCTTGAATGTAATGAGATTGGGTTAAAATGAAACATGCTAGTCTAGGTATGCTAATTGAAAGTTTATATGATCCCATGGATGTAGATTTGAAAATGAATAAGCTAACTGGTAACCTAGATGAATAATATGATAGACATGCTTGTATACTTGATTGTGAATGCCTTGCTAGTTAAGAATGCTATTTGAATGCTACATATGACTACATGACTAAGTAGTTATTAATCTTTGAATGTAACTTAAAAATGACTAATTAAGGGTTGGCATATAATGAACAAGAATGATAAACATGTCTTGCTTGTATGATCAAAAGTAATTGTCTAAATTGCTTTCTTGCTAATCACTCATCTCGCCTATTAGAGATGAGTTCCTGAAAAGTTTTAAATTATTCGTGTTTCCAATGTTCCCCATAACGCTCCTCAGCCGATTTACTACTAAACCGGGTGGGGGTGCTACAAAGAAAAACAATACTTTTCAACACTTATCAGTACGCTATGTTGATTTTGTGTATCCTGTTTGCTAAAGTTTGGAAATCTTACAATTTAGTCCATGTTTGTTATGTATGCAATTGAATGAGTTTGGATGATCGTTTTGAGTTGAATTTTGACATGTGAGCATGGAATTGGACTAATTATGGTTGGGTAATCTTAATTGTGATAACGACCCTATAATTTGCTAGAATTACATTTTGGTCCCTAATATAAATTATTAAGCAAATGAACTCCTTTCGCAATCTGTTTCAATGTGATGTTTCTGTTGAAGCATGTTCACTTAGGATAACAATAATATACATTTAGACAAGATAAAAAGAAAAAAATAGGCTCAATTTAGGTTAATAGATCGGGTTTGCTTTAGCAAACCTAATATGGCTATTTTAGTCCGATTTTGGCTAGGCCGGGGTAAGGGGGTTACATCACCCTAACTTTACTTCCGCACATCACCTACCATTACACCCTTTCTTTTGCAGCCATCTTTCTTAGCAGGAATTACCTGCATGCCTTCATAGATCCTGCAATCAAGGGTCATCTTCAACAACACCAAGGACGGACTACTTGCATTCTATAATTTCATTTTTTTGTTTTGCATTGGGGACAATGCAATCTTTAAGTTTGGGGGAATAAGCCTAGGAGTTGAAATTCACCCCCATTTCAAAAAAAAATTCTAAGCAAATGCAAGGTTCCCTTTGTATTGAAAATCTTTTTCTTGTATTTGATGTGTAAATCTTGAATTGTTCTAATCATTGATAAGTTTGTTGGATATACATGATGGATGATTACATTTTTAACTCTTCATTGATATATTTGTTTGTTTGATTAGAGATTATCTAACATCATTCCTTTGATTTTTGATGACTTCTACATGTTTCAGCATCTGCTATATAGATATATTAGTATATCTTATTAAGTATAAATAAATGGCATTCCAATGTGAGTGCAATAAAATAAAAGTAGCTTTAAGGGGGAACACTCCTCTGCATGCATTAGAAAAATGAATCTGGCTAAAGGTTGTCGTTGCATGAGTGTGTATCATTGCAATAAAGTGCTTCCTGGGGGTTTGTTTCACAACATCTTACTTCTCAGGTCTAGGGTGCATTCATTGTTTGATATCTCTTGCTACATAATTAAAAAAGGAGAGAAAAAAATGAAAAATACCTATTGTTATTTGTGGTACTAAATAAATGATGATAGGTGGAATGAATCTGAGATGATAGGCATGATGTTAGATATTCTTGTATTGTTTGCTTATCTATTCATGTGGAGTTGATTGTGCAATTTTCTATCTTGTCGATGCAATGAATTTATTGGTTGATTTGAATGATTCATGTATCTAGAATGCCTCAAAATTGTTGTGGGACCTTGTTGCTTTAATTTTACTTGAGGGCAAGTAAAAACTCAAGTTTAGGGGTGTGATAGCTCTTTAAGGAGCATATATTTTCCCTAGATTTATAGATTTAATTGTCCCCACATCAATTTCTATTGCATCTATTTCTGCATTTTCATGTCTATTTCTGCATTTTATCTAACTCAGTTTCAGTTGCTCTTATTTCATATATTTTTGCCTATTTTGCCTTGTTATCACTACATTTCTAATAACCTTGCAGAGAAAGTTTCACCACTGCAGCCAGCTCGACACCCCATCTGCTAATTGTCCAGTCTGCTAAAAGATAAGGATGACCCTGCCAGCTATATTATTTTTTGTAACAAACTCTATACAGATCAGGGTCACGCAAAACACCTGTAGGACATGTGTCCGTTCTTGGACAGCCTATATGAGAAGAGAAGAGAGAGTGGCGTTATTTCCATTTTTCATATCATCTTCAACCCTCGAGAATTCTCTACCTTTCCATGGCGGCTTAAGCTCATTTCTGGAGATTCGAGGTGAAGTAAGGCAGAATTATCTAAGGAGAAAAGGAATCAAGTGCTGAATCGAGGAAAATACTTTGTTATCTTCTTAAACTCTTCTTAGTTTAGGTGTTTGTTGGCGATTACTTTTGTATTTTGTGCTTACTTGACGATGGTTTAAGCTTTTGAGCATTATATGAACTTGTTGAAACCATTTCTTCAGTTTAATATATGTAACCCCTTGACCCGGCCTAGATTCCAAACGAACCGAACGACCTACATTGGGTTTGCCGAGACAAATCCGAACAATTTACTTAGAGAACGCTCTCATTTTTTTTCCTTTTTATCTTGTTTAAATACATAATGAAGTCCTAAGGTGAACATACTCGCAGCGGTGAAATTTATAATTAAACCGGGCATCGAATTGATATCCAATTAGACGATAACACACTTTAGGGACCAAATTGCAATTTTGGAAAATTAAGAGGACTTCCTTTATTCCAAATTTATCAAACCCTAATTAATCAGGTTTCATGCATGTTAGTTAAATTTTAAATTAAAATAATCACCCAAACTCATTTAATTTCATGATAAAGAAACATGGACTAAACTGGAAAAGATTAAAACTTCAAAAAGCATATTACCAGAAATAATAGATAGTGTATCGATACGCCCCTCTCCCATATCGATACAGGTTCATTCTACAAAGGGTATCGACACGGTCCTCAAGCGTACCGATACGGTTGTTCGATATCAAAAATAGGGGATTCTAGTAGCTAAATGGTGCACCGATACAGTTTCCCGTGTACTGACACCAGGCAAAATTTTTAGCTAGGTGTACCAATATGCATGTGCATTTTTGCACAGACCTGATATGAGACATCTAAATAAACATGTTCAAATAGGGAGTAACCAAAACAACCCTCCCAATTGCAACTTGGTCACATGCCTCTTATTACTACAAAGTATTTATAAATTGTACTTGAATAGCTTCGCCCTTGGATTGTCTCTTGCTTGCTCATTGTCCAAAAAGGCTTACTTCTCTGCATTGATGAGAAAGGAGAGCGTAAGCTTATAGCTTAGTGAGGGAATCTCAAAAACACTCATCAATGCATTTAAAACCATTTTGTTTCCAAATAAGTATTACATCTCATGCTTCTATAGTCTTTCCAAAACATGCAATTTGAAACAATTGGAACACATGTATCATGGATTTCTATCATAAACCTCAATTTAAACTTTCTCATGCTAAAATCTCAAATAGCAAGCTTAAAGTGCATCTCATGTATAAACCATATTACACAAAACATAATCCATTTCTCATGATACATTATATCATATATTGGCATTGAAGTGACTCAAAACCAATTCCATTCTATTTTATAAAAACAAATCGGATACATGGATTTGCCAAGTGGCTGCTTCGATCACTTCACATATATCCTCGAACCGGAGCAGCCCTCAACGGTTATGATGTATAAATCCACCAGCGGGAGAATTGGTACACTTTTGCCCCCTCGACACACATGAGGCGACTTATTATAGTGTACTTTAAACCCCATGTCTAGCCAACTATATCTGATAACTTTTAATCTCATCCACTTGCCAATATACTCTGTAAAACCACATTACCTTACTGTTATACATATGCATCAAATCAAACCAATTTCAAATACAATTAAACTATGTATTCTAGTATTCTCAAAACTCATTTCATAAACTATTTATCATTCTCAATAATCATCACATATGATCATTTGCAACATCTTTCATTTCTAAAACAAGCATATAATAGAGGTAATCAAAATCATAAACATGTGCATGAGATTGTATTTTGCAAAACTGAAAACAAGAGTGAGAACATCCGATACTTACTGCCGAGCTTAGACAAGTGTTTGAAACTTAATCTAAACTCCCAAAATCTCTTTCAAACCTTTTAAAAGCAGTAAACCACGTTCCCACTCACCTACAACACAATGTTCACTAGCCAATGCAAAATCAAGCTTTCGAAGCCTCTGCAACCTCTCCAAAAGCTAAAGGATCTATCTCCCCTATTTTTACCCATACAAAAAATAGAGGATTAATGCATTTCCAAGCATCTCTAATTTCCAGCAACAATTATACTCAACTTCACCTCACTAAAAAACCATCAAACGCTTCCTTAACACAACCGAAATCATCACCAAACTCAACCTAAACAAAGCCCAGCCAAAACCTAACCATTTTAACATCTTAACACCATCAATTAACATCCGAAAACAACAATATATCAACCTTATATCTCGAGCAACCTTTCAACACCAAGATCACCTCAAAATCTAACTATTTACAACCTAGAAAAAATAGCAAGTCACTTAGTTTTGGGATTCCTTTCATTATTAATCTCTTCTCATAACATTAAAACATATCTTATACATGATCTAAATCAATTAGAATTAACATAAAACCAGATCCATGTAAACACTCTTCAAATTCCTCATCAAAACTCAATTAAAACATTATAATCATGATTTAATCATAAATGCATAACAAAAAATAGTTGTAAAGGATCAAGAACTTGGGAATTTCAATAAAGAACATTTAATTAGGGGAAAGAAACAAAAATCACGTCTAATTGTTGATTTCTCCCTTAATTGGCAAGATTTGAGTGAATGCTCAAAGAAAACAAATAGGATTTGGTGTAGGAATCAATTAGGAATTCAAAAAGGAATGATTCTTGAGGATTTTGGAGTAAAATGGATAGTTTAGATGCTGAGAAAATTTGAGAGCAAAAGTAGTTACGTAAGAAAATTAAATTGGTTATTAAAATCCTTTTAATCAAATCTTTTTTATTTTTATTTAATAACATTTTAAAATAGCCTAAATTAAGGGGAAAATCTGATTAAAAACTTTGGCAAATTAGCTCCTTAAAGATTCTATGTTTTGTCCCTTTTACGATTTAGTCACCAAAATGGTTTTGAAAACTTTACATTTTAGTCACCAGACCAAAATGTCCCAAAATCTAATTTTATTTCTTCAAATTGAGTTTCCCAAAACCCTTAGAATATTAATTAAACATTTTCTAATATTTTTTCATATTTTATTTTAGCAAAAAATATTTTATTAAAAATTAATTCCCGAAACTAGCTCGAATCGCCTAATTTGGTTCCCCTAAACCGTCTAATCAATCTACCTAACATCTAGGCCCAAATCCGGGGCATTAAAACTCTCCCCCTCTTAAGAAATTTCGTCCTCAAAATTTGCCTAACGGAAAAAGGTAAGGAAACTACTTCTTCATGTCCCCCTCACTTTCCCACCTGGCTTCCACTACACCACGATGTTACCACGACACCTTTACCAACTCTATGGTCTTTCTATGAAGAACCTTACTGCTAGGATCCAAAATTTTCATCGACTCCTCGTCATAGGTCAAATCTGTCTCAACTCCAACTCCTCAACAGGCATCACATACAATGAGTCTGACCTATATCTCCGAAGCATCGATACATGGAAAACATCATGTATCTTCTCCAACCACAGGTAACCTCAACCTCCAACTTCATAGGTAACCTCAACCTATAAGCAACTGGACCAACAAGCTCCAACACCTCATAAGGCCCAATGAACCTTGGACTCAACTTGCCCTTATGTCCAAACCTCCAACTGCAAACTCAATCTCCCTACGCTTCAAGTCAGCATATGGCTTTTGCCAATCCAAAGTCACTTTCAACCGATCACAGATAAGCTTCACCTTCTCATTAGTGTCCTTCAGCACATCAGGCAGGGAAATATACTTTTCACCCACCTCAGCCCAACAAAGTGGCATACGACACCGCCTACCATACAAAGCTTCATACAGAGCCATTTGAATACTAGCCTGATAACTATTGTTATAGGGAAACTCCACCAATGGTAGTTGCTTCTCCCACGTTACGTGAAAATCAATGATGTAACAACACAACATATCTTCCAACACTTGAATAACGCGTTTAGATTGACCATCCGTCTGAGGATGATACAAAGTACTGAAATTCAACCGCGTACCCAATGCCTTAAGCAAACACTCCCAAAACTTTGTTGTAAAACACGGATCCCTATCTGATACTATAGACTTTGGCACTCCATGCAACCTCACAATCTCAGCAACATACAATTCCACCATCTATCTAAATTATACACCATATACACAACCAAGAAATGCGCACACTTTGTAAACATATCCATAATCACATGGAATTCTTCTATTATGACTTCAAAGGCAATCTGGTTACAAAATCCATGGTAATGTTCTCCCACTTCCATTCTAGGATTTCCAACGGTTGCAGCAACCCATGAGGAAATTGATGCTCAACCTTAACACGCTGACATGCCATACATCAAGCAAAAAAATCAGCCACATCCTTCTTCAAACCAACCCAAAAATATTCCTTCAAATCCCAATACATCTTTGTACATCCTGGATGCATAGCAAAAGGAATCAAATGAGCCTCAGTCAAGATAGCGTGCCTTAACTCCTCATCTTTCGGCACAACCACCCGACTCTTAAAGCACAAAACACCTTCATCATTAAAAGAAAAACCCGTTTGATTGCCATCCATAATATCCTTAACATGCGATACCAACGAATCATCCTATGGTTGTTTCTTCTTAATCAGCTACAACAACGATGGCTTCACTTGCAACTCGGCCAACAAACTACCATCTAGCGTCACACTCAACCGAGCAAACATTGCTCTCAACTCTACTGCAACCTTCCTACTCAAAGCGTCAGGTTCAACATTAGCCTTACTCGTATGATACTCCATCATCAAATCATAATCCTTGAGCAACTCCAACAATTTCTTTTGCCTAAGATTTAACTCCTTTTATGACATCGAATACTTCAAACTCTTGTGATCTGTATACACAACACACTTCTCACCATACAGATAAAGCCTTTAAATCTTCAACGTAAACACCACCGTAGCAAGCTCTATATCATGCGTAGGATAATTACACTCGTGCACCTTCAACTGCCTAGATGCATAAGCCCCAACTTTACCCCCTTACATCAACACACACCACAAACCAACATAGGATGCATCGCTATAAACTACAAACTCTTTCCCGGCTCAGGTTGAATCAAGATCGGATCTTGCGTCAAAGCCTCCTTCAACTTATCAAAAGCTTGTTACCTACTCTCCATCAACTCAAAATTTACATCCTTTCGCAACAACTTTGTCAGAGGTGCAAAAATCCTCAAGAAACCATCCACAAAATGATGATAATACCCTACTAACCCTAAGAAACTACAAAACTCCGTC
Source organism: Hibiscus mutabilis (assembly GCA_019671005.1). Classification (NCBI taxonomy): domain Eukaryota; kingdom Viridiplantae; phylum Streptophyta; class Magnoliopsida; order Malvales; family Malvaceae; genus Hibiscus; species Hibiscus mutabilis. The sequence continues at coordinate 11,845,174 of CM033755.1, read as the reverse complement.
ATTGACTTAGGTTGCTTCAAATTCACAACTGTTTCAATCTTCTGTGGATCCACACAGATACCTTCTGCTGAAACAACATGGCCAAGCAAGACCACTTGCTTAATCCAAAACTTACACTTTCTCAACTTGGCATAAAGCTTATTATCCAACAGAACCTGCAAAATAATCTGTAAGTGTCAATCGTGATCTTCATCGGTACGAGAGTACACAAGAATGTCATCGATGAACACTACCACGAATTGATCCAAGAATTCATGGAATACCCGATTCATCATGTCTATGAAAGCTGTGGGCATCACTAAGAACTCATAATGCCTGAAATATCAATCTTGAAAAACACCGCAGTACTCTGTAACTAATCAAGCAAATCATCAATCCTCGGCAAATGATACTTATTCTTAATCATCAACTTGATCAGTTGCTGATAATCAATGAACATTCTTATCGTGCCATCCTTCCCTTTTACAAACAACACCGGTGCTCCCCACGGTGACACACTAGGTCGAATGAAACCATGATCCAGCAACTTCTAAAGCTGCGTCTTCAACTCTTTTAACTCCTTCAGTGCCATGCGATATGGTGCAATTGACACTGGAGTCGTATCTGCATACGTCTCAATGCAAAAGTCTACCTCCTTATTCGGTGGTAATCCATACAACTCCTCCGAAAACACTTTTAGAGAATCACAAACGGTACAAATATCCTGGGCATGCACCTCCTTCATATTTGGATTCATAACATAAGCCAGATATACCTGACCCCCAAGATTCATCAACCTCTACGCTTCTAAGGCTAATACTACATTGGACAAGAATTTAACATTCTCTCCCACAACCACCACTTCATAATCTTTGACAAGTTTCAATAAACCCTCTTGGTCTCAAAATCAACCATAACCTTATGCTCGGACAACCAATCCATCCCCAAGATCACATCAAAACCATGAAATGGCAACTTCATCAAATAAGCCGCAAACATGTGACACTTGAACCATCAAATGACATCTCTTAAACAACCCCCTAGCAACTACTGTCTCACCAAAAGAACTAGTTACTCGTATACACACATCTAACACTCCAACGAGTATATCAAGAAAACGTACGAACTACAAATTAAAAGTACTTGCAATCATATTTATACCATTCTTTCCCACGTGATGCGCGTAGATCCTTGCCGGCCTACCACCCTCAAGTTGAACCGCCACGGTAAGAGAAACTGTTCTCTGACCTTCATCCTTATGCTAAAAATTACCTCAACCGTGCCCACGGCCTCTCTGTAGTAACAACAACAGGCACAAGAGCCTGTCCAACCCTAGCCAACTATGGACAATCACGCCTTATACGATCCCGCAAACCACAGGACATCGCTGATGTCACAACTTCGCTAACCACACAACTACCTAAGAAAATTTCCTTAACGAATTCCAATAGCAATCAGCTGGTCCTAGAAAAACACGCACTCCTAATACCAACCTTGGTCACTTCAAATCTGACACAACTTCAACCTTTGGAAACCCACCTTAAACACTTTCCAAATAAAGAATCTCTTTGCTAGGCTAACTTCCATCAAAGTTTCATTAGTCTACGAAAAGTCATTCTCAAGTGTGAACATATGTATGCATGATTACCTATATGCCCACATAGATGCCTATGCACGTGTATGCAAAACCTCTAGTGTCATGCACAAATGTAAGCATGTAATGACATATTTAATTATATACATATAAGTGTTTTGTACTGTGCATGACTAACAATTCACACTTACTAACAGCATTTCGGACCAAACTTTCAAGACTTAGTCGCATCCTCAAAACATCTCATTTAGCTTGCCAAAACTTGCACCTACCTCAATTATGGACAAACACTTCACTTCAAAGCCTATTAGCCAAACTTGATTATCAGACAAGATTCATCTCATCACCTCAATACATGAAGATACCACCACTTTTATACTTTCTTAATGTTTGCCATCACATTTCAAAAGAATTCAAGAGCGTACCAAAGTACATCTCAACACTGAACCTAACTTCACAACCAAAAGACAACTATGATAACATCATCTAGAACATCTCTAGAAAGGATCCCTAACAGCACAAACTTATGGAATCCAAACATTCTCAACTCCTGATTTAATAACACAAACTTTGCAACATAAACCTCAACATCTTTTCAATCCAAGCCAGTACAACCTCAACCTTAAATTGATCCATATCTCATCATTCTCTTCAAGAAATATGGACGTATTCGACCTCAGCTCTCGTCTCGATAGCATACATAAAAATATGAATTTATACCATAAAAATATAACAAAATAATAATCAGACTAGCTTGAGGCAAGAATCCAAGGTGCTCACAATTTAAAACAAAAATCATTTTGCACTCGTAGTAATAAGGTAATATGTCTCCAAGCTTTTACCCCCAACATATCACATTTTAAACATAAACACACTAATTCAAACACCGAGCATGATATTCAACAAATTCATTCAGCAACGATACATCAAACAACCATAACCCACCTCCCAACAATCATAACATGGCTTTGATACCACCAAGTGTAACCCCCTTAACTAGGCCTAGATGCTAGACCGAATGGAGCGAGCTACATTGGGCTTGCCGAGATAAACCCGAATGATTTACTTAGAGAATGGTCCATTTTTTTCCTTTTTATCTTGTTTAAATGCATAACTAAGTCCTAAGGTGATCACGCTAGCAGCGATGAAATTTATAATTAAATCGAGCATTGAATTGACATCCAATTAGTCGATAACACACTTTATTGACCAAATTGCAATTTTGGAAAATTAAGAGGACTTCTTTTAATCCAAAGTTACCAAACCCTAATTAGTCAGATTTCATGCATGCTGGTTAAATTTCAACTTAAAATAATCACCCAAACTCATTTAACTGCATGATCAAGAAATAAGGACTAAACTGCAAAGATTCAAACTTCAAAAAGCATATTATTAGAAATAACAGACAACATACTAATACGCCCCTCTCCCGTATTGATACGGGTTCATTCTACAAATGGTATCGGTACGGTCCTCAAGCATACCAATACGGTTGCTCGATATCAAAAATAGAGGATTCCAGTAGCTAAAGGGCATATCGATATGTTTGTCTTCGTATCGGCACGATGCAAAACTTTCAGCTAGGCATATCGATACAGATACATGGCGTACTGATATGCTTGTGCATTTTTGCACAGACTTGAGCTAAGATAGACCCCACATACCTATCCTGAAGACCTATACCTGTACGGACTGGTCTGTAATAACCTCTTAGTCGAACATATGACACTTTGGCTCAATCTAACATGTCTCTAACATTAATCAAACATCTTGTAACAAGTCTAGCAACATTTTCATAATCAACTAAGCATGGAAGAGGATCAATCACATCATAGCAAAACCAAATGAAGATCCTATGGGCATGATCTCTACCCAAGCATGCATTTCATGTCTCAACCCCTCAAATCATGATTTAAAACCACATACAAGTCCAAGACATCTAAATAAACATGTCCAAACAAGGAGTAACCAAAACAACCCTCCGAATTACAACTTGTTCACGTTGCCTCTTATTACTACAAAGTATTTATAAACCGTGCATGAAATTGCTTCACCCTTGGATTGCCTCTTATAGCTTAGTGAGGGAATCTCAAAAACACTCATCAATTCATTTAAAATCATTTTGTTTCCAAATAAGTATTAAAACTCATGCCAAAATATCTCAAGCTTCTATAGTCTTTCCAAAACATGCACTTTTAAACAATTGGAACACATATATCATGGATTTCTAGCATAAACCTCAATTTAAACTTTCTAATGCTAAAATCTAAAATAGCAAGCTTAAAGAGCATCTCATGTATAAAACATATTATACAAAACATAATCCATTTCTCATGATACATTATATCATATATTGGCATTCAAGTGTCTCAAAACTAATTCCATTCTATTTTATAAAAACACATCGGATACACAGATTTCCCAAGTGGTTCCTTTGATCTCTTCACATACATCCTCGAACTGGAGAAGCCCTCAACGGTTATGATGTATAAATCCACTAGCAGGAGAATTGGCACACTCTCGACCCCTCGACCGCTGTAGTTCTCATGGTGGAGCATGGCACACTCTTTACCCCTCGACACACATAAGGTGACTTATTATAGTGCACTTTAAAACCTATGGCTAGCCAACTATATCCGATAACTTTTAATCTCATCCACTTGCTAATATACTCTACAAAACCACATTACCTACTATTTTTACATATGCATCAAATCAAACCAGTTTCCAATACATTAAACCATGTATTCTAGTATTCTAAAAACTCTTTTCATAAACCATTTACCATTCTCAATAATCATCACATATGAACATTTGCAACATCTTTCATTTCTAAATCATGTATATAACAGTACGTAATCAAAATCATAAACATGTGCATGAGATTGTATTTTGCAAAATCGAAAATGAGAGAGAGAACATACGATCTTAGATACGTGTTTCAAACTTAATCTAAACTCCCAAAATCTCTTTCAAACCTTTTAAAAGCAGTAAACCATGTTCCCACTCACCGGCAACACAACGCTCTACTAGCAAATGCGAAATCAAGCTTCTGAAGCCTCCGCAACCTCTCCAAAAGCTAAAGGATTCGTCTCCACTATTTTACCCATACAAAAATAAAGGATTAATGCATTTCCACGCATCTCTAACTTCCAGAAACAATTATACTCAACTTCACCTCACTAAAAACCATCAAACGCTTCCTTAACACAATCGAAATCATAACCAAACTCAACCTAAACAAAGCTCAGCCAAAATGTAACACCCTCAACCCGGTTTAGAAGAAAACTGAAATTGAAGTTGTTACTGAAAATGCATACCGAAAATTTTTGGTGACCCAAAACTAAAACTTTCAAAACAGAACGAGACATGTTAACAAAATTTTTCTCAAGTCAATAATTAATCAAATAACTTAATTCCAACATAACATCACTTGATTTTCTAAATGTTACTATCATTTGAACTAATACGAGTCCAATTGCATATATATCAAGCAAGGATTAAATATGGATTAACCAACCTATAGAATTCAATGTAACATAATGCCTCAAACGATAAAGCAATATCATATCAATTAGGAACTCATCTTTATTTTTAGCGGTCTTATCTTTTTGGTTTAACTACTCTTTTCATAAATTATATATAATTCAAATCTAACTCAACAGAAAGTTTTATTAGCTCATTTTTATACAAGGTTTAGAACAAGGCATAAGGGTTCGAGTGGAATTGGTAACCCCATGATTCAGCAAACCTTAAAATCTTAACGTGAAAGATTAATTAAGAGCTATAGATTAAGTCATTATAAAAATGTATATTTCCAATCATAACTTCATATAAGTCCCGAATGCTAAAATTAAAGTCTAGTGATAAAACATAATTCATCAATCATTCTTAACCATATAATTTTTTTTATTTTTACATGGCATATAATCATATTCACATGTTATATCAGAATACTCATTTAGCAAAACAACAAGTCATAATCAAATAACATACAAACATCTTCAAAATATTAGAGGGCCCATTTTAAGCTTAGAAAAGACCATAACCAATAAGCAAGTATCCAAATGTTATACCAGTATAGCTCAAACTACAACTAACCATGTAATTAACATGCTAACAAGGCCTATTCCTCAAGACCATTCAAATACTAGCATTAAAACACTATGATTGAAAAACAAGAAATCACAAAATCATAATAGGTCGTGTACATAAAGTATTGGTTACTTATCACATATACTTCATCGAAGATTATATGAATGCATTATGGCGAATTTTAATACATATGTGCTTCTAACTAGGAGTTTCTTAGGGCTAGCGTACACAATACACAGAAGTCTTGGAAAGTGACTTGCAACCTCAAAACACTATCAAATCTCAGTGCTTCTTAATCCTGAAAATGCATGACAACCAATGTATTAGGCTTATATAGCCTAAGTGAGGTAGTGAACTATGAAAACATATAATCAGTGATATCAATATAAAGTGGAAAAAAGTTATTAAATTCCAAGTTTTATTAGTATTAATAAAATTCCCAATTTTTAATCTTTAACAAGATTAGGGCTTGTCTTATGAAACTTTATCAGGGTTTATAATCTTTCAAAGTTATATTCGAAAACCTTTTAGGTTTTTAACTGAATTCCTTTGGATTTGATATTAAACTTTTTGGAGTTCATAACTTATAAAAATCGGAGTTTCATCAAGAATTATCAAAGTTCTTATCAAGGTTTCAGAGATCATAACGGAGCTTATCTGAGTTCATAACAATGCTTATCAAAGCTTTCAATCGAAGCTTAGTATCCGGGTTCATATCTTGTAGAACATTTGCCTTGGATCACATTTGGACATAAGTAGCATTCGTCCGTGTTATATATAGCTCAGAGATCATAACGGAGCTTATCTGAGTTCATAACAATGCTTATCAAAGCTTTCAGTCGAAGCTTAGTATCCGGGTTCATATCTTGTAGAACATTTGCCTTGGATCACATTTGGACATAAGTAGCATTCGTCCGTGTTATACATAGCTCAGAGCACATAGCAATGGCTAATATCAGAACATAACAATTCTAACTTCACATCTATCCGACCAATTGTCGCCAATCTCCTTATCATCTCCCTTGTTACCTCCTACTGTCGCCAATATATCACATATATAGGGTCGTCACCCTTGAGATGTAGCTCTTGGACCGTAGTCCCCAATTATACCTTTGTACCATGCCAAAGTGTCCAAGGACTTCCATTTTATAGGCAACTTAACTTTTTATGCTTTATTGATGGAGGAGAATCTTATGTTGCAAGTATCTTACTTGTTTATTTTCTTAGTATCTTATAGCATAAGGTGAGCTTTTAGCTCCATAGAATGTGAGTTCTTATAACTTTTAAAGCTTAACGTTGTTTCTTGTATTTTATGCTTTCAAAGGATTAAGGCTCGATACCAATTCAAAGCAAAGCTTATACATAAATATACTTCAATTCAATAGTCATTAACCATCATAATATGGCATGCAATACATTCATGATGCACATGCAATGCATACCTTATCCATGAAACTTCAATGCCATGTATGTAACCCAATCTCATATGCTCTATGTGAGCCTTATGCAAAATGATCATATATGATCCATACTTGAACATTTAAGACAACAATTCTAATAAAGTAAAGGTCGGGATAACTCCGTGTCACCCGAAACAATTGCAACTACACTCACATGATATCCCGAAGTTACAGGATACCTGAATCCACAATTATAACTTGTTTCCTAACATTCCCTCTTCCATAGCTTTCCTTAATTGAATATCCAATTCCAAGATTGTACTTCAATGAATTTCTTGTTCTCAATTAATCTCATACAAGAGTAAAAAGAAAAACAAGGTAGTAGGATACATTCATGCTATCAAGACTGCAGACTGCATTATTACACCTCTATTTCAAGACAATATCATACTTAATTCACATCACAACCATCACAACATTTATATCAAACAAAATAGCCCCATATCATACATGTATACACATCACAGTCACAAAGCAGTTCACTATTTTATATATTAGTGCAAAACAGTCCATACTTTGACTTACAAACTTAAATATTATAAAACAGCCCACATAACTTTTACATCAAGGCAAAACAGTCCAACATGTACCAATCTAATTACACAAGATTGTCGAGCTTTCATTTAACACAAATATACATTTCAAATAGTCCAGCAATTTTCATATTTATGTAAAACAATCCTTATTTCATGTTTACACAATTTCATAATCAAAGCAGTCTAGCAATGTTCATATTTATGCAAAACAGTCCTTATTTCATGTTTACACAATTTCATAATCAAAACAGTCTAGCAATGTTCATATTTATGCAAAACACTCCTTATTTCATGTTTACACAATTTTATAATCAAAACAGTCTAGCAATGTTCATATTTATGTAAAACAGTCCTTATTTCATGTTTACACAATTCCATTATCAAAACAGTCCACACATTTTATTATACAGTCAAAACACTCCCCAAATTTGTTTATAAATACATTTACAACACAAACAGTCCAGCAAGCTTTTATTGAATTCGAAAATGCCCCTAACATGTTTCTACTCATTCAAACAGCTTCATTTTCAAATGTACACATATGCATATACATATACATATTCACTCAGCAGTCCATCAGCATTTATTTTTGTAACACCGTTAAAGTATACTCGTAGGCCGAATATACATTAAAGATGTTACGAAATCATTAGAAGAAATCTTAACTTGTAAATTTTTTATATCAAAATTTAGCTTGTAGTTTAACCCTTTCTTGGTTTTAAATTAAAAACTATGTCGTCTAGATGCAGCTAGTTTTGACCCTGAATTGGTTTACAAAACTTATAATTGAGTTATTAAAATAAAAATATAACTCAGGATAAAAACTATGTGTGTTGCCTAGACCTTTTCTTAATTATAAATTTTCTACATGATTAGGGTTAAACTATATTTAATTGTACTGAAGTTCAATGCTACAATTAGCAAACTATACTTCTAAACTTATTCATCATAAAAGCATATATTTAAGTTGTAAACTTATACTTTAAACAGCTCAACTTAAAAAATATTTACATGCCCGCTAGATATCAAATTACGATAAAGATGTACTTACTGTATCTAATTGTAGTAACTTGACTTTCCAAAAGAATAGCTCCTCCTTCTTAATCTACTTTGGAGAACCTACATGTAAAATAAAACACACGCTAAGTACGAACATAGTAAGGCATTTAACAAATTTATCATAACATGAAGGGATGCATTACAGTGTGTTATATAAAAGTGCATTACAAATTCTGTAAGATGGCAAGCATTTCACAACATAATAGTATCATGTATCATGACTATCTTAAGAATCATGTCATCTATCAATTCTGTCATAGAATCATGATATCAATGGTTCATGATCATCAAGTAGTTACGCTTTCATCACGTAATCATTTGCATATCATATTCTGAAACATGGTCATACTCATCATACAATTATTTGCATATCATATTCTGTAATATAGTCATACTTTCATCATGCAATTATTTGCATATCATATCCTTCAACATAGTCATACTTTCATCATGCAATTATTTGCATATCATATCCTTTAACATGGACATACTTTCATCATGCAATTATTTCAATATCATATCCTTTAACATAGCCCAAAGTATATTATATGATACCAAGGTACGCGAGTCATCTTGATAAGACACCATAGTGTCTACGACGCCGTAGCATCTGCATCGCCGAAGCAACTGAGATAAGTACATACTCGAGGACGCTCTTTGCTCCTCATATAATCAAGGATGCACTTTGCTCATTATAATCGCATATTTCATGCTAACAACACCGAAGTGTCTAAACAACGCCATAGCGTCTAAACCTTCACTGAAATGTCTAAACATCACCGTAGTGACTGAAACGCACCGTAGTGCTAGGACGCAGCTGCTAGGACTCTATGGATATTCAACTATACCAAAGACTTCACTATAGTACTTGGGCAAAATCAACATTCTAATCAACATTTCATGTTCAAAGCATTTTATGAATTATAGCCCAAAGTACAATTTCATGTGAATCATGTGGTATACGAGTCGTTATAACGACACCGTAGTGTCTACAACGCCATAGCGTCTGATGGTGATTACGTACTCGAGGATGCCCTTTGCTCCTCATTATCGCACCTTTTGTGCTAGTCGACACCGAAGTGACTGCAATGCCGTTGCGTCTGATGTCAACACTGAAGTGTCTAGAACGCACCGTAGTGCTGGAATGCAGCTAAGACTCTATGGATATCCAATTATACCCTGAACTCTCATACATAAATACTTGGGCATTTCATCTTATTGTTAATCAATTATCATTACTCATGTAAGCATGCAACTTGTTATCATATTTCATCAATAAACATAATTCATCATCATTTATGCAAACAATAGTCCGTACCTTGTACTCCGTCAAGCTTGCTATACCGAGTCATGCATTAGATCATTTATTTTAAAAAGTAATGCAATGTTATTTCTAAATTTGGGTTGACTTTTCACAAGTCTTACCCTTTTTAATATAATACACATATAGAAATGCACTCACCTAGGCCATTTATTAGCATGCCTCACTAAATTCTACTCGATCATTTCCTTCATAGTACCTCGAATCTTCTTTTGATTCAGATTTGACTTCATTAACCACATGAATATAAACAAACATTTGTTAGATTCACTTCTAACAATATTTCAATCAAGCTATCTAATCATTTAACATAAAAAAATTCCATAATTTTCCTTCCTTCCTTATACTGTCCAAAAATTCATTTTGGTCCTTAATGACCATTTTGAACTTCCAATAATTCTTCTGAGCTTGTTATCAAACATTTAGATACAAAATGTATCAAATTCTATTTTCTGGCAACTTGTCCTACTCTCAGAGTTTTACTTCTAAAGATTAGAATACACATTGGATCTTAATATCCTTCATACTATAAGAACTAGATTCGATAACGATTCTAACGGTATAAGCCACATAAATTAATAAAATCTACAAAAATTATGAAAATCCTTCAAACTCCCATCACAGAGCTGTCCTTACAGAAACTGCTCTGTAAATTTTCTGACCTTCATTCGATTAAAAATTTATATCTTTTAACTAAGAACTCGAAATCAGTTTTCGTTTGTTGGAAACGAAACTAGACGAACAAATCTTTACATCAAAATTCATCATCTAAAAAGTTTTGTACAATTTATGGTGAATTTTCAAAATCACTGCCAAAATTCAATCTTCTACATAGCTTTCCATAATTAACTTCTAATGTATACTAACTTCTTTTTATTTTTCTACTTGTCAATTTAGTCCCATCACTTGCTTGAAACCACCAATTCATCATCTTCTTCATCAAATAATTATTCAAAATAATTCCCTCTAATTTTCTTTCTTTGCCAAAATAATCACTAAAATGCAAATGTAAGGATTCAAACTTCTTAACTTTGCAATTTAGTACTCAAATCAGCATTACTACCTTAATTCTATTATTTTAACTAAAAAAATCAGATTTAATCCCCATCCAAGAATTCATTTCCTATTTGGTCACTTGATTTTGACAAATTGTCAAAATAGTCACTAATTCAATTCAACATCGGTTTAGCATTCTAACATCAATTTCACATCTTCAACATCATTAATTGCATAAATACACTCCAAATTCAGTCCCTTAACTTTGAAGCTTGTTGAATTGGTCCCTATATATTTAACTTAGGGTTTTGCTTCCAAACAACAAATCAAGCTTACTAGATCATTAATCCAACATCACAAACCCTAAGTTAGACTTAAATCCATAAACCCTAATCTTCTCCAAACAAACCAAAATATGTAGGGTTTAAATCCTAACTCAATAACATGATTTTAACATCATATAAGCTTGATTCCAACTTAAATTCAACCATGGAATCATAAAATTTCAAAAGCCCCAATTTTGTTCATAAACCCTAATTTCCTTCTCATGTAAAATTTTCATCAATCAAGCATGTATTCCATGAATTAATTACATCAAAAGATAGAGCTTGAAGAGTAGAACAACTTTGCAGTTTGAAAGATTACTTGAAAATCCAGTTTCGAGGCTTGAATCGAGCTTGGAAAATTTTCTCCCTTTCCCCCCAAATTTTTGAAATTTTGAAAGATGAAGAAGGCTTCATCTTTTGGCCTTTTAATTTTTAAATTTCTCCAATTATGTCACTTGCATTATGTAAATAAATTTTAAATTCATTCAAATAGGGAAATTATAAAATTGCCCTTTTATCCAACGGTTGAAATTGATTTTATCATAAATCAAGGGTCAAGATTTAAATATTCAATTTTATTCTTCCAAAAATGGCCCTTGTACCTTCAAATATTTCAAAATTGCCACCCTTGTGCCCTCCAACTATTCTTTATTTACTAGTTTGTCATTCTTGTAAAAATTCAACTAAGTTTAGTTGGAATCCAACCAACTACAATAAAATACTCATAAAATAGTATTTTATGAATTTTCCATAACTTTTGGAACTGTCTTCAAAATTCCAATTCGATCTGATGTATCGAATTACCAGGAATTTTATCGGATACAATCCCTCTTGGAAATTTTATAACAATAATCATTACAAATATTATTGACTCATGCTGAAGCCTATTTATCAATCAAAAATACTAACATGGAACCTTACAGTAGGTCACCCATCCTTGTGCTACTCTGGTCTGAGCACGCTTAATAATTTTTCATTCGATCCAACTACGATTTCCAAATTTCTGAACTTTATCGTTTTATAGCCATTAATATAAGCTTTGTACGAAAAATTTGGGTAACACGGAAATGTCACTCTTGGGGTAAACTATTCATTTACGTGGTTAAAATACATAACTTTTGAAAATTACACTTTGGTCCCTAAACTTTTCCAACATTTACACTTTAACCCCTAAACTTTCAAAATTTACATTATGATCACTAATAAAAAATGGGACATTACAATTTTAATACAATTAAACCCCTTTAATTCTTAAAAATTCTGCTTGTTAAGCTCCCAAAACATTCCATTAACCTTTATATCAATACAAAATAGTCCCAATATTTTTCCCATGCTTTCAATTCAATCTCATATTCTTACACACACATAGGTATACAATTAAACAGTGCCATACTTTCAGGTTTATACAAAACTGTCCACATATACATGTATATATATAAACACATCAAAAACAGTTTCCATTTCATATATATATATATATACAAATTCATGTATGAAACAATCCACTAAGACTTCTAATCAAGTAAAAAATCAGTTTCCCTGTTTTTAGATTATTATAGTAACCCTTATACTTATACATAAAACAGTACAGGATGCTTATATACACATTTATACGCATGTACCAATTTGATTAAGCCACTAACACCTAATCAAGCATTTTTAGTATCTTAATTAGGTTGCAAAGTCTCATAGCATGGCAAATTTAATTATATACATACCATTTGAATGACCAAGGACTTTACAGCCACACATAACCGAAGTTCAAAGAAGATGTTCTACATAGTTTTACAAGATACATACATGGTTCAGCTCAATGCATGAATCAATCGATCAATCTAGAGGTGTTCCCTCACATGAATTAACCATTCGACCATTCTAAGGAGTGTCAAAGCATGAAACGTTCTTCTATAATTCTAGCAGCAACATGGTTATAAAAGGTCTACTAAAGGATTCAAGTCCCTTGAACAACTTAAGAAATTATCATGCATGTCTTAGATTAACAAGTAAGATGAAGGATGATACGAGCATGAGAGGGGTCAAAATAATCATCTTGGAAAAGAAGTTGAAACTGCTTTGCAAGTCAGAAACATTAGTCAACTTGCGAAGCATTTTTGGATGGGATCCAGACATTTATGGGTCAACATGTCTTCTTAAAATTTGTCCGGCTGCAAATTATCTTTCTAAGGCATCTTGAAACGCCTCAATCGGACATCTGGATCTCAAGATACGTCTATTTTAGCGAAAACAGCGCATGCAGAAATTCCTATACGAGATTAATACGGGATTTTTGGATAATTACGAATTTTCAAGATTTTATTTGATTATTTGTAATTTAAATCAACATAGGATTTTGCAATATCTATTAGATCAGATTTATTTAATTAGAATTTTATTTTTAGCATTTATTTATTATTAGAAGCTACTTATCTAATTAGGAGATTATATTTTAGCATTTATTTATTGTATTTAATTCCTAAGTTTAGTAGGATTAAAACTTCTCCATGGCCTATATAAAGGAGGCTTCACCCACATTGTAATTCAGATTTCTTTGATTAATAAAAAGTTCTCTTTGGAGATTTTAGTATTCTTTGAGTTTGCAAGTGTTCGGTAAACTTGTCTAGAAGCCATCTTCAACATAAGATCATCGAGTTCTTGTGAGGGAGATCATCTTCACACTCTTGCTTGCCTAGGTAATTGCATCTAGGAGGGTGGGTTAGAGCCGCTTGAGGTTGCTTGCTTAGATAATTGTGTCTAAGAGGGTGCCGAGGACAAAACAACAACTATCAATTCATCACGCCATCTCCACATATTCAAGCTTCCTCCATTGACGCCACCACCATAAGCAAATATGAATTTTTAGATTTGTTCTTTATTTTGGTTTGTTTTGTTTTTCTCTTTATTCGAATTTGCCATACTCTATCAAAGGATACTTCCTAAAATTTCAAAACAATTCGGAAAAGGGTTCATCCGATTGAACCAAGTGAAATTTTTATGCAAACTTTTTGTAAGCTTTCTAACTCTCCCTTCTTCCTCTAATTTAGTGGAATCAAGAAGATGAGGATAATGGTTGTCTTATCCTCCCTAAGCTCATAGCACATGTATTGTCTTTCAAAATGACATGTTTAATAACCCCCTTGCATTTCTAGTATAACATGCAACCCTTAATACTTCTTTAAAAGATCGGTTTAGTCCTTCCTACAATTGGTTATCCAATACTTGTTTTCTTTCAATTTAGTCCTAGACTCTTAATTAAATCTAGGTTTATACACACACATATTTTTAAATATATATATATATATATATATATATCAAATTAATTTTACACTTTAATTTAACTTAGAATGTGTCAATAGCTACCAAACAAAGTTATGCAACTTTATTTTATCTCAAAGGACCATTTCAATTACAAAAAATATTGAATATAGTTGACCCGGTGTTAGGGGTATTACAAAAAACCTAACCATTTTAACATCTTAACACCATCAATTAACATCCGAACACAACAATATATCAACCTTATATCTCCAGCAACCTTTTAACACGAAGATCACCTCAAAATCTAACTATTTACAACCTAGAAAAATTAGCAATTCACTTGATTTGGGGATTCCTTTCATTAATCTCTTCTCATAACTTTAAAACATATCTTATACATGATCTAAATCAATTAGAATCAACACAACCATATCAAGACTCTTCAAATTCCTCATCAAAACTCAATTAAAACATTATAATCATGATTTAATCATAAATACATAACAAAAATCAGTTGTAAAGGATCAATAACTTGGTAATTTCAATAAAGAACCTTTAATTATAGGAGAGAAACGAAAATCACCTCTAATTGCTGATTTCTCCCTTTATTGGCAAAATTTGAGTGAATGCTCCAAGAAAACAAATAGGATTTGGTGTAGAAATCAAAGGATCAATTAGGAAATCAAAAGGGAATGATTCTTGGGGATTTTGGAGTAAAATGGATAGTTTGGCTGCTGAGAAAGTTGAGAGAAAAGTTAAGAGCAAGATTAGTTACGTTAGAAAATGAAATTGGTTATTAAAATCCTTTTAATCAAATTTATTTTGTTTTTATTTAATAACCTTTTAAAAACATTTAAAAATAGCCTAAATTAAGGGAAAATCTGATTAAAAACTTTGTTAAATTAGCTCCTTAAAGATTCTAAGTTTTGACCCTTTTATGATTTAGTCACCAAAACAGTTTTGAAAACTTTACATTTTAGTCACCAGACCAAAATGTCCCAAAATCTGATTTTATTTCTTCAAAATGAGTTTCCCAAAACCCTTAGAATATTAATTAAAGTTTTTTAATATTTTTCCATATTTTATTTTAGCCAAAAATAATTTATTAAGAATTAATTCTTGAAACTAGCTCGAATCGCTTAATTTGGTTCCCTTGAACCGTCTAATCAATCTACCTAACATCTAGGCCCAAATTTGGCTCGTTACAATATATATTTGTATTAGCCTTTTCTTAAGCTTTACTTGTTGGATCTGATTACCGTTTTGCATGAGAATGTTAAACTAGCCACTGACATCGACGGATATAGTGACAAGTTAGGTTAACGAGTTTTACAATGAGAGTTGAATGGATACAATGAAAGTTGATCTGCTTGTTCAAAGGGTTATAGATCCAACTTACAACAAGAGTAGAAGTTGATCTAATTCCTTGAGTCAATAGTTGAAGATTAAATGGAAGCTAGTACTCAAGCTGGCCTTCTAATTAATGATTGAACCATCATTATTCGCTCAAAGTGTACTTGATCTTTCTGCCAAACTGAACCAAGGAGATCCAGGCTTTATTTTCATATTTCTTATTTTTTATATACTCTGTTATTTCTACCACAATTAATCATTTATTCATCTCTTTATTCTTTTATTGTAACCACATTGCACTCACAATTTCTACTTTTACAGTATTGCATTGTAGTTAGATAAGTCTTGAGCTGAATACACCATCCTCATGGGATTGATATTCAAACATGATTGCCCTATTTCTATTCTTGCATCGATAGTATATCTTGCACTGATAGTGTGACATTTTCACATCGATCAGTGAACCCTAACAGCTCTATTACTTGTTTAAGAACTTTCTTTTAGTCGTTGAAACCCTAAACTTGTGTCTAACCCATATTAAGACTAAGTCAACAGCTTAGCCCCACTATTCACGTTTGTTTAACCTAACTCTATCGATATTAAGCCACAATTCAATTGTTAAAAGACATCTCTTGACAGCTCTTATAATAGCTAACATGAAGGATGATAAACATAATAGAAAAAAGGGAAACAAACTATAGCATTAAAATAAAGTATTCAAAACATAAAATCTCGGGAAGCAATAAACCCAACTAAAGTATTTAGCTCATATCTGAGTCTAAAACATCCATAATAAAAATATTAAAGTACGGTAGTTTATTAAGCAAGGGATAGAAAAGGGCCAAGCATCTTAACGATCTTCTTCCGTGTTGTCCAACTGTTGCTACAAGTCTCTAACTCCTTCAGCCTCTCTCGATGGCTTCTGTCATGTGGAGATTTCTCTAACACTTAAACTATGGTGGTTCTCTGATAGCTGAAGACTACGATTGTCATCTGTAATTGCGCCTCCTTGAGTTGTTATCCAAGTCTTCCTTATATAGGTGGTGAAACTAGGGTTTCATAGCCCTAAAGAGCGCCCAGTCTCATTAAAGAGGACCATTGATTTCCCTCTATCTTTTATTGTTACGTATCTTGGAGAAAGTCCAAGTTCCAGCTAAGAGATCTACTATCCTTCTATTCCAGTATTCATCCAGCATCCACTAGCTCCTACGCATGCACTACAAAACACTACCTTTCCAATGAAAAACACCAATATATATGACATTTAAGCACATGCAATGTAACTCCCTAATTACATTCAAAATATATGCAGTCTACTCTTAAATGCAACTAAATGAGCTTGAAAACATGCAAAAGAAAAGTAAAGAGGGTACACAATATAGGTCTTTTACACACTCGTCAAATACCCCCAAACTTGAACTATTGCTTGTCCTCAAGCAATGCTATAGGTGCAATGGGTGCTATGTCACATGCATTCATCACTTAAAAGCCTTAGAAAAATTAAGGGTTGATCTCTATTATTGCTTTAGAATTTTTGTTTTCTTTTTAAGCACAATATTGTACTCTCTTTCATTCTTTTTAAGTTTAAAAATTGTATCAAAAGGGCTTTAGCTTATCACTACTACTCTCCAGACCTGAAGATGGAGTGGAGTAAACAACCCATCTCCGAGCCCTATGAGCAGAGTTATCCCGTGAAAATTTTCATTAACTCTTATGCTAATACTATCATTCCTACCAGGGAAAGTTAGATGGAACAAACACAACTCACCTAGTGTACTAAGATAGCAAGATGCATAGAAGAGTGTCCGTCAACAGTTTTGCTAATGTTATCGAGTTTTGCATTAATTATTTTCTCGATTTATTTGGGAGTTTTAAGCCTTTAATTGCTACATTGAGCATTCAGTTCATTCATATTAATTCATGATTTGGCATCAAAAAGTTGACCTAGAATTTCCCTAAGGTTTCGTAAGATTTTAGAAGCATGTAACATGTGATTTAAGGGCTATAGCAGATTCAACACTAAGTTCAAAACACGAAAGCTCTTAACACATTTCATAAAATTAAGCATAGATTAATCATTGGAAACCATGATCAACGCGATAACAATTTCAGAATCAGTGAAATCATAGTAAAGGGAACCATCAAAAACAGATTAAGTTATTTACATACATAAAAAATTGAATTGTTTTAAATTTTTCCTAAATTTAACCAAATATATACAATGGATATTACTCCCCCAAACTTGAGAAGAGCATTGTCCCCAATAGAAAATGGAAACAAAAAAAAACATGAAATGCAATATGAAAAACTAATCTAAAAAATGAAAAACAAAAGAAATGAAAAGTAACCCAGGGAGTTACTGATGAGGTGGTGCAGAGTGTCGCGCATGGCTCTTTGTTCATTGTCGAGTACGTGGCTCAGAGAGTGCAGGCTATTGTGAGGCCGAATTGATCGTAGGGGATGCAGGGGCATCCTATGATAAAGGAGCAGTGGTGGAGGTCTTTGAGGTAGTAGATAATAGGGGTCTGCGCCCTAAGTGTGCTTGCAGTTCCTCAATGAGCTCAAGGACACGACCGACGGTGACTTTGATCCGAGTCCTTGAAACAGTAGCAAATAGAGTTAGAGTGGATGATATCTTGATAGAGGAAGGAGTGACTTGGCCTACCGAAAGAAAGAAATTTGCTAGCCGATACAATGAAGATTATGGAGAAGAACAATATCTCAAAACATAATGATCTAGATGCAGTAGATGAGAGATTAAATTCATAAAATAATTAAATCGAAAGGATTAATTTTTAAATTTATGAATAAAATATAATAAAATGTAAAAAATTTAAGGTTACATTTGTTATTATGTCAATTTTATCAACAGACATTTTATTAATTTTAAACAAAAAGAAAAGACCAGCTTGTAACTTTAGTTGGCTTGAGTAAAGGCAGGGAAAACTCAACTCGATTCGAAATAATTAAATTATTCGACTCAAATCAATGCAAAATTACTCGACTAATCTTTACTCGACTTGAAAAAATTTCAAATAAAGTTTGAGTTAGAAAATGGAAATTCAAATAACTCGAAATTTTTAGTTACTAGCGGATCGGTTTTCAAGTTTGACTCGAGTCTCTCAATTCTACCTGATACATACATCACATATGAATAATATGAAGAAATATACATGTGTATTGTATATGGCTAGAGAAAATTGTTTAAATTGAACTAATTAGTACCATGACATTATAAATATTTACAATTAAATTTGAACAGAAACTAGAACAAATTGACTCGACTCAAATTTCATGAACTTGACTTGACTCGTAAAAAATTCAAATAAAGTTTGTGTTATAAAATAAGATTCTTCAATTCGACTAACTCAAATTTTTTTACTCGGCTCGACCGAATGCCCACCCCTAATCTCTTGTGATCACGTACTTTCATAATAAGAGAACTCAATAAAAAAATATCTATAGTCAGGGGATCCATATTTACCCTAAAACTTTTCCATTTCCATTCCCCCACTCCCATAAATGTAAAAAATTGTTGAAAAAATAATTCACATTTTTTCTTGTTTTATTATTAAAAAAATGAAACCGTGAGAATCAAGAAAAAAAGAAATTCATAAGCAATGAATAATCAACCAAAATTGAAATTGTAGAATCATTCAAAAAAAAATTTGAAATTGTAGAAAGAACAAAGAGCAAATCTATTATAACGCATTATATATGGGGACATTAGAGAAACCCTACTATGTTACGAGAGTTTCCTGCTCCCTCTGTCCCTTTCTCATCGACGGTCGTCGATTCTCTTTATTCCAGTCGTACCCCCGATCCTCTTGACCCAACACGACCCTCTAATCTACCTGCAAATGACACGTTGTCGGCTATGGACGTGTCTAAACCTGATAGATCTAACCAGAATAGTATCTCTGCTACTGTTTTATTGCCTTCCTCACCCGTTGTTTCGGAGCCTGCATCTACTCTCCCGTCTACACCGTTGGCTACCCCTTCATTTTCTCCTGCGAAGTCTAGCCTTCTTATAAGGATACGCTAATGGTCTCTGAACCTGCCCAACGATCGGATGTTGAGGAGATCATTGATGAGGAAGAGGTTGTTCTAATTGAGGGAGATGTAACCCGATCTAAGAAGTAACCATATCTAATGTGGATGGCCTTATCTCAATCTAATTCTCTGAATGGGTCCAAGCTTTGGCTGTTAAAAATTTGGATATGACAGTCATTATCAAGCTCCTAAGCCGACGCATTGGATGCAACACCCTCCGATCAAGGCTCTATGATCTTTGGAAGCCGTCTCAAGCCTTTCGCCTTATGGACATTGAGAATGATTACTTCCTGGCTACGTTTCGGGAGATTGGGTCAAGGTTTACTGCAAATCTGATGGTGTTGTTTCCTTGCTTCAGGTTGAGCTTTGGAGCATCCTTGTAGGCCTTCAAGTGGCTTGGTCTATGGGTGTTGATCACCTTCAGGTGCAATATGACAATTTCGTCGCTATTAGGATGGTGCTTGAGCCTTCGGCAGCTACTAGTTCTTCGAGCCTGTTTCGTATTATTTCTTCGTTTCTGGATCGTAACTGGGCTCTTAACTTTCTCTGAGTGTCGCGTGAACATAATATGGTCGCTGATTGTTTGTCGAAGCTTCCTTCACCCCTAAACATTCAGTTGATGATTTTTGATGATGTGCCTGATCGGTACAGCCGTTGCTAATCCGAGATTGTGATGTTCCTCTATACTGTTGCCGTAGTCGGGTCGTCCAAAGGGATCACTTGACTATTCCTGCAGTCTTCCTTGCTTCTTATATCCGTTTTAATTTTGTGGTCCTTGCAATGATGTTATATGCATTCTTTTTTTCTCCACTTAAGTTAAAAAAAAATTAAGAAGGCATATGATTTTATTCCTCATTTCTAATAAAAAAAAGCAAATCGACAGATTTAGTGTCATGAGCCATAGTCCAATATTGAGGAACTGCTCTACACAATCGTAACCCACGCACTAAAAAAGTAGTACAAGTTCTCGTGTTCGCAGTTCGGTCTCCAACTCTGTGTTTACTACTAGCAGGTAACAGATGACAACCAACGGAAGTTTTCTACTGTTCTCATCTTCTGACGATAAACCCAGTTTAGGTTTAGGATTCTTGGAGTCGTCGGAGCCACCGCTGCCTCCTCCTCCTCCCTCTATCGAAGTCCTCTCCTCGGAGGTACCCATTTCTAAACTTCTTTTTGTCTTTGATTTTTGAGCAAACGTGTTTTGATTGGTTGGTTTTGTATTTGAAGTAGGTTTCTCCTTCTGTGAAATATACTGTGGAGCCTGTCAACTTGGACGGCCTTACTTTACTCAAGGTGAACCTTTTAACCTCTGTTTATTAAAGAGAACAAAAGAATGAAGCTTGTTTTGATGTAGTTTTAGAAATGAATAAGAATCCTTAAAATTAATCAAAGTTCTCTTGTAAGATAGATAGTATTTTATAAATTCTAAAATGCTAAACCATAAGTTTGCCATCTTTTAGGGAAGGGTGAGTACTAAAGAGGTGCTTGGGTTGCCTAACTCGGATTTAGTCCCTGGAATCTATGAAGGTTTGTAATGATGTTCCTCTTTTATCTTTTATTAGACTTGAGTTTTTTAGCTTCCGGTTCCACATTGATTTTCTTGTTCATGATGAATGCATTTTGAGGGTCTTTCCAAATAATGAAAACATGGTAATGATTGTTTTTCCCTTTTCATTTTTTGGGAGTGTAGGGGGACTTAAGCTATGGGAAGGTTCATTAGACCTTGTTAAAGCTCTGCGCTCCAAGATTCAAAATGGTCATCTATCGCTTAAGGGAAATCGAGTGTTAGAGGTTGGCTCCTTATTCCAATTGATTGTTTTTGGCTCGACAATGTCACTCCCAGATATTGGCTTCACTTCTGGAATCTTGTTTGCCATCTTCACTGACTTGATAGATTGTTTTTGTTATTTTGGGTTCCCTAGTGAATGCCTTGTTTGTTGCTCTGTGTTTTCTGAATATTCTTAAAAAAATGAAGTGGAACAAAAATTCAAGCCTGCACAAAGTCGTAGGTTTTTACTTCCAACTTTTGTTGACACACTAATTGCTCGATTAGTTAACGTATGTGTTACTATGAATAATGGTCAACGCCCACATTGGTGTTCAGGGGAAATTTTCTTTTGTACTGGTTTTGTTGTTTGGTGATTTTCTACATAAATCAATTGTAACTTACGCTTTATAAATGCTGTTATTCAGGTCCCTAAATGGTTTGAATGTAGCAAGTGTACTTATGTATTACTAGAGTGGCATATGATTTTTTGTGATACAATATTATAATGCTATTATTTCTAGCATACATAGTATTCAGCTTTGGTTTCTTGTTAGGCTTTTATCAACTGGGACAATTTGACTGTTGAAGAAATTGCTGTTGCCCGTCTCATAGATTTGACTCCAAATAATAATGACTTGAAATATTGATTCTGTGAATATAGATCTAGATAGATGTCAATAATATCTTGGCTTGTTATGTTTGCTGAGCTTCATCTAATTGTTTTCAGCTTGGATGTGGCCATGGACTTCCGGGGATATTTGCATGTCTCGAGGTAAATTCATGCATGCTTGACTAAACTATGTCATGACGGAAAATTTGGTAAAAATTCAGTATCATTTTTATCTTTCTTCAGGGTGCAGCTGAAACGCATTTTCAGGACTTCAATGCTGAGGTACTCCGGTGTCTCACCATCCCAAATGTAAATGCGAATCTTGCTGAGAAGCCTCAACTGGACACCGCGTCAGAAGCGCGCTTCTTTGCTGGTGACTGGGGTGAGATTCATCAATTACTTCCTCATGCGCATGAAAGTGAAATTAAGTCGGAGCATGATCAAGCTACTGGTTAATGGCTGAGACAGTTTACTCGATCTCTGCTCAAAGGAATCTCTATGGACTTATAAAGAAGGTCTTTCTTTATCTAGTAATTCTACCATTTCAGTTAATTGTAAATTCATAAGTTCCTTAGCTTTAATCATTCTTAATTTACAGTGCACGATCCACCCTCATGGAGTTGTATACATGGCTGGGAAGAAACATTATTTCGGTGTAGGAGGGGGAACCTGGCAATTTCTTTCTATGCTTGAGAAAGAAGGTAAGCTGATCCTTTGTAGCTTTGAGCATGTCAATAGAACTGTAATATATTCATGTCACGTTGGATAGAGATTTTTTTAAAAGAAAGAAATGCATTTGTAAGTTCGGACATAGGACAACTGATATTCGTGAGGTTTCCCTTTTTATTTCTTTTATGTCTCTCTCATGGACTTTATATGTGGTTAGCATGGTTAGAGTGTTTTGCAAAGACCTTTCTAATGGGAAATGTATTATTAAAGAGATTCTAGGACATCTGTTCCTCAAAGAAGCCATTTTGGCTCAAGGGTAATTGTTCCTCTGAGTCTCCATTGTTATTAATTCATTAGAACAATTCTTTTTGGGCGCTATTGTTTCGAGGAGTAGTTTGGTAATTTTTAATGTTACTAGAATGGATCTATTTTTGTGGAGTTCTTGGAGAACTTATGGTTGATGGATTCATTAGTTTCTCCCCCTTTTATGTTTATTTAATCTTCAGTGTTGGAGTATCTGAAGTTTCTCTTGTTGTGAAGGAGCAACTCCAAAACGAATTGAATTTTTTGATTAATCACTTTATAGCCTTAAACTTTATCATATTATATGCTTTCTACTTCATGTTCTCGGTGGAGTCTTGGAGGAATGTTTGGTCAGGCTAGCTTCTCAAACAATCATGAAAACCTTATTATTGGCGCTGCCAGAAAATGCAAGCTAGCTACTTATTCGATTTTAGCTAACTTTTACCCTATCAGAACTTTTTCCGTTCATGTTTTATTCCTTCTAACCTTTAAGCCCTTTTCCCGCTACCTTAGACATAAATCCACGAAAAGGTTTTAGCTATTTACTCGTATGCATGTCCATTTACCGAAAAATATGTATGTTAAGTTTCTGGGCAACATATTTTCATGGCAGATGTGCTTCAAGTGCTGCATTTCATTCATTTCCTGAAGCTGTTCGTGTATAAATGATTGATTAAGTGCCTCTTTTTTGCCCTGCAGGTGTTATGTCCGCAACTCTCGTTACTGAAGTTGCTGATGGTTCCTCTAATGTAAGGGAGGTATGGAAGCTTTCGTATAAGTAGGTCCTCAATTTTGTCCCATTGTGATATTGACTATGCTCGAATACTACGCCATCAGTTTCAAGAAATGTTCGTTTTTACTATGTATCATACTCCAGAAATATGTTGATTGGCTGCTTGCTACATATCTTGTTAAACTGTTATTATAAATTTTAGTGAAGAAATAAAGATACCAAAATTGAGATAAATATCTTGTTAAACTGTTATAAATTTAGTTATATGAGTACATGTTTTTTGTTAAATATGATATAAAATACTAGTGTATTTATATATTTTGATAAAGTATTAAAACCTTTAGTGTAGACATATTTTGGCAAACCATTAGAAACTGAGTTGTATTTAAAATATTTAAGCACGTAGTTTTGTGTAGTAGTAGACATTTTGATATCTAATTATAAATTTTGCATTATAAAATTTGGAACATAGTTGGAAATTTTGATATGTAAAACATTTGGTAGTTCGTTAAGAATTATGGTGTATTTATAAAATTTAGTTACCTTACTTGGATACATGTTTACTGTAGCAGTTGAGATTATGGTGTTTGGTTATACATATTTTGTAATTATGGAGTGCCTTTAGAAACTTAAGGTAAACAAATAGACATTTAAGATGACCGTACAGATTTTGTTGCATAAAAATTATGGTTCATTCGTTGGGGATTCTGGTGTATTCATAAAATTAAGGTACTCTGATACATGTTTTGGTGTAGTGTTTTGTATTTGTGATATCAAGTTACATATTTTAGCATTATAACATGACCTTTAAAACTCTAGTAAACAAGTAGAAAATTTGGTGTTCAATATAAATTTTTGTATATACATAATTCGGTAAGTTGAAATGTATTTTAGTATATCTTATGAGGTCGGTCCGGGTCGAAATGTATTTGGTGTTCAATATAAATATTTACAAAGTTCAATAATTTTTATAACAATTAATATATTACTTAGTAGCTCATTCAGCCAGCCGTTAGGTTGTTAACGGTTTCTAGCGGCCCATTGCCCATTTTGTAGTAAAATTTAAATTTTAATGCTTATTTTGTAACTTTTAAAAGTTCAACGATTAAAATTAACATTTTATGATAGTTTAATGACTATTTATGAACTTCGCCCTAAAATATAAATGTAGCATTCATCCTTTCCACCAAAAGATAAAGGCCTAATGCTAAAAAAATACTCCTAATGTTTGATTGGATAGTCATTTTGGTCTCTATTCTTTTCTTCAAGTAATTTAACCCTCAATGTTTCATTTTAGGCTAAACTGGTCCTTTTATGGATGAAAACTTTTACTCAACTAACTGTAAATGACGTGACAAACCCTTATGACAATACATGCTGATATAGCAATGGCATATAGATAACAAAACTGACTTGATAGAATGACACATCAGTCAAAAAATAATCTCATAAAATTATATAAAATATAAAATTATTTTTTTTTGCTAACATTTCATTTTATCAAGTCATTTCAAGTTGTTTATTGTCGGTTTATTAATCGTTTTTATCCACGGATGGATCATTTTGACCCAAATAAAAAAGTTGAAGGTTAAATTAAAATAATAAAAGCTAAAGTGATTATTCAGTTAAATGTCGAAGACATTTTTTTGATATTATGCGAAAGATAAAGAATAAGAGTTGAACATTGATGAGTAAATCTTCACGGCTTCATGCAACAATGGAATCCGTCAACGTTTTCGAAGAAATCCTAAATTTATTAATTTGATTAAGTGATGGTTAAAATAAATATCGACAAGGATTTAAAAAATTTATTTTGTGTAACGTAAGTTACTGCATCCTCATAATATTTTTGGATAAATGTGTGTTTCATTATTCAGAAAAGCATAAAAACATGTTACAAATACAAAGTTTAAAATAATTTTTGGAGTAAGTGGTTAAAGTTTTGAGTTGAAACTCACTATACAATCATTCCCTTATACAACTGTTGCGACCATTTTTGAAATCGATATGTGAAAAAATAGCCTAGCGATTGTTCTTTTGGAAAATTAGGGTTTTCTAACCATTTTTAATTAAGTCTTGAAAATTTAGGGGTTTTCGTATTAAATTTGATTTCCCCTTATCTATCCTTAAAAAACATTTTAGAGTCGTCACCGATCATTTTGAGGTAGACCGGACACCGAAAAACAAACCAGAGATTCTGTCTTAAAAATTGGGTTCGGGAGTCGGTTACGTGTAGGGAAGGATTAGCACCCCCTACGAACGCCTGTTATCGGTACCTTTAATTTTACATGGCATTTCGAATAATTATTTGAATTTAATTTATCCCATAATTATTAACTGAATTTAAATTCCGAATACAGATATCCTTTTATAAGAAAATTCATTTTGTTCGAATACGAGATTAAAAGCACCCCGTTAGGTGGCACCCCTATTCGTATTTAAAAATTAATTTTCAACATAAAAGGTTTTTAATGAATGTCTTTTATTGTTTTGTCAATTTTAAGTTCTATTCCTAAAAGGCTCTATTTAATTAATTATTTAAATCTATAAATATTAATTAATTTAATGACTTTTATGTGAAAATGCTAATTTCCTGAACACTTTCCATATATTTAAAGCCTTTAAATTAATCATATTCCTAATTAATTAATTCCTCTAATTAATTAAAGTTCTAATCCTAATTAAGGCTCTAACAATTTATTATTTAATTATAAGTAAAAATGTATATCGAATATACACCTTTATGACCAAGGCTGAGATAACACCCCATTGTAAACAATGGAACACCATCCAGATTTGAACCTCAAAGATTCTATTCAATATACATTTAATTAACTACAATGTATTAATTTTAAAAGTTAATTAAAGGACTAGATTGATATTTAATTTTAAGTGGGGATGTATATTAAATATAATTTATTAAATTTCTTGTTGAGACAACACCCCATTGTAAACAATGGAACATCATCCAAATTAGAATCTTAAAATTATATTTAATATGCATTTAATCACTACAATTATCTTGCCTAATTTAATTATTAAATTCCTATTTAGAGAAACCTAAATAAGGCTCTAATAATTAATTAAACTAGGTGTACTTAATTATCTAACGCAACATACTATATGCTAATTTTAAAATATGCAACATTCATATAATTAAAGACAATTAAATTAAATTAAACACATAAATATCACAAAATTAAAACAAATCGAAACACAAAGCCAATTTTATTAATATGGGACTGAATTGAAAAAGATACAAAATTAAATGTCCAATTACAAAGCTCATATGACCCAATTGAAAGAATTACAAATCCTGGGTTTCAATTATAAGGCTCAGGGGACTAAATTGAGAGAACTACCAAGGTTTGGGCTCAATTTAAGAGAAATAAGGACTGAATTGAAAGCAGGGCAAAACTTTGGGAAAAAACCAAAGCTGACCCGAACTAAGATGCGCGGATCTAAAGGTCCGACCCGATTGGAGCATACGGATCTCCCTGACCCGCTACCAAAATGACAGCGTTTTGGGGAGGCAAGAAATCCCTAATTTTAAGCTTCAGCCCTCATTTCCCATTCACTCACTCTCTCTCCTCCTCGAAATTCTCTGAATACAAACTCCCAATTATCCAAAAATACACACATACCAGATCAAAAACAATGAGTTTTGCTTGATGTTCATCTTCGTTCATCCAGAACGTGATGAACGTTTGGGACACCGACCACTCTCCGCTATGATCTCCGCCCACAGATCTTTCACCGCCCATCTCCAACCAACTTCAGCTGTTCACCAGCAACCTCATTCCTCTTCCCGGCCACCGCTCCTAAACTCTGACTACCGCCTCACTTCGACCGGACGCTGCAAGGTGATTTTCGACCGCCGTGGGGAAAAATTCAGCAGCCATCCTCCGCTATATTCGAACCCTAAAAAAACCATAAACCCTCTCTTTCACCAGAAATCCCTATATCTACCCAGATCCGATGGGATCTACCCTTCTTCCCCGGCCTAGGCTACCTGTAGACCTCCTCTTCAACTCCAACCACAAAATTTTCGGCCATTGTCCCTGGACTCTGGCCAAACTCAGATAATATGCCCAAACTCATTTTCATTTTCATTTCCAATATCATTTTTATTTTTGTTTTCATATATAAACTAACATTTTGTTTCGACTTTTACAGGGAATTAAATCAGGAAGAAAATATACCTTTCTGACCGACGAACTTCTAGGTGACCAACGAGCTTCCCGACGACCGGTGAACTTTCGGCGACCTTTCCTCTTCCCAATGACGGTGCGACCTTCTAGGGCGGTTCAGCTACCGAGAAAAATAACTTTCTCCCTCTATATTATTATTATTATTACTATTATTATTTAATAGTTTAATAATGACTGTAATTATTGTTGATAGTTAATGATCTGACATTCCTCTCTCTTCCCTATTTATAGGGTTGACTAAAGATGACGTCACCTATACTAGCTGGATCTAGATGATAAGGCAAGGAAAACCACAATCCTTGGTAAACTGCTTTGGCCAATTGGCGCTTGCCACGTGTCCTAGTTTGGGCAAGAAAGATTGGTTTTGGGGCTATTTGTGTTTGTTTAGCAGTAATGCATAGGATTTTTGGAGGGAAACGGATTGTAGATTGGGAACGTGGGCTTTCGGTTTGGGCTTTAAACTTGTAATGGTTATTTGGGTATTTTATTTGTAACTGGACATTAATTGGACTATTTGGATATTATTTATGGTTTATTTATTTATTTATTATTTTTATTATATTTATATATTAGTCCGGTCAAAATTTAGGTATAACAACCGCCCCTCTTTGCTCATTGCTGTAGAACAGGGATAGAACAAAGATTGAAAATACACGAATTTTGTTCAGACCTCTTGGTCATCTTCTGAAAGGCGGGTCTTTCATTATGAACAATGTTGAAGTTTGAAGCTGTTCTTCTTATTATGAAATTCTTCAAACTTCTGCCAAACTCTGGAATCTGAAGTTGTTCTTCTTATTATGAAATTCTTCATCTTCCAAGGCTTGGAATTACTCCTGACATTCTTCATCTCTTGAGGTCTGAAGTTGTTCTTCTTATTATGAAATTCTCCATCCCTCTGTTGAACTATAGAATCTGAAGCTATTCTTCTTATTATGAAATTCTTCATCTTCTAAGCTAAGAAATTACTCTTGTCATTCTTCATCTTCTGAGATTTGTAGTTGAAATTCTTCATCCCTCCGTCAAACAATCCACCTTCTGCAAGGGTATCGAACAAACGAGTTCTTATTAGGAACTCTAGATTCTTTGCTGGGCAAATTCTTCTCGTTGCAAACTCCGTCTTTGTCGAGAAAACTTTTCGTATTAGGAGTTCTTCATTCTTTGCTGTGTGAACTCTTCCCATTAGGAACTCTATCTTTGCCAAGTGAACTCTTCCGATTAGGAGCTATTCGTTCTTTGCTGGGAATGCTGATTCATCTTATTTTCCAATTTCTCGCTTGAAGCATTGAGATCTTTAGTCTCACTGCTTAGTGTGCCTAAGATACCATGATCATTCAACCTAAGACACGCATGAAATCCTCTATTTTTCTCTTATTCTGTTGATCAACTTCCTCCTTCTATGTCTGCAAAAGTCAAATTTATCATTAATCTTCCATCATTGATTGTAAAAACGTGCAATTTAGGTATATCATTAGGAAACTTCAAGTGCTTCAACAAAAGACACTGGAAACTACGAATCTTCATCATTTGAGCCTAAAGTTGGTTTATCTTGCTTTCCAATCCGGCAACTTGAATCCTTTTTTTGTTTTTTTTCTTTCCTCCTCCTACTCCTTCTTCTTCTCTCTTTTTCCCATCTCTTTCTTTTTCTTTTTCTTCTTTTTTCTTCTTATTTTTTCTTTTTATTCTTTCTTCTTTTTCTCTTTTTTCCTTTTTTTGTTTTTTCCTTTTCTCTTTTTTTGTTTTTCCTCTTTTTTCTTTTTTTTTCTCTCTTTTTTCTCTTTTTCCTTTTCTCTCTTCTTTTTCTTTCTTTCTTTTTTGTCTTTTGTCTTTTTCTATTTTTTGTTTTTTGTTTTTCTTTTCTCTTTTTTTTGAAACTGAGGGCCCAAAGGATTAATATTTCTGTTGATATCACGCCCTACCATCTTATTGCAATAACATTCAGAAAGTTCTCATCATTTTCGAAGGTATCGGCCTAAAGGGCTTAACATCATGCCCGAAGGACTTATTGATGACCCGAAGGATTTAAAATTGTAATGCACTTTCTTTCCTGTGCACACAATCACATCACTCTCGAATGTGATGGCCCGTCGGACTTAATATCATGCCCGAAGGACTTATTGACGACCCGAAGGATTTAGAATTGTAATACACTTCCTTTCTTGTGCAAACAATTACATCACTCTCGAATGTGATGGCCTAAAGGACTTAGCATCATGCCCGAATGACTTACTGATGACCCGAAGGATCTAGAATTGCATTGCACTTCCTTTCCTATGCAAACAATTACATCACTCCCGAAGGTGATGGCCCGAAGGACTTAACATCATGCCCGAAGGACTTACTGATGACCCGAAGGATTTAACATCATGCCCGAAGGACTTACTGATGACCCAAAGGATTTAGAATTGTAATGCACTTCCTTTCCTGTGCAAACAACTGCATCACCCCCGAAGATGATGGCCCAAAGGACTTAGCATCATGCCCGAAGGACTTACTAATAACCCGAAGGATTTAACATCATGCCTGAAGGACTTACCGATAACCCGAAGAATTTAACATCAGGCCCGAAGGACTTACTGATGACCCGAAGGATTTAGAATTGTAATGTGCTTCCTTTCCTGTGCACACAATTAGAAAATCTTTGTTGAAATCTACCTCTACAAACGGATTGAAATCTTTGCAGAAATCTTCCTCTGTAAACGGATTGGAATCTTTGTTGAGATCCGCCTCTTCAAACGGATTGAAATCTTTGTTGGGTTCAGCCTCTTCAAACGGATTGAAATATTTGCTGAGATCGGCCTCTTCAAACGGATTAAAATCTTTTTGAGATCCACCTCTTCAAACGGATTAATATCTTGGTTTCAAAATGATTGAAATCTTTGCTAATCTTTTTTGGTTCCACTTTCACCAATCTGAAGTTGTAAATTGAAATCTTTTTCTATTCTTTGCTGATTCTTGTAAATTCCTACAAAAATATACAAAAATGATTTTGAGTGAATGATACATGTATAGGGGGCTAAAATGATGCATTGTAGCCAAAGAGTTGAAGCTGTTTTATAAGTCTGGAATTTCAGCCGACTTGTATCAAATTTTCGGATAGGATCTGGGCACTTCTGAGTCTACATGTCTTCTTCAAACATATTCGTATGTCTCTTAGCTTTCCAACGCAACTTGAAATGCACCAATTAGACGTCGAGAGCTCAAGTTATGTCCGGTTTAGTGAAAACTATGCGAGCAGAAATCTCTATACGGATATATTACGGGAAATATTATTTATTACGAATTTTCAATAATTTTATTAATTATTTGTACTTAAATTTAATCTAGGATTCTTTATGAATATATTTAGGTGATTTAGGATTAGATTTGTTATTTATTTATTAGTTTTTTAGGTTAGATAAAATATGTTTATTTATTTTATTATTATGTTTACTTTTCCTAATTTAAGTTGAACTCTTCATTTGTAACCTATTTAAAGGCATATTTGCTTCATTAATAAGAACAACATCATGAATTTATGAGTTGCAAAAACCTTTGGCCATGGGCCATTTTATTTTCAAGGTAGATAGATTTGCCTTGTTATTTTTCGTATCAGAAGTCTTCTTCAACGTAAGTTCGTCAAGTTCTTGTAATTGAGATCATCTTCACACTCTTGCTTGCCTAGGTAATTGCATCTAGTAGGGTGGGTTAGAGCCGCTTGAGGTTGCTTGCTTAGATAATCGCGTCTAAGAGGGTGCCGAGGACAAAATATCCTACAACATCTATCTCGTCATCATCCATTCATCGGAGAGATTCGTGCCGTTTGCAGGTGTTTGCCTATTCAATTGCGATTAGGAGGGTGCCAAGGACAAATCTATCCAACACCGCCACCGTCAAATTCATCATATCTCGTTTTCTACATCAAGATCATGCTTTATTATCGGTTTGCTGAATGTGGAGTTTGGTGTTTTCTCGGATCATATTAGTGAGTTTGCTAGATTAATTGTGATCTAGAGGGTTCCTAGATTTTGAGGTAATTCTTGGATCCTGGCTTCCGTATCAATAGGTAATCAGATCCTTGGTTTAGGTGTTTGAAACAATTATTTTTTACTGTTGTTTAAGTAGTTGAGAAAAAAGAAAAAATATATAATTCTCTATTTAGATCCTAGTTTTAATATTTCATTCATGGAGACATCTCAAGAGACTTGAAGGTTGTGATCAACAAATCTTAAGATTCGGGACGAATCGTTTTCAACAGGGGGAGAATGATACATGTATAGGGGGCTAAAATGATGCATTATAGCCAAAGAGTTGAAGCTGTTTTATAAGTCTGGAATTTCAGCCGACTTGCATCAAATTTTCGGATGGGATCTGGGCACTTCTGAGTCTACATGTCTTCTTAAACATATTCGTATGTCTCTTAGCTTTCCAACGCATCTTGAAACGCACCAATTAGACGTCGGGAACTCAAGTTATGTCCGGTTTAGTGAAAACTATGCGAGCATAAATCTCTATACGGATATATTACGGGAAATATTATTTATTACGAATTTTCAATAATTTTATTAATTATTTGTACTTAAATTTAATCTAGGATTCTTTATGAATATATTTTGGTGATTTAGGATTAGATTTGTTATTTATTTATTAGTTTTTTAGGTTAGATAAAATATGTTTATTTATTTTATTATTATGTTTACTTTTCCTAATTTAAGTTGAACTCTTCATTTGTAACCTATTTAAAGGCATATTTGCTTCATTAATAAGAACAACATCATGAATTTATGAGTTGCAAAAACCTTTGGCCATGGGCCATTTTATTTTCAAGGTAGATAGATTTGCCTTGTTATTTTTCGTATCAGAAGTCTTCTTCAACGTAAGTTCGTCAAGTTCTTGTAATGGAGATCATCTTCACACTCTTGCTTGCCTAGGTAATTGCATCTAGGAGGGTGGGTTAGAGCCGCTTGAGGTTGCTTGCTTAGATAATCGCGTCTAAGAGGGTGCCGAGGACAAAATATCCTACAACATCTATCTCGTCATCATCCATTCATCGGAGAGATTCGTGCCGTTTGCAGGTGTTTGCCTATTCAATTGCGATTAGGAGGGTGCCAAGGACAAATCTATCCAACACCGCCACCGTCAAATTCATCCTATCTCGTTGTCTACATCAAGATCATGCTTTATTATCGGTTTGCTGAATGTGGAGTTTGGTGTTTTCTCGGATCATATTAGTGAGTTTGCTAGATTAATTGTGATCTAGAGGGTTCCTAGATTTTGAGGTAATTCTTGGATCCTGGCTTCCGTATCAATTGGTAATCAGAGCCTTGGTTTAGGTGTTTGAAACAATTATTTTTTACTGTTGTTTTAGTAGTTGAGAAAAAAGAAAAAATATATAATTCTCTATATAGATCCTAGTTTTTATATTTCATTCATGGAGACATCTCAAGAGACTTGAAGGTTGTGATCAACAAATCTTAAGATTCGGGACGAATCGTTTTCAACAGGGGGAGAATGATACATGTATAGGGGGCTAAAATGATGCATTGTAGCCAAAGTGTTGAAGCTATTTTATAAGTTTGGAATTTCAGCCGACTTACATCAAATTTTCGGATGGGATCTGGGCACTTCTGAGTCTACATGTCTTCTTCAAACATATTCGTATGTCTCTTAGCTTTCCAACGCATCTTGAAACACACCAATTGGACGTCGAGAGCTCAAGTTATGTCCGGTTTAGTGAAAACTATGCGAGCAGAAATCTCTATACAGATATATTACGGGAAATATTATTTATTACGAATTTTCAATAATTTTATTAATTATTTGTACTTAAAATTAATCTAGGATTCTTTATGAATATATTTTGGTGATTTAGGATTAGATTTGTTATTTATTTATTAGTTTTTTAGGTTAGATAAAATATGTTTATTTATTTTATTATTATGTTTACTTTTCCTAATTTAAGTTGAACTCTTCATTTGTAACCTATTTAAAGGCATATTTGCTTCATTAATAAGAACATCATGAAGTTTTGAGTTACAAAAAAACCTTTGGCCATGGGCCATTTTATTTTCAAGGTAGATAGATTTGCCTTGTTATTTTTAAGTATCGTAAGTCTTCTTCAACGTAAGTTCGTCAAGTTCTTGTAATGGAGATCATCTTCACACTCTTGCTTGCCTAGGTAATTGCATCTAGGAGGGTGGGTTAGAGCCGCTTGAGGTTGCTTGCTTAGATAATCGCGTCTAAGAGGGTGCCGAGGACAAAATATCCTACAACATCTATCTCGTCATCATCCATTCATCGGAGAGATTCGTGCCGTTTGCAGGTGTTTGCCTATTCAATTGCGATTAGGAGGGTGCCAAGGACAAATCTATCCAACACCGCCACCGTCAAATTCATCCTATCTCGTTTTCTACATCAAGATCATGCTTTATTATCGGTTTGCTGAATGTGGAGTTTGGCGTTTTCTCGGATCATATTAGTGAGTTTGCTAGATTAATTGTGATCTAGAGGGTTCCTAGATTTTGAGGTAATTCTTGGATCCTGGCTTCCGTATCAATTGGTAATCAGAGCCTTGGTTTAGGTGTTTGAAACAATTATTTTTTACTGTTGTTTTAGTAGTTGAGAAAAAAGAAAAAATATATAATTCTCTATATAGATCCTAGTTTTAATAATTCATTCATGGAGACATCTCAAGAGACTTGAAGGTTGTGATCAACAAATCTTAAGATTCGGGACGAATCGTTTTCAACAGGGGGAGAATGATACATGTATAGGGGCTAAAATGATGCATTGTAGCCAAAGAGTTGAAGCTGTTTTATAAGTCTGGAATTTCAGCCGACTTGCATCAAATTTTCGAATGGGATCTGGGCACTTCTGAGTCTACATGTCTTCTTCAAACATATTCATATGTCTCTTAGCTTTCCAACACATCTTGAAACGCAGCAATTCGACGTCGGGAGCTCAAGTTATGTCCATTTTAGTGAAAACTATGCGAGCAGAAATCTCTATACGGATTTATTACGGGAAATATTATTTATTACGAATATTCAATAATTTTATTAATTATTTGTACTTAAATTTAATCTAGGATTCTTTATGAAGATATTTAGATGATTTAGGATTAGATTTGTTATTTATTTATTAGTTTTTTAGGTTAGATAAAATATGTTTATTTATTTTATTATTATGTTTACTTTTCCTAATTTAAGTTGAACTCTTCATTTGTAACCTATTTAAAGGCATATTTGCTTCATTAATAAGAACAACATCATGAATTTATGAGTTGCAAAAACCTTTGGCCATGGGCCATTTTATTTTCAAGGTAGATAAATTTGCCTTGTTATTTTTCGTATCAGAAGTCTTCTTCAACGTAAGTTCGTCAAGTTCTTGTAATGGAGATCATCTTCACACTCTTGCTTGCCTAGGTAATTGCATCTAGGAGGGTGGGTTAGAGCCGCTTGAGGCTGCTTGCTTAGATAATCGCGTCTAAGAGGGTGCCGAGGACAAAATATCCTACAACATCTATCTCGTCATCATCTATTCATCGGAGAGATTCGTGCCGTTTGCAGGTGTTTGGCTATTCAATTGCGATTAGGAGGGTGCCAAGGACAAATCTATCCAACACCGCCACCGTCAAATTCATCCTATCTCGTTTTCTACATCAAGATCATGCTTTATTATCGGTTTGCTGAATGTGGAGTTTGGTGTTTTCTCGGATCATATTAGTGAGTTTGCTAGATTAATTGTGATCTAGAGGGTTCCTAGATTTTGAGGTAATTCTTGGATCATGGCTTCCGTATCAATTGGTAATCAGAGCCTTGGTTTAGGTGTTTGAAACAATTATCTTTTATTGTTGTTTTAGTAGTTGAGAAAAAGAAAAAATATATATATATAGATCATAGTTTTAATATTTCATTCTTGGAGACATCTCAAGAGACTTGAAGGTTGTGAAAAACAACTCTTAAGATTCGGGACGAATCGTTTTCAACAGGGGGAGAATGATACATGTATGAGGGGCTAAAATGATGCATTGTAGCCAAAGAGTTGAAGCTGTTTTATAAGTCTGGAATTTCAGCCGACTCATCGAATTTTCGGATGGGATCCGGGCACTTCTGAGTCTACATGTCTTCTTCAAACATATTCCTCTGTCTCTTAGCTTTCCAACGCATCTTGAAACGCATCAATCCGACATCGGGATCTCAAGTTATGTCCATTTTAGTGAAGACAGTGCGAGCAGAAATCTCTATACGATTTTATCACGGGAAATATTATTTATTACGAATTTTCAATAATTTTATTGATTATTTGTACTTAAATTTAATCTAGGATTCTTTATGAAGATATTTAGATGATTTAGGATTAGATTTGTTATTTATTTATTAGTTTTTTAGGTTAGATAAAATATGTTTATTTATTTTATTATTATCTTTACTTTTCCTAATTTAAGTTGAACTCTTCATTTGTAGCCTATTTAAAGGCATATTTGCTTCACTAATAAGAACAACATCATGAATTTATGAGTTGCAAAAACCTTTGGCCATGGGCCATTTTATTTTCAAGGTAGATAGATTTCCCTTTTTATTTTTCGTATCAGAAGTCTTCTTCAATGTAAGTTCGTCAAGTTCTTGTGATGGAGATCATTTTCACACTCTTGCTTGCCTAGGTAATTGCGTCTAGGAGGGTGGGGTAGAGCCGCTTGAGGTTGCTTGCTTAGATAATCGCGTCTAAGAGGGTGCCGAGGACAAAATATCCTACAACATCTATCTTGTCATCATCCATTCATCAGAGAGATTCGTGCCGTTTGCAGGTGTTTGCCTATTCAATTGCGATTAGGAGGGTGCCAAGGACAAATCTATCCAACACCGCCACCATCAAATTCATCCTATCTCGTTTTCTACATCAAGATCATGCTTTATTATCGGTTTGCTAAACTTGGAGTTTGGGGTTTTCTCGGATCATATTAGTGAGTTTGCTAGATTAATTGTGATCTAGAGGGTTCCTGGATTTTGAGGTAATTCTTGGATCCTGCTTCCGTATCAGTGCATGAATTAGTATGCTTCTATCTTATAGATGCTTAACTATATATGATGCATGAATCGTGACAACTAAGGATCACTCAGATGAGCTCTAATCTTCTTTGCCTCTCCATTGAGCTTTTTGCTTCGGTTACAACAACAAGATTGTTTCCCTTGAATCTTTATTTAATTGACCTTCTTTCTTGACTTGATCTTCTTGAGATTTATCTTAAGCTCTTATTGTCTTCAAAATTTGCCCCAGAATCTTTGTTGTTGAGCTCCTCTTCCTCTTGAGCCAATTTTGACCCTTTTTAGTGATCGAATTCTTTCAGACTATGCACATCTCTTGCCCATTTTGATTTGAACGATTATGCACCAAGCTGCCCCGCTAATCTCTTTTTCTTGCCTCATTTCATAGAATTTCCCCATCTTCCATCATTTGGGTGAACAAGTGCCTTAAGTCCCTAAACTTTTCAAGTCCCTAAACTTTCTCCAAGTCTCTGATACGGAAGCTAGGATCCAAGAATTACCTCAAAATCTAGGAACCCTCTAGATCACAATTAATCTAGCAAACTCACTAATATGATATGAGAAAACCCCAAACTCCACGTTCAACAAACCGATAATAAAGCATGATCTTGATGTAAAAACGAGATAGTATGAATTTGACGGTGGCGGTGTTGGATAGATTTGTCCTTGGCACCCTCCTAATCGCAATTGAATAGCCAAAGACCTGCAAACGGCACGAATCTCTCCGATGAATGGATGATGACGAGATAGATGTTGTAGGATATTTTTTCCTCGGTACCCCTTAGACGCGATTATCTAAGCAAGCAACCTCAAGCGGCTCTATCTAACCCACCCTCCTAGTTGCAATTACCTAGGCAAGCAAGAGTGTGAAGATGATCTCCATTACAAGAACTTGACGAACTTACGTTGAAGAAGACTTCTGATACGAAAAATAACAAGGCAAATCTATCTACCTTGAAAATAAAATGGCCCATGGCCAAAGGTTTTTGCAACTCATAAATTCATGATGTTGTTCTTATTAGTGAAGCAAATATGCCTTTAAATAGGCTACAAATGAAAAGTTCAACTTAAATTAGGAAAAGTAAAGATAATAATAAAATAAATAAACATATTTTTATCTAACCTAAAAACTAATAAATAAATAACAAATCTAATCCTAAATCATCTAAATATCTTCATAAAGAATCCTAGATTAAATTTAAGTACAAATAATCAATAAAATTATTGAAAATTCGAAATAAATAATATTTCCCGTGATAAAATCGTATAGAGATTTCTGCTCGCACAGTCTTCACTAAAATGGACATAACTTGAGCTCCCGATGTCGGATTGATGCGTTCCAAGATGCGTTGGAAAGCTAAGAGACAGACGAATATGTTTGAAGAAGACATGTAGACTCAGAAGTGCCCGGATCCCATCCGAAAATTCGATGCAAGTCGGCTGAAATTCCAGACTTATAAAACAACTTCAACTCTTTGGCTACAATGCATCATTTTAGCCCCCCATACATGTATCAGTCTCCAAACTTTCCATTCTTTCCATTTTTGTCAATGTGTCCCCTGATGGATAATTCTTCTTTCTTACCAGAGGACAGATAAAAGTCTCATACTTAGTCATATGTTTATCAAGAAAATCTACATGTTTGTAAAAATGTTTGCTTGCTTATCGGCATTTCAATGAAGGATACTTTACAAGACCCAAAAAATTTTGGGTATAAATAAAGAAAACATAATAGGATGCCCTGGATACCAAGTGCAAGAGCGTCTTTGATTCAACCCTCTTATAGTCCTTTGAATGTTGTGTCGATTTTTGAAGTTAAAAATTTCTTCCAAATCACTCGGTTCACACCCTATGATTACCGCGTTGCTCGATCTAGTCAGAAACAACTCCTTTTCTGTTCTTCTCATTCCTTTCCATTCATAAATATGTTCAAGCTTCCTGAACTTGTTTAACCAGTAGAGTGCAAAAATATCATTCTAAGAATAAAATTCTATAAGTGCATGTGTGATTTTGATTGTTACTAACTATTATTATATTATTATTATAGACATGTCTTTAAAGATACATCTCTGACGCTTGGGTATTGGACAGGTGAAGCATAGCTCCTTATTAGATTTGTCGACACCCCCCACAGCTCCACCAGAGTGTTCCGAGACTTATTTATTCAAATAGTTCATTATTTCTCACCTTTTCTTTTTTATTTTTCATCTCATTTTCTTCTTTCTTTTCTTTTCTTCCTTTCTTTTTCTTTTAACTTTTTCTTTTTTTTCTCACTTTTCTTTTACTTTTTCCTTTCCTTTTCTTTTTCTTTTTCTTCTTTTTCTTTTCTTTTTTTCTTTCTTTTTCTCTTTTATTGAGCTTTTTAAGGTATAGAGAACTACACTTAGAACTTCAATTTCAAGCAACTCTACTTGGTTAAAATCGTCTAGTCCACTTCACTGTTTATGAATTTCAAACATTTATCATCGAACATCATCAAAAGCGTAGTGATCTAACCTTTTCTTGCCTTGCTGACCAGAGTAGATTGAGAAACAAAATTCTCTTCATCGTCTTCACAACATCCAAATAATTTTTTGCATCAGAATCAGTGTCGCATCTTGCAATTGGCATCTAGGGGCCCACAAGGGTAAGAAGAGATATATATGCATATATTTATTTATTTCAAAAAAACATCCTTCCAATGAAAACCAACAAACATGACATATGACCTTAGAAAAAGACTTCTACTACTTTCGGGCCAGAAATATCAGACTTATTTCCAGTATTATTTCAGTAATGGTCCTTGTAGGTTGTAACCACATGATGCAGCAATATGGGTAGCACTGACTTCTTAGAATTCTGGACAATCTTGGAAGCACTCGTCTTGATTCTCTGATTCCTTGACTGGTATAACGGCTTGGCCCAGTCCTTACCATTGTTGAACTGATTCTCGTGTCAAGGTTCCATTACTGACTAACTTCTTAATTTCTTTCATTAAAGTTCTGCACTTCTTGGTAGCAAGTCCTGGTACTCCCATATGAAAGTCACAAACATTGTCTGGATCATAGCTATGAGCAAATGGATTTGCACTTGCTCGAGGAATTTTTCATGGTCGTTCTGATGAATTAATTGGCCTCTTTCTCTTGCGACTCTAAAAACTTTGAACATTACACTCATTCACATCTTTCCCTTGTTTTGCTTCTTAATCAGCACGGTCTTCAAATCTTGATCTAATTTTTCCTTATCGGATCCCCATTTCTATTGCTTCTCCAATCACCACGAGATCACTAAAATTGTACCTTGAATTTGCAAGCATGTCCTCAAAGAAAGAAGATGGAAGAGTTTGATGAAACATAAGAGATATTTCTTCTTCTGTCATGGGAGGTTGAACTTACACTGCTAATCCTCGCCATCTCAATGCATAGTCTTTAAAACATTTGTTGACCTTCATATTCATGTTCTGCAGAAAATAGCGATCTAGAGCTAAGCCTATAACATACTTGTATTGCCCCAAAAATGCTTTGGCCAAATCTGTCCATGATCGAATCTGCTCTCGATTTAATCTGTTGTACCACACTGCGGCAGGTCCAGCTAGACTATCATGAAAACAGTGGGTCAACAATTTATCATCATCCAAATACCCTTCCATTTTTCTACAGAACATTGCCAAGTGGATTTTAGGACAACTGGAACCATCATACTCCTCAAAATTGGGAACATTAAATCAAGGCAGAATAACTAGATCAGGGACTAAACATAATTCTTTTGCATCAAATTTAGGATTATTGATGCCTTT
Source organism: Hibiscus mutabilis (assembly GCA_019671005.1). Classification (NCBI taxonomy): domain Eukaryota; kingdom Viridiplantae; phylum Streptophyta; class Magnoliopsida; order Malvales; family Malvaceae; genus Hibiscus; species Hibiscus mutabilis. Next base: position 11,804,058 of record CM033755.1, on the reverse strand, counting down.
CTTTTCCTTGATCTCTTCGTCAAGTTTGGCATAAAGATCTTTCAGCTGCTCGAGTCTTGATCCTAAGATAATAAGCTTTATAGACCCTGCCTCTGTACTTGGATTAAATGCCCCCGGATAAATTGTCAAACATGGTGTAGCAGTGTAGTTCTTCGTATTTTGTTGATGCTTGATCATCCATTCTTGTAACCCTTCTTGGGTCTGTTCAATTCCTTCCATGTCTCCATCCATAATAACAGATTCCCAAACCTTCACTAATTTCCAGATCGCTCATGTCAAAACTCCGTCTGTTCTAGATCATGAATGTTAATGTCATGTTATTACATAATAATGTGATATTGATAAATATGCAATGCATGAATGTATGAATGCAAGAGGTATTGATTCTAAAAGTGACCATCATATAACAACTTTCATTGAAGTAAAAGGATTCAATACATCAGATATTAGATACTACAGATACTGGTGAGCTCTAACTCTCAACTTCCTAACTTCCTCTAAGAGCCAAGTTAACTTTCCTCCGTAATCTAATGCTGGATCAATATTCTAGCACAGTGCCATTTCTACATCGGCTAGATCTGTCACTTGTTCAGTAACTTCTTTTGCCTGAATAATAGCATCTTTCATGTCGTTGTCCCTTTCTCGAATCTTTATTCTTGATCTATGAAATTGGGTGTATCACTTTTCCTCACTTTCCTAACAGTCTTTCTTAACATCTTCAACAAGATCTTTGTGCATCAGCGTAAGCTTGAGGTATTCGTCTACTTTCTTCTTTAGTGTTTCGTTTTTAGTTTGAGTGTCATTCAGCTTGATAGCATTATCCTCATACATCTGCATGTACATTTTTATCATCTCGCGCTTAGCTTCACTAACCCTTAGATCGTCCATAAAAGTATTACGTTGTAGCTCCATTGCCCGCATATAACATGAAAGCGTATTGACTCGACCTTTACTTTCCTCAAAACTCTTTTTCTAGTATTCGGCTTCATGTTTTAGCTCTTTAATTCTTTCCTTTGACTGTTCCAGAGTTACACCCAAACTAGCATTCTTGATCATCGAACAAAGCTCTTGATAGTTGAATTGTAAATTTCTCAGCTCCTCATTCAAATCCTTGCTTTAACTTGCTTATTTGAGCTTCATATTCAAACTGATATCCTTCTTTTTGAGTATTGTCATCTTGAGTTTCATATCCGTCCATTGAATAAGGCTGATTTTATGTTCCAAATTTCCACTTTCCAAATTCCAAAAGAGCTTGAACTTGACGTTTGAAAGCGAGAAAATTCTCAATATAATGTCCTTAGATTCCATCGTGAAATTCACGGTGTGCATTGGTGTCGTACCATTTTGAATACGAAGGTTGCAAAGGTGCAACAAAATAATGGGGACACAAAATCGGGCCTTTAATAATTGAGGATACAATTCTTTATATGCTATAGGGATTGGAACAAAATGATGTTTGTGATATTTTGTCTTCTAATAATTGGCTGAGGGAACGCTATAATTTTAACTTTGCATTGAACCCTTACTTGATTCTGTTGAGCTTATACTTTCCTTCATTCTTGTATCTCCAGGTGTTCTATTAATTGTCAGATTTTTATGAACTTTGGGTCTTCCATCTTCAAAACTCAGCATGCCTTCTGTGATAAGATCTTCAATCTTGCTCTTCAAAGCCTCGCAATTCTTGGTAGTGTGGTCTAAACTTCATTGATGGTAATCACATACTGTACTATTTCCATGACCCCTGGGTGATGAAGGCACTATAGACTTAAACGGGGCTCGGGCCACAAGATTTTTCTCTATCAGCATTGGAAGCAATTTAATGTCACCGGTATTGAATTAAAAGATCTTCCATCCTTTTTTCTTCCTTGAGTTTCTCTCTAGCATGTCATCACTTTCTTGGGACTTGGCTCAATTACACATCCAATTGGTTTGTTGATACGAGTTGTTTTGGTGCCCCGACTTGACTGTTTATTCCTATACTGCTTTTTGTTTACTTCTCCTTTCAGCTCAGTATGCCCATTTTCCTTGGTCATAGCTGTCATCATAGTTGTCTTCTCAGCCATTTGTCTTTTCAGCTCTTGCATCTCATTCTTGTCAGCATCAACACTAACATATCCTGATGTGTGACACTTGGATGAACTGCCCTTCCTTTCCTCTATTGCTTGTCCAAAACACTGTTTCATACTTGCTCTATCTCCTATCAGATTACGAATCCCATTATCCATCATAATCATTTTCTAATGACAACCACCTTTGAATCAATTCCTATATGCAATGAAGATGTGATGCAAAGGAACGGAAGAAATGAGTCAGTATCGTGAAATAATCTCGAAGGCAAAAATTAAATTAAATATATACAGCAAGATAAGTTATATTGAACAAAGAGAATAACCAGAGAAGCGTATTTAAATTTACAGCACCTGACCTAGGTTCCTATCTGACTCAAGCAAGGTAAGCAACATGTAATGCATGAATGCACAAGTTATCAATTTCAAGAACTAGTCATTAGTACAACACCCATCTAATTAAAGGGTCGAATATAGAGAAAAGGCAATATGTCACTAGCTCCAGCTCTTTTGGGTTGATCACTTTGTTAAGCCTCTGAGTCATCATCTGTACTGGCTCAGTGTCAATATCAGAGTGTTGTTGCAGGTTCATAACCTCATCGAATAAAATTTGTACATGCTAAGGGACCCCTCGTACTTTGCTCCTAAATCTAACCATTTCACAACTCCGTTTCTTGATAGCTTGGATTACTGTCTCGGCCTGATTTTTAGTATTTTGTCCTTCATTGTGATACCTCTTTGAAACTCACGAGATGGTCTTTCAATTGCTATACTGCACTTTTCTAATTCCGCCCCCTTTCTAAGCTCCTCATTTTTGTTAAAAGTCAACATTTTGCCTAATTATGATATTCTTCTGTAAATTTCATCATTTGTGAAAACCTGGGTATCGCCTTTGAGTTCAAAATTATTTATTCTTCATTGGATTCTTTTCTGTTAGCAACGACCCTTGAATGCCCCTTTAATTTATCTGTTATTTATTCCTCCTCTGGTTATTGTTGTTTTTCTAGGTACTGCGTCTTGCTTATCTCTATAACTACCGCTGACTCTATCTGGAAACTTGATCTGCTATTAAGCCTTGTATGAACCTTGTTCTCTTTTGACCATTGGAGCAGTGTAGCAAAGCCTCACATTTCTCCATTGTTGGTGTTATTGTGTATCCTACCAAAAAGCGAACAATTATACCGGGCTTCAATAAACACTTCATGGTCCTAAACAATTCTTGATCTACTTGACTGTCTGACAGCAATATTATTGTAATCACTCATTTTTGACCGGGTTTTAGTATTATTAGTATTATTTTAATAGTAATATTATTAATATAAAATTAATAAAAATAATAAAAAATAATCATAATGATAAAAATATAATTAAAAAAAAGTAAAAAATTAAATTAAAAAGCAAAAAAAGAGAGGAAATTGTATGGATGTGGGGGCTCCACGTCAACCTCATAAGATCCCCCCTTTGACTATAAAAATGAGGCATGGGGATCATTTGAAAAAAAAGGAATCGGCAGTGGCATGGCCAAATAAGGGGGCTTAGGCTCCCGGCTAGCCAAGGACCGGAGTAATGTCTGCGGTCCTAACCAATTCGATCAGGGGTCCTATTTTAGATCCGATCTAGTTAATATTTTTGGAGAGGTCGTAGTAGATCTCGGTGGGGTTCAGTCGGGGTTCGTCATTCGAGCTCCTAGTTAGGTATATTTTCTTTCCTTTTTATTTGTGTTGTAATTTTTATGATTTAATGAAGTAGTAATTAATTTAAAATTGTGTTTTTTAGTTTGTATGTTTATTTATGTTTTAGATTAGTATTTATTATGTTTTAAATTTATGTTTTATATTATTATTTTATTTATGTTAAATTTGTTTTTATTTATGTGTTAGATTAATATTTATGAATGTTAGCATTTTATTTATGTTAGATTTGTTTTTATTTATGAGTTAGATTAATATTTATGTATGTATGTATGTTTTAGATTAGTATTTTATTTATGTTAGATTAGTATTTTATTATGTTAATATTTTTTATTTTTATTGTATTTAAATTATTTTCCATATTTTATATTTTTGCTTCCTAAGATTGCATATCGAAATATATTATCGTCAATGCGATGCCCTTTTGTCTGAGCGTAAACAGGGCCAGTATCAGGCGTAGTGATGGTGGTTGGGCGTTTACTCTCGGATAACGGGGCTTTTAAAATTTACTCGCATATATAGTTAAATGTTAATTAAATCGTCACTTTAATCCGAAAAGTCTAATATTAATAAAGCGTAATTATTAAAGTACCAATTTTGGGCGGTGTGGGGGTGCTAATCCTTCCCCATCGGTAACCGACTCCCGAACCCAACAGTTTTAAAAATCTCTGGTTTTGTGGTGTCCGGCCTACCTTAAAGTGGCCGGTGGCGACTCCAATTTCTAAATAAAACACGATTTCTTTAAAACTCCACGGAAGACATTATTTTCAAAACAAAATAAAAACTCGTTTTTTAGCGAAAATGATATCGCTACAGATGGTGACTCCGCTGGGGACATTTTTTTGTTTTTTCAAACAAAATTAAGTGAGTCGAGCTTTTTAAATAATTACCGCTTTATTAATATTAGAAATTCCGGATTAAAGTGACTATTAAACTAACATTTGGTTATAATCGCGCATTTATTTTAACGCATTTAAAATTTGGCATATAAAACCGTCTTTTTTTAAGTGGGGGGAAAACGCTAATGTTTTTGTGAGGATATCGTTCCTCTGTGTAGGCCTAGCAAGTACCTTCGGGGCTCGAGTACCTTATGCTTTCGTAAGGATGTCGTTCCTTCGTGTAGGCATAAGCGAATGGGTCCCCCTGAATTGAACTGGTTGAAAGGAGCCTATAATGGGTGATGATCTGAGGGTCTTACTACCCTTAGTAGGGGACAACAAGGACAGTTCGGGTACCTCTTAGCACCAACACTGCATGTAGAGAAAATATAGAAACCCACCCCTTTAGAGCCATGCGGATAACCTTAGGTGTTTTAGACGGGATAAATAGGGTTATTTTGTTTGTTTAATTTGTCCTTTTATTTATGTATTTATTATTTTTATCCGGTACTAACTCATTTCTTTTTGTGTTTTATTTTTATTTTACACATACTTTTGTTGCATTATCATTGCATCCACATTACATAGAGGCGTTGATTCAAGTGGTTTGCCCGATTAGAAAATCTTTCATCGTGGAAAAAAGGTGTCTTAAGAAGGACAACATCGATCCAGTCGTGCGGCATTGGTTAGAGATTAATCAACAGATCCGAGGTAACAATTTGCTGAGCAAGCGTGTAGTGCCAAAGTATACACACGAGACCCTAATGGTGGACATACAACGAGTTGCAAGGCGTATGAATGACTTAGCTACCGAAGCCGCGGCTTCCGACCTTTCGTAACCCCGGACATGGAAGAAGCACCAAGGTTTATCAAGTTGCTCAGAGCTATCGAGGAGTTAGGAGGTAGAGCTAGGGCTTATGTGCAGAATATTGTTTTGTAATTAAGACTTTTTGTAATAGGGACTCCTTTTGTAATGTGGACCCTTTTTGTAATCTGGACCCTTTAGTTCCCATGAAAGTCGTTCGAAAGGGTGATTACCAGCGGAATCAACGCCTTTATTTGCATTCATGTTGCATATCATGATATGGTGTTGATTCAAGAACAGTTCATTTAAAAGGCTTTCAAAATAGAAAAAGTCTGCTTTGCAGGAAATGATAATATTACAATATCAAGTTAGGTCGAGCAAAGACCAATCGGGAAAGAAGACGGTACGATAGTAAGGCACGTGCGACGCAGAAGATTCAGTCAGGGCCGCAGAACCCCAATTTTAAATCTTCACATTTAACCCTTTTGTAAAATTCTCAAAGATTTTAATTTAACTCCTTTTTAAAAATTTGAAAATATTATTATTTTGCTTTGAATTTTTTCCCTCCTAAAACTTTCAGAATAATAATAATAACAAAAAAAAACCTAAAAGTTTTATTTTTAAAGTAAGTTAAAACTTTTGACAATAAAAAAGGGGGAAATTTTTAAACCAAATGATCCTTGAGAATTTAAACCGCAAAAAGTTTAAAGTACTCCCCTAGGATCGATAGAATCCATCCCTATTTAGACGTATTATTCGTTTGCACCCAGATCTACAGAAGAAAAGATCTTGTCTGCATTATGAATACACTTGTTGTCCTTTTCAAAAGCCACAAAAATAAAGATCATGACGTCACGGGTCCATGGAATGGAATAAGAGGAGAAGACGAAGTCATCCATCATCCTGAAGACAACGTCGAGACGTGGAGCACAGGTTTTGCTTTCCGAAGTCAAGGTCTCCAAAATAAATCCAACTGTTACCTATAATTCATTATTAATTTCTTACAAATAGACATTTTCCCTATTGAAAGTTTTTTAAAGACTGTTCAAGAATCAACACCGCATTTGCATGCATTCTAGCATTTATAGGGTATTGATTCCCAAAGTGGTTTCTCAAATCTCAAAAATCGTTCATAATTGGCAAAGGGTCGTCTGGTCAGATATTAGAGGGCACGGATCCAGGGTTTTGTCCCAGAACAAGATCGGAGACAATAAAAGAGGAACCATTTGAAGACTTCAGGTCAGACACGGTAAGGACACACAGTACTGGTAATGAGCAAAGTAAAGTGCAAGAGTTGAAAGAAGTAGAGGGAAGAAGTGATGAATCAGATGAATACTTTGACGAAAGGTAAGTGATCCAAATACGATAGCGGGATAGTCAGAATTCTACCTCCAAGCCAGCCAAATACAACAAATTGAACCCTTTTGTCGTATTAAGGATCAGAATAGAGAGCGGGATAGTCAGAATAAACCTCCAAGCCAGCCAAATACGACAAATTAAGCCCTTTTGTGATCCGCATCAATAAATAGGCGAAAGGTATGTTTGAGTCGGGCTTTCAAAAAGTAGAGCTCAGTCCAGAAAAAATCCGAGAAGCAAGTAATGAAAAGAAGTACATGTCAATTCCTGTGAGGTACACCGAACTACTCCTAATGTTCATCAAGAAGAGCCTTATTACCTTGGTGAAGTCTCTAGCAAAGAGACCGTCTTATCCGAGAGATTACGACACACATGCTAGAGGCAGTTACCGTTTAGGAAGTTTGGGTCACAGTATTGAGGATTGCGGGGCCCTAAGGAACAAGTTCAAAATCTTATCGCGATGAGAATTTTGGGTTTCGAAGACGGAGTTCCCCAATTCTATAGTGAGCTAACAATCACCCAAGGGGCAAAGTCGAGGAAGAATCGATATCTAGGACAAAGTTTGAGTAATACCGAAGTGGGTCACTCAAGCGAGTTAAATTTGAAGGTCGGAGATAGGGGCATCCCAGGAGAGGGATATTCTTTCGAGTTCAGCCAGCTCAGATAAGAGAGAGATAACTTGGATAAAATTGAATTTTTAGAATGATCACCAAAAGCTTTACTGAGTGTTTAAGAATATCAGATTGGGTCACCTTTAAAGAATAGATGAACGGTGTTGTTCAGTTGAAAGACGACTCAGAATATTGGCAAAAGAGAAACTAGTCAAGCGAGAATTAAGTCAGGCTGTTATCAGGTAAGTTTGAGGAATTGGGAATAGGTACGACAGTCTCCAGAGATGAGCTACAGAATAACTTAGCCATTAACAAGAGTTTTGGAAACAAGTTTACGACAGAGCAATGACAATCCAAAACTCTTCAGTTGGAAAGTAAGGAGTAAGTGGAATGGCTCGAGACTTCTTTGCGTGAATACGAGGTTCGTGTAGAAGTTAACAAACAGGTTGCTGCTGAAAATGTCGCAGGGACAACTTCCAAGCTACGTAAGACTAAGAAGGGGATAGATGAAGACCCGAAGATCGATATTACCCAAGCAGGTAAGGCGGCTCAACAAGGTGGTAGGCTTAGTCAGAACATGGACCAAGTGTTGGACCACGGAGGCAAGCTGACCGGACTACTGGATGAAGTTAAGAAAGTAGGCACTGAAGCTTACCAGTAACTGTAAATATCTAATATCTGATATAATGAAACCTTTTGGCCACAATGAACGTCGTTCTATGGGGATCACTTTTGGAATCAATACCTTGCTGCATTCATGTTTATATTTTAGGATTGCATTGCATTACATTGTACAGTTCATGGCATATTTTACATAACATTATCATTACCTTGCATAAAATTTTTGGGGTAATCCAAAGAACAATTAGAGTTTTATCGTGAATAAAAGAATTGAGCACACTCAAAAATCAAGATTCGAGCAGTTAGAAGATGGACTCGAGAGAAAAAAAAAGAGAGAAAAAAAGAAGTTGGATGCCTTTGATGCAAGAAAGCTCTGTTTGAACCCTGATTTGGTCGTTCCTCCGGATTCCAAAGATTCCTAGATTTGTGCATGATAACGGAACAAGATGGCCCAAGATCGCGTGACCATATTCTGCAAAAAGATGGAGGGCTGTATTGAAAAATTGCCGATCCACTACTTCCCCGACAGTCTAGCAGGACCTACCATGATATGATATGCTTTGGACCTAGCACCAAGTCGTTAGTATCTCCAGGGTATGAAGATGAAACTTGATGAAAGCTTCAAGGAATGTGCTTTGAGGTGTCTGTGTTTAGCGACCCAGGTGCAACCCCTCGTAGATGAAGAGGAAAGTGACTTCCATGCCAGCTTTCTTATTTCTTCTCTGATAAGGTGCTCGGGAAAATGAATGCCAGCTTTGAGGACTTCATGACAGTTGGAGAGAGAATCGAACATGCACTCCGAGACCTAAGTTTAAAAGACCAGACATGCCTAGGGGCAGAAGGAAAGAAAGAGATAAATGGGTACCACTTTCGAAGGTTCTCGTGATCGTAAGGGAAGAAGACAGGCAGATTCCTCCGAATCACCGAGAAAAATTCCTCAAACAAGTACATATTTAGAGATATTCGAAGTATTCCATCTCGGACATATGGCCTCATATGGTTAAAGGTTAGTACCTTACCTCAAGGCCGATAAAGATTACGCCCAGCTCATCTGCTCACAGTTTTGATCCATACAGTATATGTGAGTTCTATATTGAGGCGCCGGGGCATGACACTAAGAAATTTGGGGTCGTTAATAGAAAAAATCAAGAAGCTGGTTGACGAGGGAGTCATGATGAGAGAGTTGATCCAGTGGTGGAAAAACAAGAGAAGAGGCAAGCCTACACTACAAAGGACCGGAATGAGTTAGTACTCGGGAGGTAGTCTGGAGGTCCCTATGGTTTTCCCATTAGTTCACAAAGAAATTCTCAATGCTTTGGAAAAAAACTCTCAAACAAATATTTTTTAGAATTAGAAATCACATTTCCATTTAGAAAGCATTTTTACATTCTTGATTCTTTAAATATTTTATTTTTATGGGGTAGTTTTTGTTCTCCCATATGCATATACACGCATTTTTGAATGGACATATGTATATATCATTTCTATACCAGGTCCTCGAATTTTGAATGCAACAGTACATTTGCTTCAGATCCAAAGATCAACTCTAAGTTGCATATATTTAGAAGAGATTGAATGTTGTGGGGATATTGTAAATGTGAGTATCTACTAGTTTACTTAGGCCAACAGAGGAACAAAGCGAGTGTTTAGACAATGGGCAGTTCCCATTTTAGGAATTTATCTTCTCAGACACTTTTCGTTTAAGGTCCTTGAAACGAGAGTTAACCCTAAACCTCTACCCCTAAAGGCTTTCTCAGGACATCTGTGAATATGACGACGAATGGTATTCTTTTACTTTACCAGAAGACATAGATGAGACCAGACAGATTGGATACGAAGATCAGAAAATCATCAGAAGAAAGTGGTTGAAAACAAGGATATGTTCAAACGAAAAACCAAAGAAAATAAGAGAAATGACAATCAGAAGGCCGAAGCAATCCAGATCGAGTAAATATCATAAGAGCTGCAGAGAGACAATTAACTTCGAGTGGAAGATAGCATCGATACCCAATATAGATGCGTGTTGATTCGAGGATACATTTATAGACTCGGATAAGAAGAAAGAGATTCAAGGCTAAAAACCCAAAATGGGTAGTCTAAAACAAAAAAACAAAACAAAACAAAAAAAGAGAAGAAAATAAAAAGAAAATAAAAAAGAAAAAGAAAAAGAGAGAGAAAAAAAGAGAAAAAAAGAAAAGAAAAAGAAAGAAAGAATACTGTATATGCTTCACACACAGATCAAACAATACAAGAATGAGACTTCAACTATGAGCAAGAGACACAAGGAATCCACATTTCAAGCTCGAATTGAAGCCAAGTCAAGACAAGTCGGGCCGAAGATTGTCAATTTCGAAAAAGGAAATGACTTCTAGGGTGAAAACCCAAAAATGGGCAGCCTAGAGTGATCCTAAAAATAAAGAAAAAGAGTAGTCTGCCTGAGCATGCTGGCATCAATATCCAACCAAAATACACTGATCTGAAGGTACAGAAGAAGGAAGTGACCTCTAGGGTGAAAACCCAAAAACAGGCAGTCTAGAGCGATCCAAGAGAAAAAGTGAAAAAGAAGAAAAGAAAAAAAGAAGAGAAAAGAAGAAAGAAAGAATAACATTTCATCTGGGCGTGCCAATCACAAGAATTCCCAGAAATGTATTCGTAGTCCTTCATTCAAGAAATATCAGTTTTGAGGAGTTTGGAGGATTAAACATTCTTGAACAGAAAACGAACATCAGTACATAGCCAAAATGCAAGGCAGCCTACAGTAAAAAAGAAAGGAAATGAACTCTAGGGTGAAAACCCGAAAACGGGCAGTCTAGAGTGATCCAAAAAAGGGAAGGAATAATGGGCATATCCAAGTTACACAAGTACAGAAATACTGTTTCACTTAACCATAAACCAAAGGCTTACATTGCAAGCCCCCAAAGACATTCTGATCATCCATAATGAGAATGTCTTCAGATTTCATTCCGCCTATAAGGGTTAACTTTGCTTCAAGGAACGTCAAACTTCGAAGTGTTTGATCGACACCCAAATGAGGGAAGGATGGGGCATGGTGAGATATTGAGATTGGGAGAGCCACCTTAAACGGGGTAGAAACTAGGTAGTGTTGTTCCTCTCAAAAGCCTATTAGACAAGAAGAAACTATACATCTGAATATATCTCCACAATGGTCAAGATCTTCTAAATATATGCTTCATTAGAGTTGATCTATGGCAATTTGAAGCAGATGTGTTATGGTGTTTGATATTTTGGCGACAAACATGTTTTAAAAGGTTTGACATTTTCTCCCAAAGTTTTGATGTTTACCATTTCCCCCAAACATTAGTTTTTAAAATGTTTGGCAATATACTTCGAATTTTGTTTACCATTATCCAAACATTAATGTTTTAAAAAATGTTTGGTCCTTAAAAAAAAGAAAAGAAAAAAGATGTTTACCATTTGCTCCAAACAATGTTTTCAAAATGTTTAGTATCCCCTCCAAGTTGTGATTTTCAAAATGACTGTTATCTTTTCAAACAATCATTATTTTTTTGAAATATACACAAGTAAATTGCCTTTTGCATTACTTTAAAAATGAATGATGATGAGATTTAAAGCATAGGGACTGAGAGTTAGTTCCCGTCAAAATGCTACGAGAAGATCAAGGATGAGCTCAGGGGATGGAAGCATTTTGGCTCACCCTGGTGACTAGAAATAGATCAGGGCTCTGTATGATGGGTCAGAAAATTCAAAGCAGTGGAGCTCGTGGTTGAATGGGGAAACGCCAAGCGAAGAAGATGACAAGGGTTCTTATAAGAATAATATAAGAACCAGAAGATCATTTATGAAGACGGGTGATAACCCTAAAGAAAAGAAAGCCTTCCGCACAAAAGATTTGAAAGCATGTTAATCTAGATTCGAAGTGATTGATCAAATGGGGATTTAAGAGCATACAGTGAAGAAGTAAAGAGATGAAGAAATTTGAGGAACGACCTTTCAGGGTGTAAGACTTTAGAACAAAAAAGGGGCTGAAAGAAAAAAGAGAAGAAAAAAGAAAAAAAAAAGAAAGAAAGAAAGAGAGGGAGAAGAAAAAAGAAAAAAGAAAAGAAAAGAAAAAGAAAAAGAAAAAGAGAAAAGATAAAAAAAGAGAGGAGAAAGAAAGCATTACATTGCATGCATCATATAGATAGGGGCATGTCAATTTTTGCTTGTTTTGGACAGGTACTTGAAGAATTATCAAAGAATATTAAGAAGTGGATTTCATTAAAGAAATAAAGATACGACAGCTATAGTAGCGTGAGGCCAGATGACGGCAGCCTCGGTAGCGTAAGGCCAGAAAGTTCGGTAGCCATAATAGCGTGAGTCCAGAAAAATTGGTGGCATTTTCGGCGTGAATCCCCAAATTTGAAGAAAGTTCGGCAGCTATAGTAGCGTGAGTTTAGAAAGATCGGTAGCCATTTTCAGCGTGAATCCCCAAATTTTCAAAAAGATAGGTAGCCATTGTTGGCGTAAATCCCCAAAATTGAAGAAGAATTTCGGCGGCCTTAGTAGCGTGAGTCTAGAAAGATCGGTAGCCATTGTCGGTGTGAATCCCCAAAATTGAAAAAAGTTCGGCAGCCATAGTAGCGTGAGTCCAAAAAGATGGGTGGCTATTTTCGGTGTGAATCCCCAAATTTGAAGAAAGTTTGGCAGCCATAGTAGCGTGAGTCCAGAAAGATAGGTGGCCATTTTTGGCGTGAATCCCCAAATTTGAAGAAAGTTTGGCAGCTATAGTAGCGTGAGTCCAGAAAGATCGGTAGCCATTTTTGGCATGAATCCCCAAAATTTCAAAAATATAGGTAGCCATTGTCAGCGTAAATACCCAAAATTGAAGAAGAATTTTGGCGGCCTTAGTAGTGTGAGTCCAGAAAGATCGGTAGCCATTGTCGGCGTGAATCCCCAAAATTGAAGAAAGATTTCGGCAGCCTTAGTAGCGTAGTCCAGAAGAATCGGTAGCCAGCTCGGCGTGAACCCCTGATTCAAAGATAAAGATTCTCTATATGAAGGGCCTATATTTTTGAGCCCTTGCAGTGAAAGGTTCTATATAGGAAGAAACCGTAACTACGAGATTTTAGAAGCTAAAAGTTCTATATAGGAAGGACTAGCGGCTCCAGGGTTTGAAGACTGGCAGTTCTATATATGAGGAACTCCTAGTCGGAAGAATCCATCCGTGGCGCAGAAGGTTTTATATAGGAAAAACCTACCGCGTTGAAGGCGAAGAGTTCTATATATGAAGGACTCCAAGCTTACCGTCTCAGAGTGAAAAGTTTTATATAGGAGGGACTCATAACTCGAGGCTACATAGTGAAGGGTTCTATATAGGAAGAGCATGTAGCTCCAAGATCGGAGGTGACGAAGTTCTATATAGGAAGAGCGAAGAGTTCCAGAAGAACACGTGATTCCGAAGCTAAAGACAAGGAAGTAGGTCAAAATGAGTGCTTTTGATCTTTGCTTTGTTCTCGTTTCACAAGAACAAGCAAATAGGGGTAGCTATAATCACTCATTTTTACCGGGTTTTAGTATTATTAGTATTATTTTATAGTAATATTATTAATATAATATTAATAAAAAAATAAAAAATAATCATAATGATAAAAATATAATTAAAAAGTAGTTCGGTGTACCAGTATCAGGCGTAGTGATGGTGGTTGGGCGTTTACTCTCGGATAACGGGGCTTTTAAAATTTACTCACATATATAATTAAATGTTAATTAAATCGTCACTTTAATCCGGAAAGTCTAATATTAATAAAGCGGTAATTATTAAAGTACCAATTTTGGGCGGTGTGGGGTGCTAATCCGTCCCCATCCGTAACCGACCCCCGAACCCAACAATTTTAAAAATCTCTGGTTTTGTGGTGTCCGGCCTACCTTAAAGTGGCCGGTGGCGACTCCAATTTCTAAATAAAATGCGGTTTCTTTAAAACCCCACAGAAGACATTATTTTCAAAGCAAAATAAAATAAAAACTCATTTTTTTAGCGAAAAGGATATCGCTACAATTATAACCCATGAATCTTATTGGAAATGACTCTTCATATTCCTGCCTTATGGTTCTCAAGTTAAACTGGTTCTTGAAAAACTTCATCATGTTCAAAAATTTCGGTACAACCATGCATTAATGACACCTGATCGCTACAATTATTATCTTCGTTCTTGTATCGAGTCTTCTCGAATCCAGTTCACAGTGACATATTGTCCTCCGCTTGTCTATCAGACCCTTCAGCTCTTATGGCCACTGCCTACTCAACTAATTCTCAAACCGATACCTCTCATGAATGCAATGTAACATATAACAAAACACACACAAAAAATAAAACAAAAAATGTGTCAGTATGATGAAGTAATACTATAAGAAAAAATAATTATTACGAAAAAAAACAATTTATATTGCGTAAAATTAACCAGAGAACAATTTATTTTGCACACAAAAATAACCGGAGAAAAGAATTTAAATCAGCAACACCCTGTCCTAGGTCCTTATCTGGCTCTAGTGGGATAGGTTTCTATTACAGCATGTGGGTTTCGATCTAGACTCTGGGTACCCGGACTGTCATTACTGGACTAGTAAGACATCGATTCGGGAGTATACGACCCCTTATAACGGAGGCGTAACCTCACGGTGTATAAGGTTGGTATATCGGAAGGAGGAAAAAATTCCAATCACGGAGTTGAATAACTCACGTAAGATCATGCCTCACTCCCACTTAAGGGTGAAAAGCCAAGGTATAAGGCTTATGAATGAATGACAGTTTATATCACACAAGAAAAAGCTACATGCATTTTTCCAGAAAATTCATCCAATAATTATAGGAAAAATTAAATTCAAATTACTGTCCAAAATGCCACGTAAAATTAATCAGGCCCGACTCTCGGTTTTGAAAAGCTCCCTAGCGGAGTCGCCAAGCTGTCGCGGCCGTTTTTTAAATCGATATGTGTAAAAATAGCTTGACGATCGTTCTTTTGGAAAATTAGGGTTTTCTAACCATTTTTAATTAAGTCTTGAAAATTTAGGAGTTTTCGTATTAAATTTTATTTTCCCTTATTTATCCTTAAAAACATTTTGGAGTTGCTACTGATCACTTCGAGGTAGACCAGACACCGAAAAAATCCAGAGATTCTGTCTTAAAAATCGGGTTCAAGAGTCAAATACGTGTAGGGAAGGATTAGCACCCCTACGAACGCCCGTTATCGGTACATTTAATTTTACGTGGCATTTTGGCATTTCAAAAATTAATTGAATTTAATTTATCCCATAATTATTAACTGAATTTAAATTCCGAATGCAGAAATCCTTTTATAAGGAAATTCATTTTGTTCGAATACGAGATTAAAAGCACCCCGTTAGGTGGCACCCCTATTCGTATTTAAAAATGAATTTCCAACATAAAAGGTTTTCAATGAATGTCTTTTATTGTCTTGTCAATTTTAAGTTCTACTCCTAAAAATGCTCTATTAATTAATTATTTAAATCTGTGAATATTAATTAATTTAATGACTTTTATGTAAAAATGTCAATTTCTTGAACACCTTCCATATATTTAAAGCCTTTAAATTAATCATATTCCTAATTAATTAATTCCTCTAATTAATTAAAGTTCTAGTCCTAATTAAGGTTCTAACAATTTATTATTTAATTATAAGTGAAAATGTATATCGAATATACACCTTTATGACCAAGGCTAGAATAACGCCCCATCGTAAACAATGGAACATCATCCAGATTTGAACCTCAAAGATTCTATTCAATATACATTTAATTAACTACAATGTATTAATTTTAAAAGTCAATTAAAGGACTAGATTGATATTCAATTTTAAGTGAGGATGTATATTAAATATAATTTATTAAAATTCTTGTTGAGACAACACCCCATTGTAAACAATGGAACATCATCCAAATTAGAATCTTAAAATTATATTTAATATGCATTTAATTACTAAAATTATCTTGCCTAATTTAATTATTGAATTCCTATTTAGAGAAACCTAAATAAGGCTCTAATAATTAATTAAACTAGGTGTACTTAATTATCTAACGTAAAATACTATATTCTAATTTTAAAATATGCAACATTCATATAATTAAAGGCAATTAAATTAAATTAAACAAATAAATATGAAAAAATTAAAACAAATTGAAACACAAAGACAATTTTATTAATATGGGACTGAATTGAAAAGGATACAAAATTAAATGTCCAATTACAAAGCTCATATAACCCAATTGAAAGAATTACAAATCCTGGGTTTCAATTATAAGGCTCAGGGGACTAAATTGAGAGAACTACCAAGGTTTGGGCTCAATTTAAGAGAAATAAGGATTGAATTGAAGCAGGGCAAAACTTTAGGTAAAAACCAAAGCTGACCCGAACTAAGATGCACGTATCTAAAGGTCCGACCCGATTGGAGCATGCGGATCTCCCTGACCCGCTACCAAAATGACAGCATTTTGGGGAGGCTATAAATCCCTAATTTTAAGCTTCAGCCCTCATTTCCCATTCACTCACACTCTCTCCTGTCTCTCTCCCAATTACCCAAAAATCACACACATACCAGATCAAAAACCATGAGTTTTGCTTGATGTTCATCTTCGTTCATCCAGAACGTGATGAATGCTTGGGACACCGGCCACTCTCCGCCATGATCTCCGCCCATAGATCTTTCACCCCCCCCCTTTCCGACCAACTTCAGCCATTCGCTGACAACCTCATTCCTCTTCCCGGCCACCGCTCCTAAACTCCAGCTACCGCCTCATTTCGGCCGAATGCCTCAAGGCGATTTTCGGCAGTCATGGGGCGAAATCTGTCTGTCGTCCTCTGTCGTATTCAAAACCTAAAAAAACCCTCTCTTTCACTGGAAATTCCTACATCTACCCAGATCCGATAGGATCTAGCCTTCTTCCCCAGTCTAGGCTACCCGTAGACCTCATCTTCAACTCCAACCACAAAACTTTCGGCCACTGTCCCTGGACTCCGACCAAACTCAGATAATATGGCCAAACTCATTTTCATTTCCAATATCATTTTTATTTTTGTTTTCATATATAAACTAACATTTTGTTTCAGCTTTTACAGGGAATTAAATCGGGAAAAACTATACCTTTCTGACCGATGAACTTCAAAGTGACCGATGAGCTTTCTGGCAACCGGTGAACTTTTTGCGACCTTTCCTCTTCCCGGTGACGATACGACCTTCCAGGGCGGTTCAGCTACCGAGAATGGTAACTTTCTCTCTCTATCATTATTATTATTATTTAATAGTATAATAATGAATGTAATTATTGTTGATAGTTAATGATTTGACATTCCTCTCTCTTCCCTATTTATAGGGTTGACTGAAAATGACATCACGTATACCAGCTGGATCCAGATGATAAGGCAAGGAAAACCACAAATCCGTGGTAAACTGCTTTGGCCAATTGGCGCTTTCCACGTGTCCTAGTTTGGGCAAGAAAGACTGGTTTTGGGGCTATTTGTGTTTGTTTAGTTGTAATGTATAGGATTTTGGAGGGAAACAGATTGTAGATTGGGAACGTGGGCTTTCAGTTTGGGCTTTAAATTTGTAATGGTTATTTGGGTATTTTATTTGTAAATGGACTATTTGGATATTATTTATTTATTTATTATTTATTATTATATTTATATATTAGCCCGGTCAAAATTCAGGTATAACAACAACATAAAACATTTATGCATCTAATGCCACTTTGTACAAATAAATCTATTTACTACAGCCCTCTTGAGCTTCAATCGAACAACTTCTTTAACTTGTGCAATGGCAGAAACTTGCACCCTCAAGTACTGCCTGTGATTTTTTCCTTTCCAAAGCAAGTAGATTAGTCCATTCCATGCCAGGTTTAGTACTAGAGTCACCATATTTTTCCTCTTTAACTTGTTGCTTGCCCTCAACAGTTCCCCATTCTAATCCAAAACAGGCATTTTCACTTTGTATGTCTGCAAAATACAACACCATACCTACCTAGAATAAATGCGGCAAAGAAAGTGGACTCAGCTCTCTGTGATAGAGTAGCGCAATCTTGGATTTGGAAGCCTTCAATCAAGTTGTTGCAAGAACTAGGAGCTATAGACTCAATCAAGGAAGTTTGGGCATATATGAAAATTCAAGAGAAAAGAGAAAGGATTTTCTTGAATTTTTCAGATTCAAGGCTGGAAATTTAAAGAAAGAAAGACGAGATGAAGGATTAGATGATAAGAAATAAGAATATAAATAAAAAGATGAGAAAAGATTAAGAAAAGATTAAGAAGAAGATAGGTAAAACCAATCTGAAAATTCTAGCTTTGTTTATGGAATTATGGAAGATGGTGTGAAGGTTGAAGATGAAGATGGCTTGTGAATTGTTGATGTTGTTTTTATTAGTTAAGCAAATATGCCTTTAAATATGCTACAAATGAAAAGTTCAACTTAAATTAGGAAAAGTAAAGATAATAATAAAATAAATAAACATATTTTATCTAACCTAAAAACTAATAAATAAATAACAAATCTAATCCTAAATCATCTAAATATCTTCATAAAAAATCCTAGATTAAATTTAAATACAAATAATCAATAAAATTATTGAAAATTCGTAATAAACAATATTTCCCGTGATAAAATCGTATAGAGATTTCTGCTCGCACAGTCTTCACTAAAATGGACATAACTTGAGCTCCCGATGTCGGATTGATGCGTTCCAAGATGCTTTGAAAAGCTAAGAGACAGACGAATATGTTTGAAGAAGACATGTAGACTCGGAAGTGCCCAGATCCCATCCGAAAATTCGATGCAAGTCGGCTGAAATTCCAGACTTATAAAACAACTTCAACTCTTTGGCTACAACAATGCTTCATTTTAGCCCCCTCATACATGTATCATTCTCCCCTGTTGAAAATGATTCATCCCAAATCTTAAGAGTTTTTTATCACAACCTTCAAGTCTCTTGGGATGTCTCCAAGAATGAAATATTAAAACTAGGATCTATATAGAGAATTATATATTTTTTCTTTTTTCTCAACTACTAAAATAATAGTAAAAGATAATTGTTTCAAACACCTAAACCAAGGCTCTGATTACCAATTGATACGGAAGCCAGGATCCAAGAATTACCTCAAAATCTAGGAACCCTCTAGATCACAATTAATCTAGCAAACTCACTAATATGATATGAGAAAACCCCAAACTCCACGTTCAGCAAACTGATAATAAAGCGTGATCTTGATGTAAAAACGAGATAGGATGAATTTGACGGTGGCAATGTTGGATAGATTTGTCCTTGGCACCCTCCTAATCGCAATTGAATAGGCAAACACCTGCAAACGGCACTAATCTCTCCGATGAATGGATGATGACGAGATAGATGTTGGCGCAAATTCGAATAAAGAGAAAAACAAAACAAACCAAAATAAAGAACAAATCTAAAAATTCAGATTTGCTTATGGTGGTGGTGTCAATGGAGGAAGCTTGAATATGTGGAGATGGCGTGATGAATTGATAGTTGTTGTTTTGTCCTCGGCACCCTCTTAGACGTAATTATCTAAGCAAGCAACCTCAAGCGGCTCTAACCCACTCTCCTAGATGCAATTACCTAGGCAAGCAAGAGTGTGAAAGATGATCTCCCTCACAAGAACTCGATGATCTTATGTTGAAGATGGCTTCTAGACAAGTTTACCGAACACTTGCAAACTCAAAGAATACTAAAATCTCCAAAGAGAACTTTTTACTAATCAATGAAATCTGAATTACAATGTGGGTGAAGCCTCCTTTCTATAGGCCATGGAGAAGTTTTAATCCTACTAAACTTAGGAATTAAATACAATAAATAAATGTTAAAATCTAATCTCCTAATTAGATAAGTAGCTTCTAATAATAAATAAATGCTAAAAATAAAATCTTAATTAAATAAATATGGTCCTAATAGATATTGCAGAATCCTATGTTGATTTAAATTACAAATAATCAAATAAAATCTTGAAAATTCGTAATTATCCAAAAATTCCGTATTAATCCCGTATAGGAATTTCTGCATACGCTGTCTTCGCTAAAATAGACGTATCTTGAGATCCAGATGTCCGATTGAGGCGTTTCAAGATGCGTTGGAAAGAAAATTTGCATCCGGACAAGTTTTAAGAAGACATGTTGACCCATAAATGCTTGGATCCCATCCAAAAATGCTTCTCAAGTTGACTGATGTTTCTGACTTGCAAAGCAGTTTCAACTTCTTTTCCAAGATGATTATTTTGACCTCTCTCATGCTCGTATCACTCTGGCTCACGTAAATAAAGGATGCATGTATCACTTATGTCCAAATCAAAGGAGATAAGCCTACTCTTAGTAAGAAGTTTATCCAAACCACATTTCAAGCAATGACTGAATTCCTAAGGATATGGCTCGAACTCCAGACAAGCCTTTCCCATTTCACTTTCTCCCTAATTTCATTCCATATCTTGGCAATAGTAAGTCTCGGATCAGTAAGGAGCCCTTGCACCATGGCAACTTTGTCCCTGAGATACAATAAGCTTCGTCGGGTTCAACTACTACTATGAGAACAAACAATCTACCAAAAAGGCCTATCTTTAATGGCTTAAGCATGGATTCAAGCTATTCATACTAAGCCTTCTTTAAGCAAAAGTTTATCCTTCCATTTTCCCAAAAAAAACCTTGCACATAGCTGACTGATTCTCTTAAGAACAACATTAGGGTGACATAATTGCCTACTCAAAATATTTTGTATACTAGATAGAAGAGACTGAATGAGTTGAACTTTTCCAGCACATGAAAGTTTCATGGCTTGCTAACTATACAATCTATTTGATATTTTATCTTATAAAGGGGCACGGTCACGAATAAAAAGCCTCTTGGTATTTAAGGGGACCCCAAGGTACCTTAGAGGTAACTTACCCACTTTTATACCTATTGTTGTCTGAATATCATTCAATGTAAACTCGTTAACACCTGAAGTATATATCTCAGACTTGGCTGGGTTAATTTGCAATCCAAAGAATGCATAGAACTAGCGAACTACCCTCCAATTACCCATAACAGATTCAAAAGTGCCTTTAGAGAATACCAGTAAATCATCTAAAAAGAAGAGATTAATAAGTTGCACATTGTGACACTTGGGATGGTTATTAAAGACACCATATTCAATAGTCTTGTTAAATAGACAAGACTAACATTAATTGAAATAACACATAGGTGAGGAGAGAAGAAATTCCCTATCTTACTCCATTATCCCCTATAAAGAATCCTACCAAACCATCATTTATGAAGACTAAAAACCTAGGCACTCCCGAATCCAATCAACCATAGCAGATGTTGGGATGAACAATCAATTGCAAATGATCAAGAGGGGGTGAATTGATAATTAAAATTTTGGTGGAGCTAATTGTAAAAGCAAGAAAAGATGACATAAGAGATTTAGAGTGGTATAACCTTCTCAATAAGGTTTAGATCCACTACCTTAACTATCCACTAAGGATTTCTTAAATCCACTAGATTTGCTTTCCTTTTGAGGCTCAAGGAGATAACCTTACGACTCCCTTAAGGTTTATGCTCAAAACCTTAGGAACACTCTCAAAGAGAAAAATACAAATTTAGCAAACTATGAAAACCTCACAAGGGAGCTTGTTTGCACAGTAAAGATTCACTAAAACCCTACACACTTGAATAAAATGAATTACAATAAAGACCACTCAAGTGGGTTCACAAGATTTGACAAATTTTGGCTCAAAGATGTTGGATGTGTGCTTGAATGCTTTAGACTTGATGAATAGTTGTTGAAGAAGCTTTAGAGACTTGATTTTTTACCCCTAATTGATTTCTAGCCGTTTGGGTGGTTGGTGTAATACCCCAAAAATCTTACTAAGTTATACAAGGATCAATTAGTACTAAGGTTTTGGCACAAGGCTAACTTAGTGACTAAAATGACAAAATGTAAAAGTTAGTGACCAAAATGAAAAGTTGGTAGAAGTTCAGGGACCTAAGTGTGAATTTTCCCAGAAATGATTTTTATTTAGTATAAGGATAATTTTGACCAGAATAAGTATTTTGGTAATAGTTTTGGAAGCCAGAATGCAGTAGAAAATATGAAATTTTGATCGAATAAAATTGTTACGCATGCTCAAATTAGGGAAAATTTTGGGTGACCTTCTGGGAAGTGTCACATATCAGTATTTTTAATCAGTAAAAAGAATTCAGAAAAAGTAGGAGAAGTTCGTATAAATGCTTGATGAAAGATTTTCAAGAAAGATGTTACCCGATAGAGATTTCGGGTAATTATCGGAATTTTTGGATTGAGTCAAATTTCTAATGTTTGACTTTATTAAGATGGAGGATTTTATATGAAAATATGTATTTATTCATGGAATTGAGGAAATATGAAATTTTTGAATTAAAGTTGATTGTTCGATAAAAAATCATAGAAGGTGAAAATCGGGAAATTGAATCGAACAAAAATCATCAATGATGTTTTATGGTTATTTAATGATGATGGCCAGTTGGATGGGAACTAATCTAGTTCAAAAGTAATGGGATGGCATAAATTTGAACTAGATGTAATTTTTATTTAGTTAAGGGGCAAATTGGGAATAAAGTGAAAATGAATTTAAAATTCATTTTTCAATACACAAGTGGCACTTAATTATTTCATGTTGGAATAAATAAGTCAAAGATGAACAAATTTGTTCATCTTCATCCACCATTTTCGAAACAAGGAGGAAAAATACCAAAAAATTTTCCTAGCCATTTTCAAGGCTTTTGATCAAGAATTCAAGCAAAGTTGTTTGAGGTAAAGTGATCTACTCTTCATTCTCGATATTTTGATAGTAAAATTGCATGAAATTATGAATTTTAAGTTAGGGTTTGAAGAGAGATAAATTAGGGTTTCATGGAATTTTGTTAGAATTGATGTAGTAGATGATGAATTAAGCTTAGTTTTGATGAAAACAAGCTTGAAATCAATTTAATTTCATGTTGGAAGTTAGAAACCCTAATCTTGAAATTTAGGATTTGAATTAGGGTTATGGAATTGATGATGAAATTTAAGTATTTGTGATGTTAGAAGCTTATTTTAGCATACTGGACCAAAATGAAAATTTTGAAAAGTTAGAGGACCATTTTGGCATTTTGAAGAAAATTAGGGACTAAATTGTCAAAAATTTATTTGATGTTAGGAATGGGTAGAAAATAATATTTTGAGCTTTAATTGACAATTTAGAACCAAAATTGTATATTTGGAAAATTTTGGGACCTATTTAGCAACTTCAAAAAGTTAAATGGGGGATTTTGAAAATATTAGATTAAGGAGGTATTAACGAGTAATTATTGAAAATGTGATCAAATTGGCTTGAAATGATGAAAAAGGACCATTTTGGCAAGAAAAGGAAAATATAGGATTATTTTGGAAATTATTTTTTGTTAGTGGCTTAGATGAAAATGAGCTAGAATTGATGATTCAAGCTTATTAAGGACTAAAATGGGAGAATTTGAAACTTTCCAAAGCTTAGTAACCATTTCGGTCAAATGGGGAATAAAAGGGAAAATGTTGTAATTATTGGTAATAAGTGATTACTTGAACTAAGTTTAAATTCAAGTACCTTGGTAAAATTAGTGATTAAAATGTCATATTAGAAAAGTTTGAAACTTTATGGAAATGACTAGAATGATTTTGAAATAGAAGAATTGGAACTTTAAGGCGTGAATAGTTTGTTGAATGTTCAAAATGGTCACTAAGGACCCAAAGTGAAATATATGACAAATATTAGTATTTCTTTGACAATGTTAGACTCGTATTACGTAAGTGTATAGTAATGTGAATAAGGGGAAGGTACAAGTATTCAAGGAAATGAAAATATTAACAAGTAAGCTTAGTGAGGCAAGTTAATAAATGGCCCAGGTGAGTGCATTTCTATATGTTTGCATTATGTTGAAATTGGCATTGCATTTCTCTATAATACGTGATCTGATACATTGCTCGACAAGGCAAGATTGACGGAATACCACGTACGAATGATTGGTTGCATAAATGATGGTGCATTATGCATACATGAAATATAAATAATGACAAGATTAAAAAGAAACAAGTGGGGATCACGCCCATGTGCAAATGAACTAACAAGGTGTTTGATATAAGGAGCAAAGAGCGTCCTCCAGAATGCGCACTCAAATAGCACTACGGTGCAAATAGGCTGTAGGTACCATGGGCCTTTCAGCTAGACACGTTAATAATAATAGAAGATGGTTATATGATAGATCATGAGCATGCAAATGACTGCATGATGATACATGAATTACATGATATTGATAATACATGAATCACATGATAGTGATGATACATGATATTGATGATACATGATCTATATGATATATGATACATGAAGTATATGATAGATGATACATGAATTATATGAAATGATAATACATGGTATACATGATGTTGATGATACTTGGTTTACATGCTATACAAATGATTACATGATAAAAACATGACCATAATATGATACATGATATTATGAAAGTATGATATATGATGAAAATTATGAAAATTATGGATTGTGAAATACATGATAAACATGTTCATTATGTTACGCTACTATAGAAATTATTTATGATGAAGCATGTCCATGACAGAGAATATGTTATAGAATATTAACTTGAATTATATGATAGTTATGATACATGACACATACATATTGTGATATACTTGTCATGTTATAGAGAAATATGAAATGCACTTTATTATGACATACTGTATTTCATCATTTCATGTTACATACATAAGTTTTATTGCCTCACTAAGTTCGTACTTAACGTGTGTTTTATTTCACATGTAGGTTCTTCAGAAAAGATCTAGCATGGAGGAGCCACTCTTATGGAAGTCAAGTTACCGGTTAGAAAAGTAAAGTACATCTTTAAATAGTCAAGAACTAGTGGGCATGTAATTATATTTTTAAGATAATTGATTTGCAAGCTTTTAAGTATATATTTTCGTAATATGATAGCATAAGAATATATGGAGTATGAAAAAGAAACAATGTGACTAGTAAGGTAAAAGACTAATGGTTTAACTCGAGTTTAAACCTTATCATGTAGAATTTCTATAATCAAGAAAGAATCTAGGCAACGAGCGACGTTTTCACATTGAATAATATTTTCTTTTAATTAACTTAATTATATATTTTATAAACCAATTCAGGGTTAAAACTAGCTACGACTGCCTAGAATTGTTTTAAGATGAAAATTAAAGAATAGGTTATTTTTTATTTTTTTTAAAATTTAAGCTCTATTTTTTCAGTATATGTTTTAGTAGCATCTGTAATGTATATTTGTATTACGGGTAGACGTTATGGGTATTACATTTGTTGGCATCAGAGCAAAGGTGTAGCTGATTCTGGAGGCTAAATTAAGTCAGAAATGATTTGTTAATAAGTACATGCCCCTAGGATCTATGATAAAGATGTACTACTTGTAAAACTTGACATGGCTCCTCACTAGTATGAATAGGTTTGAATAAGTTATTGATTTATAGATAATATTAGATACTATTGGATCACGATACACGGTTAAGCATGATGATCAAGAGGAGGTTTAGAGATAAGTACTGAGGTATATTATGTTTTATCTCCAGCTCCGATAAGGGCATTAATGATCAAGGAACTTAAAAGTTAGAAATTCTTGAATATTGTGGTAAGAGTAGTCTAATGGTTGCCAATTTATGGCTAAAAAATTGTTCATGATACAGAAAAGTTAGAGGAAGTTGTATCCTTGTTAAGGGAACATGCTTGAGTTTGATGGGTGAACACCATATAAATAGTATCCGTTGCTAAGGTGACATGAATATTTTTCCAAGAAGCGTTTAAGGTAAAGTATATTAGAGATCAGTAAAAGAGAGATGCTACAACATTTTCTGGGCCTTAAGCAAGATACTCGTACTGTCTAGGGGTATGAGTTAGAATTTAATAAGCTGAGTTGTTTTGCAGCTAATTTGATGTCAATCGAAAGGTAGAAGAGTAGGCTAAGGAGCCCACTCAGATTGAAAGATATATAGTTATTCCACCTTGAGGACTAGGTTATGGTGAAGGTCAATTGAGGACAGTGACGAAAGAAATTTCTAAAGTTGCATCAAATAAAGAGTCTAGGACCCTAGCTTGGGTATATAACATTTATATTGATAAAAAAACATAATACATATATTATAGTAGGTATATTTTAGCTTTATAATGAGCCTATATTTGCTCTAATTGATCCGGGGTCTACTCATTTATATATATTAATGCTAAGATAGTGGCATAAAAGGAAATATCTACGAAGATATTTCTAATTATGTGATTGTCAGTAATCTGCCTGAACATAGTACAATAGTGACACAAATATGTAAGAATTGTTTGTTAATGATCCAAGGGATAGAGTTTCTGATACGAGCATGA
This sequence comes from Hibiscus mutabilis, assembly GCA_019671005.1. Classification (NCBI taxonomy): domain Eukaryota; kingdom Viridiplantae; phylum Streptophyta; class Magnoliopsida; order Malvales; family Malvaceae; genus Hibiscus; species Hibiscus mutabilis. The sequence goes on along the minus strand of CM033755.1, from coordinate 11,777,591 downwards.
GAGGGGTCAAAATAATCATCTTGGAAAAGATGTTGAAACTGCTTTGCAAGTCAGAAACATCAGTCAACTTGCGAAGCATTTTTGGATAGGATCCAGGCATTTATGAGTCAACATGTCTTCTTAAAACTTGTTCGGCTGTAAATTATCTTTCCAACGCACCTTGAAACGCCTCAATCGGACATCTGGATCTCAAGATACGTCTATTTTAGCGAAGACAGCGCATGCAGAAATTCCTATACGGGATTAATACGGGATTTTTGGATAATTACGAATTTTCAAGATTTTATTTGATTATTTGTAATTTAAATCAACATAGGATTCTGCAATATCTGTTAGGATCAGATTTATTTAATTAAGATTTTGTTTTTAGCATTTATTTATTATTAGAAGTTACTTATCTAATTAGGAGATTAGATTTTAACATTTATTTATTGTATTTAATTCCTAAGTTTAGTAGGATTAAAACTTCTCCATGGCCTATATAAAGGAGGCTTCACCCACATTGTAATTTAGATTTCATTGATTAATAAAAAGTTATCTTTGGAGATTTTCTTTGATTTATGAAATATTTAGTGAGTTTGTTTTTGCAAGTGCTGATTACTTGTGCCTTCGAAGTCTTCTTCAACATAAGTTCGACGAGTTCTTGTGAGGGAGATCATCTTCACACTCTTGCTTGCCTAGATAATCACGTTTAGGAGGGTGGGTTAGAGCCGCTTGGGGTTGCTTGCTTAGATAATTGAGTCTAAGAGGGTGCTGAGGACAAAACGACAACTATCAATTCATCACGCCATCTCCACATATTCAAGCTTCCTCCATTGACTCCACCACCATAAGCAAATCTGAATTTTTAGATTTGTTCTTTATTTTGGTTTGTTTTGTTTTTCTCTTTATTCGAATTTGCGCTACTCTATCAGTTTCCAACATATTTGATGGAACTTTCATTGTATGAATTTGAGATTATTCTTGAATATGAGGGTTATCAGTTTGTGGTGCAAAGATAAAGTGCAAGAAGAAATGATTGGTACTTTCAGGACCGAATGCTTCTGAAGTGATTGTTGTAGGAAAAAGGAAATGATTGCCTCAATTCTGAGATCTCTGAAACAAAGGCTCAAAGAGCGATATGTAATGGATATGAGGCTTATTTAGCCCATGTGGTGGATATGCAAGTAGTAAGTAAGAAGATAGAGAATATTCCCAATGTATGGGGGAATTTTCAAATATGTTTCTTGATGAATTGTCAGGACTACCACTAGATAAAAAGGTACAGTCTATAATTGATATTTATTCAGGAACATAATTAGTATGTATGGCACCGTATAAAAAGGCACCAACTAAATTAAAGGAGTTAAAAGACTCAATTATAAGGAATTGTTAAACTGAGGTTATATTCGACCGAGTGTAACACCATAGGGTGTTTCGGTGTTAATCGTAAGGAAGAAAGATGGTTCATTACGATTAAGTACAGATTATCAACAGTTGAGTAAGATAACTATTAAGAACAAGTACTTGTTATTGAGAATTTAAGATTTGTTTGATCAGCTCAGGGGTACTACAATATTTTTAAAAATCGATCTTCGATCGGGCTATCATTATTTAAAGGTTCAAGAAGAAGATATCCCTAAGATAGTATTTAAAACTCGTTAAGGACACTACGAGTTTATAGTAAAGTTATTCGAACACACAAATGCGCCTGCTGCATTTATGAATTTAATGAATAGGATGTTTCAACCCTATTTGGACCAAATTGTAGTAGTTTTCATAGATGATATTTTGGTATATTTAAAGATAAAAGTTGATCATAATTATCATATCTGAATAGTATTACAAATATTGGGGGGATAAACAGTTGTATGCCAAATTCTCCAAGTTTGAATTTTGGCTAACAGAAATTATATTTCTTGGACATGTAGTATTAATAGAAGGAATAAGAGTTAGAGCAGATAGAAAAAAGGTATATGTAAATAAGAAAAGGAATGATATTGAATATGAAGTTGGAAATAAAGTGACTTTAAATGTATCATCATAGAAGAAAGTGCTACGGGCAAAAATGGAAACTTAGTCTCAAATTTATTGGATCATATGAGATCTTGAAAAAAAAAGTAGGGCCAGTGGCTTACCAGTTAGCCTTAACACCATAAATGAGCAAGATACCCGATGTATTTCATGTGTCTATGCCACGAAGGCAATGGTTAGATCTTTCATATGTCATCTCTCTAGAGGAAATTGAATTACAATCAGACTTGACATATGAAGAAGAACCAATAAGAATTTCAGCATAAGAAGTTGAAAAAGATAAGAAACAAGAAGATCCCTTTGGTCAAGGTTCTTTGGAGAAATTATAAGATTTGAGAGGCCACTTGGGAAACTAAAAAGAAGATGAAAGAGCAATATTCGAAATCATTTGAAACAGGTACGTTGTAATACCCCAAAAATCTTACTAAGTTATACAAGGATCAATTAGTACTAAGGTTTTGGCACAAGGCTAACATAGTGACTAAAATGACAAAATGTAAAAGTTAGTGACCAAAATGAAAAGTTGGTAGAAGTTTAGGGACCTAAGTGTGAATGTTCCCAAAAATGTTTTTTATTAATTTTGATTAGAATAAGGATTTTGGTAATAGTTTTTGAAGCCAGAATGCAGTTGAAAATGTGGAATTTTGATCGAATAAAATTGTTAAGCGTGCTCAAATTAGGGAAAATTTTGGGTGACCTTCTGGAAAGTGTCACATATCAGTATTTTTGATCAGTAAAAAGGATTCAAAAAAAGTAGTAGAAGTTCGTATAAATGCTTGATGAAAGATTTTCAAGAAAGATGTTACCTGATATAGATTTTGGGTAATTATTGGTATTTATGGATCTAGTCAAATTTCTAATTTTGACTTTATTAAGATGGAGGATTTTATATGAAAATATTATTTATTCATGGAATTAAGGAAATATGAAATATCCAAATTAAAGTTGATTGTTTGATAAAAAATTGTAGAAGGTGAAAATCGAGAAATTGAATCGAACAAAAATCATCAATAATGTTTTATGGTTATTTAATGATGATGACCAGTTGGATGGGAACTAATCTAGTTCAAAAGTAATGGGATGGCATAAATTTGAACTAGATGTAATTTTTTATTTAGTTAAGGGGCAAAATAGGAATAAAGTGAAAAATGAATTTAAAATTCATTTTTCAATATACAAGTGGCACTTAATTATTTATGTTGGAATAAATGAGTCAAATATGAACAAATTTGTTCATATTCATCCACCATTTTCGAAACAAGGAGGAAAAATAGGAGAAAAATACCAAAAATTTTTCCTAGCCATTTTCAAGTCTTTTGATCAAGAATTCAAGCAAAGTTGTTTGAGGTAAAGTGATCTACTCTTCATTCTCTATATTGTGATAGTAAAATTGCATGGAATTATGAATTTTAAGTTAGGGTTTGAAGAGAGAGAAATTAGGGTTTCATGGAATTTTGTTAGAATTGATGTAGTAGATGATGAATTAAACTTAGTTTTGACGAAAACAAGCTTGAAATCAAGTTAATTTCATGTTGGAAGTTATAAAACCTAATCTTGAAATTTAAGGTTTCAATTAGGGTTATGGAATTGATGATGAAATTGAAGTAATTATGATGTTAGAAGCTTATTTTAGCATACTGGACCAAAATGAAAATTTTGAAAAGTTAGAGGACCATTTCGGCATTTTGAAAAAAATTAGGGACTAAATTGTCAAAAATTTATTTGATGTTGGGAATGGGTAGAAAATAATATTTTGAGCTTGAATTGACAATTTAGGACCAAAATTGTACATTAGGAAAATTTTGGAGACCTATTCGGCAACTTCAAAAAGTTAAAAGGGGGATTTTGAAAATATTAGATTATGGAGGGATTAAAGAGTAATTATTGAAAATGTGATCAAATTGGTTCGAAATGATGAAAAAGGACCATTTTGGCAAGAAAGGGAAAATAGAGGATTATTTTGGAAATTATTGTTTTGATATAGTGGCTTAGATGAAAATGAGCTAGAATTGATGATACAAGCTTTATTAAGGACTAAAATAGGAGAATTTGAAACTTTCCAAAGGTTAGTAACCATTTCGGTCAAATGGAGAATAAAAGGGAAAATGTTGTAATTATTGGTAATAAGTGATTACTTGAATTAAGTTTAAATTCAAGTACCTTGGTAAAATTAGTGACTAAAATGTCATGTTAGTAAAGTTTGAAACTTTATGGAAATGACTCGAATGATTTTGAAATAGAAGAATTGGAACATTAAGGCATGAATAGTTTGCTGAATGTTCAAAATGGTCACTAAGGACCCAAAGTGAAATCTATGGCACATATTAGTATTTCTTTGACGATGTTAAAGACTCGTATTAAGTAAGTGTATAGTAATGTGAATATTCAATTAATTCTCTAAAGTTGCAAGAAATACTGGGGAAGGTACAAGTATTCAAGGAAATGAAAATATTAACAAGTAAGCTTAGTGAGGCAAGTTAATAAATGGCTCAGGTGAGTGCATTTCTATATGTTTGCATTATGTTGAAATTGGCATCGCATTTCTCTATAATACGTGATATAATACATTACTCGACATGGCAAGATTGATGGAATACCAGGTATGAATGATTGTTTGCATAAATGATGATGCATTATGCATACATGAAATACGGGTAATGACAAGATTAAAATGAAACAAGATACACCTGGGGATCCACGCCCATAGTGCAAATGCACTAACAAGGTGTTTGATATAATGAGCAAAGAACATCCTTATATGAGGAGCAAAGAGCATCCTCTAGAGTACGTACTCAAATAGCACTACGGTGCAGATAGGTTGTAGGTGCCATGGGCCTTTCAGGTAGACACGTTAATAATAATACAAGATGGTTATATGATAGATCATGAGCATGCAAATAACTGCATGATGATACATGAATCACTTTATAGTGATGATACTGATATTGACGGCACATGATCTATATGATACATGATACATGAAGTATATGATAGATGCTACATGAATTATATGAAATGATAATACATGGTATACATGATGTTGATGATACTTGGTTTACATGCTATGCAAATGATTACATTATAAAAGCATGACCATAATATGATACATGATATTTTGAAAGTATGATATATGATTAAAATTATGAAAATGATATATGAAATTTATGGATTGTGAGATACATGATAAACATGTTCATTATGTTACACTACTATGGAATTTATTTATGATGAAAGCATGTCCATGATAGAGAATATGTTATACAATATTAACATGAATTATATGATAGTTATGATACATGACACATGCATATTGTGATATACTTGCCATGTTATAGAGAAATATAAAATGCACTTTGTTATGACATACTATATTTCATCATTTCATGTTACATACATAAGTTTTATTGCCTCACTAAGTTCGTACTTAGCGTGTGTTTTATTTCACACGTAGGTTCTTCAGAAAAGATCTAGCATGGATGAGCCACTCTTATGGAAGTCAAGTTATCGGCAAGAAAAGTAAAGTACATCTTTAAATAGCCAAGAACTAGTGGGCATGTAATTATATTTTTAATAGAATTGATCAGTAAGATTTTAAGTATATATTTTTGTAATATGATAGCATAAGAATATATGGAGTATGAAAATGAAATAATGTTACTAGTAAGGTAAAAGACTAATTGTTTAACTCAAGTTTAAGCCTTATCATGTAGAATTTCTATAATCAAGAAAGAGTCTAGGCAACGAGCGACGTTTTCACCCTGAATAATATTTTCTTTTAATTAACCTAATTTTATATTTTATAAACCAATTCAGGGTAAAACTAACTACGCCTGTCTATAATTGTTTTCAGATGAAAATTAAAGAATAGGTTATTTTTTATTTTTTTTTTTAAATTAAGCTCGAAATTTTCAGTATATGTTTTAGTAGCATATGTAATGTATATTTGTATTACGGGTATACGTTATGGGTGTTACCATTGGGATATTGAATATAGCCGTTAAGCTGCATTTTTCCCGCGATAAATGATGTCCGGCAACACTGGGTATCAGTACGCGAACAACCATATCGGTACATACCATAAGAAGAAAGGGTCATTGCCATAAAGGGTACCAGTACGTGAAAGGGCGTATCGGTACGAAGTGAAGAATTAACGAAGGGTATCGGTACGGGCCGTACAATATCGATACTCATTTTGCTCGCGGGAATTGTTGGAAAATTTGGTTAAAAGACCGTAACGATACGCCTACTGGGGTCCATAATTTCCCTTAATTCTTACAAATTGCTGAAATCATCCTTATAACTTTCAAGTTTCCAAATTGGTCCAATTAACACTTAAACATCATTTCCAAGCTTTCACAATCATTCCCAAATCAAAATCAATCCAAAATCAACTTTTCTACTAAAACCCTAACTTTGAACAATTTAGGGTTTAGCTATTTCCATGTAGTTTCAATCATCACATAAGCTTTAATATGATTCTACAACATCATATTCATAAAAAACTAACCTTAGTTCAAATTAATTCAACATCCCCTTAATCCATCAATTCCTCAAAACTAAGGTTTTAAGTAAGGAAAGCATGAACAAATGGTACCAAGAGATAGAGAATTTCATGTAGATTAATTCTTTGTTTCATGCTTTCATCCAAAATCCAAAGAAATAAGCTTGAAAAATCAAAATAAAAATTTTCTTCCTTACCTCAAGAAGAGTTCGAACAATGGCTGATATTGGGAGAAAAATCTTGAATTTTCTTTTAGTTCAATTTTGGCCATTTGTCCTTAATATAATTAAAATGATTTTAAAATTCATTTTAATGTTTAATGACCTTTTTACATACCAATCCAAGGGCCCAAAACAATCCAAGGAGTTAATGATTACCAATTTTGCCCTTGCCATCTTCAAAAATTACCATATTGCCATTTTTCATCCAATGGCTAAGATTAAACATAGAAAAGTAATCTTTAATCCAATGGTCCATATTAATTTCCATTAAAATAAGACATATAAATGACCCTTTTACCCTTGCCTTATTTTAATAAAATATCTCGTAAAAGATTTTTCATTTATTCGATTAAATCCGATTATCCAGATTTTTCCCGAACTTTAAAGCTTTCTACCTCTTAATACAAACTCCGTATCAAAAATCTGTGTATCACAAAAATGCCACTCTTGGGGGTGAACTATTCATTTACGGGACTAAATTACATGACTTTTGAAAATTACAACTTAGTCCCTAAACTTTTCAAAATTTACACTTTGACACCAAACTTTTCAAATTTTACATTTTGGTCACCAAAATTTTAAGTTTTACATTTTGTTCACTAACCAAAATTTTGAGGTATTACAATTCTCCCCCTTAAGAAAATTCATCCTCGAATTTTCCTAAGTACTAGGTTGAAAACGATGCGGATATTGCTTTTTCATTGAATCCTTAGGTTCCCAAGTGGCTTCCTCTACTTGTGATTTCTCCATAAAACTTTAACTAGAGGAATCGTTTTATTTCTTAGCTGTTTTTCTTCGTGAGCTAATATCCTTACAGGTTCTTCCTCTTATGTCAGATCTTGTTGAATCTCGATTTCTTCCGGTGTAATGACATGCGAAGGATCTGATCGATACTTCCTCAGCATGGATACATGAAAAACATCATGGATCTTACTCATCTCGGGTGGCAATGCTAGCTGATATGCCACTGGACCAACCCTTTTTAGAATCTCATAAGGGCCGATAAATCTTGGACTAAGTTTGCCTTTTAGTCCAAAGTGTAATACCTTGTTCCAGGGTGATACTTTTAAAAATACCTTATCTCCGACTTCAAACTTAATATCTTTTCTTTTAAGATATGAATAAGATTTTTGTCTGTCGGAGGCAGCTTTGAGATTGTCTTGAATGATTCTTACCTTATCTTCCACCTCTTGAACAAGATCCGGTCCAATAACTTTTCGATCTTCAAGCTCGAACCAATTTAATGGCGTTCTGCATTTCCTCCCATATAATGCTTCGCAAGGAGCCATCTTTATGCTTGATTGATAACTATTGTTATATGTGAATTCTGCCAATGGGATATACTTTTCCCACGAACCTACAAAATTTATTACACATGCTCTAAGCATATCCTCCAATACTTGGATAGTTCTCTCTGACTGCCCGTCCGCTTGGGGATGAAAAGCAGTACTAAAATGTAATTTAGTTCCCAATGCCTCGTGTAAAGAACTCCAAAATCTTGAAGTGAATCGGGATCCCTGTCCAATATAATAGACATAGGAACACCATGCAATCTAACAATCTCCTTGATATATAATCCTGCCAACTTGTTCAAGGAATAATCCGTGCGAACTGGTATAAAGTGTGCCGATTTAGTCAATCGATCCACGATCACCTAGATTGCATCCTTTTTACTTGGCGTTAAAGGTAGGCCCATTACAAAATCCATAGTAACTCTTTCCCATTTCCACTATGGAATGGAAATTGGTTGAAGTAATCCGGATGGTACCTGATGTTCTGCTTTTACTTGTTGACAAGTCAAACACTTGGCAACAAATTCTGTGATGGCTCGCTTTCATGCCAGGCCACCAAAAATGACCTTTCACATCTTGATACATTTTGTTACCACTTGGATGCATTGTTAAAGGACTATAATGGGCTTCAAAAAGTATTTCTTTCTTCAGCTCATCATTCTCAGGAAGTATAAACGTCCTTTATAATATATGCACCCATTAGACTTTACTTCAAAGTCCTTAGATTCACCACTTTCTATGTACTTTATTCTTTCCAAGCACCCTTCATCCTTGGCTTGTAACGCTTTAATTTTCTCTATCAAAGTTGGCTTGATTTGAAATTCCGCCACTAATACACCATTTTCCTGCATTTTCAACTGAGCATTCAGGGCTCTCAAGGCAGAAAATGTTTTCCGGCTAAGTGCGTCTACTACCGCATTAGCCTTTCCCGGATGATAATCAATAATTACATCATAATCTTTGATTAATTATATCCATCTTCTTTGCCTCAAATTGAGCTCCTTTTGAGATAACAAGTACTTTAGACTTTTATGATCAGTGAAAATATAGCATTTTTCACCATATAAGTAGTGTCAACAAATTTTTAGAGCAAACACCACTGCAGCCAACTCTAAATCATGAGTAAGATAGTTCCTCTCATGGGTTTTGAGTTTTCGGGAAGCATAAGCTACCACTTTTTCTTCTTGCATCAGCACACATCCCAAACCAATATGGGAGGCATCGCTATATATTACAAATTCTTTTCTAGGTTTTGGTTGCTCTAAAACAAGAGCTTCTATCAGAACCTTCTTTAATTGATCAAAGCTTTCTTGACATTTTTCTGTCCAAACGAACGGTACATCTTTTCTTAACAACCTGGTTATCGGAGAGGCCATCATTGAAAAAAATCTTTCACAAACTGTCGATAGTAACCAGCTAATCCCAAAAAGCTTCTCACTTCAGAGATATTCTTAGGAACTTTCCATTCAAGGATTGCTTGAACCATCTTAGGATCAACTCGAATTCCATCGGCTGAAACTATATGCCCAAGGAAATTTACTTCTGATAACCAGAATTCACACTTTGACAGCTTTGCATACAACCTCTTTTCTCGTAAGATCTGAAGAACAACTCGAAGATGAGCATCATGCTCCTCCTTGGTTTTAGAGTAAACCAATATGTCATCAATAAATACTACCACGAATCAATACAAATATGGCTGGAAGATTCGATTCATTAAATCCATAAAAGCCGCCGGTGCATTTGTAAGTCTAAATGGCATTACTACAAACTCGTAATACCCATATCTGGTTCTAAAGGCTATCTTAGTATATTCGCTTCCTTGATTTTTAATTGATGATACCCCGATCGAAGATCAATCTTAGAGAACATCATTGCTCCCTTAAGTTAATCAAAAAGATCGTCAATCCTCGGTAAAGGATATTTATTCTTTATCATCACCTTGTTAAGTTGACGATAATCCACACATAGTCTCATTGATTTGTCTTTCTTCTTTACAAACAAAACTGGAGCTCCCCAAGGTGATATACTAGGCCGTATAAAACCTTTATCCAACAATTCTTGTAATTGAGCCTTCAACTCTTTGAGTTCGGTAAGAGACATTCTATAAGGTGCTATTGATATTGGTGTTATTCCAGAAAGCACATCAATACCAAATTCCACCTCTCGATCAGGGGGTAAACCTGGTAATTCATCCAGAAAAACATTTGGAAATTCCCGCACCGTGGGCATGTTTTCCAGATCTATCTTTGTTTTCGGAGCACTTATTATATGTGCTAAATAAACTTCATATTCACATGATAACAACTTTCCAGCTGCTACAACTGCAATCTCAGGGCTCAAATAATTATGTCTTTCTCCTTTAAGACTAATCTTTTTAATCGGCATTCAACCGTAGCATCATATGCCGATAGACAATCCATTCCAAGAATAGTTTCAAATTCTTGGAAAGGCAATTCCATAAGATTAGCAGGAAATTCTACTGTTTGAATTTTTAAAGGACATTTCCTGCATATTCTACTCACTCTGGCACTTTGTCCTATTGGATTGACAGCAACTATCTCACTCGAAATTAGTTTTACTGGAATGTTTGTTTCAAGTATTACTTTAGAACTAATGTATGAATGTGTAGAGCCTGGATCAATCAAAGTAAAAATAGGTTTGCCAAAGAGTTTGATCATACCTGCAACGATTTCTGCATCATCTCGATCATCAATAGTTTTGATGTTGTATACCCGAGTTGTAGCTCTACTTTCTTGATTGGGTGTTGATGCTCCCGGTTTTCCACCTTTGTTTCCCTTGCCCCTCTGAGGCACTGCAGCAGACTGATGTGGATGAAGTTCTGGACAATTTTTCTTAAAATTCCCAGCTTGTCCGCAATGGAAACATGCTCCGATCAACCAACATTGACCAGGATGTCTCTTGCCACAATGCTCACATTCCGTAATCTGCTGAACTCCAGAACCTCGAGTACCCACAGTATTTATTTGAGACTACTTCGATTTTCCTCATACAAACCCCTTTTTAACTGAAGAGACTGATGCTGCAGGATACTGCAGTGACATTCCTTTGCTGCGTTTAAATGATGACGTAACAAATGAACCTCCAGACCTTTTCCCGGTCTGACTCTGCTTTGCCTTCTCCTCAAGGTCCACTCTTTCTATAGCCTTGGCTCGGTTCACCATTTCTTGAAAAGTAGTGAAATTACGGGAAACCAATATCCTCTTATATTACGAATCCAATCCAGCTATGAATCTGTCAATTCTAGACCCTTCAGTTGTGAGAAATTCCGTTGCAAATCGGCTCAGTCTATTAAATTTGCATATGTATTCATAAATTGATCTGCCATGTTGTTTTAGCTGCAGAAATTGTTGTCTCATATCTTCGATAAACACGTCTCCAATGTACTTACTTTGAATTCTTGAAGAAAGAATTCCCAAGTGACTCATTCCGGAGGTACTTGTGTAGTTATCACGTTCCACCATACACTGGCTTGTCCCATCAAAAGGGATACTACTCCATCCAATTTTCCTTGATTGTCACAAGGAATTCTGCTTAATATGATCTTAATATCATTTAATCAGTAATCTGCATCCATCGGATTTGCATCAACATCCCCTCAGAATTTTGGTGCTCCGATTTTCCTTAACTCCTTAGGGACTGATACTGGTGCTCGCCAGTTTATGTTCACATCCAAGGATTGCAGAAATAAACTTTGATCTTGTACCGGCATATTTCTTTGTTCCTGAGTCTGTTGCTTTACATTCTGCTGAGCCGGTTGCTCTATATTCTGCTAAACCTAAGGTGGATTCTGATTCACCTCATTACTTCCGCTTTGAGCAGGCACATCCTGCTCAACAGCCTGTTGCGATTCCCGATAATTTAGATATCCTAGTGGCATGTATATAACTCTGACTTTCTACAAAGACTCATTTACTATCCAGAACCGGCTAAACCTGTAGCTATGATACCATTAAATGTAACACCCTTACCAGTATTTATTATCCAATACTAGTACAAAGTGTCACATATGACTAACCACATTTTTATGCTACTTAAATAAATCAAAAATAACAATTTTCAAAATTTTCACTTTATCGCGTAAAACCAATTTCAAATTTTAAATCCGTCAAATAACTTTCGTTTTCAAGCAGCAACTTGGCAGTTTATAACTACACATTTTAATTAAATAAATTACCTAAAAACTGCCTAAATTAAAAATAATCTTGGTTACTCTAAAAATCAAATTTATAATTTTACCCGATTTCCATTACTAGGAAATTCTTTAAACTAATATAATCCATATTATAAAGTAACCACTTATCTAAATATTAATATTACAAACCATGTCTAGACTAGTTAAAGTGAGCTACTAATAATTTTATACATGCCAACTAGAGATAAACAAAATACATCAAAGATGTATATTATCGATATGACTATTATCCTACTAGATGATGTCGATTCTCCTTACTCCTGCCAGGAATTTCTAGCTACGCGTGAAAAACCATCTCACGCTAAGTATACACTTAGTGAGGCATTATAATTATTTAACATAAATAAACATGCTTGAATTATAACAATAATATAATAAACCTGCAATCTGATCACTAATCCTTTATTTCCCTTATGTTAATCAAATATTAACATAATATAATCCGAATTCATAAATCCTATTAAAACCATTGCCATTATCCAAGAGTTCACCTACTCTCTAATTTATTGACCATTTATTATCAAATAAATTATTGCCCAACAAAATTTGAGGACTTGAGTACACGAGTCAAAACTGCACTGAAGTGCTGATAAACCGCACTGAAGTGCTAAAAGACCGCACATAAGTGCTAGGAAACCACACCTAAGTGTTAATAATCCGCACTGAAGTGCTAAACTGTTGGACTCTATGGCATGCCAACTATACTCTATACCTCAATCACTTATTTGGGCATATTTTCCAATTTTCCACATTCGATTCATCCATGGAAATATAATTAAATATTGGGCAGTTCATACCCTAAATATAACATAAACAAACATACATGATATATCTAGTGATCAAATGCATCATAGTTCTACCTTTGACAATTCTCAATATGTCAAATATAAGTTTATGATATAAACATATAACTATCAAGCAATTATTAATAGGATAGACTTATTACAAGTCTTCCAAAAATAGTCTTAATATTATCCATGCATAAAAATGCACCCACCTTGACACTTTTTACTTTGTCAATATCCAACTAGCCTCACTAAGTTCAACTTTGTTCTCGTTCCTTTCCTTGAGTGCTAATTCGATCTCAATTTTGTTCACAATCCACAAGTGTATAAAAATACCATAAGTACATTCCAAATTATATGTTAGTATCTTACTAACACATAAACAATATAGGAAAAATTTCCCTATAAACATCCTAATATTTTCCAAATATTAGTTTCATGACATAAGTCATCCTCAATACTTTGTATTTCTTCCAACCTTTATTCAAAGAATGATTTATAACTCATTCTAACCTTAATTCCAGCATAATGCTTCCATATAAATAAATTTTCACTTTAGTCCTTAAATTATTCCAAATTGCCAAATTAGTCCCTAATCTTTTCAAAATTTTTGAATTAGTCCCTATGTTTTACAAACTTCTAAAATGGTCCAATGACATTTTAAATCTTGTAAAATCATAATTTCAACATTTCCAAATTTATGGAAAATTTTCCATAATTTCCCCTAATTCTTACAAATTGCCAAAATCATCCTTATAACTTTACAAGTTTCCAAATTGGTCCAATTAACACTTAAACATCATTTCCAAGCTTTCACAATCATTCCCAAATCAAAATCAATCCAAAATCAACTTTTCTACTAAAACCCTAACTTTGAACAACTTAGGGTTTAGCTATTTCCATGTAGTTTCAATCATCATATAAGCTTTAATATGATTCTACAACATCATATTCATCAAAAACTAACCTTAGTTCAACCTAATTCAACATCCCCTTCATCCATCAATTCCTCAAAACTAAGGTTTTCAATAAGGAAAGAATGAACAAATGGTACCAAGAGATAGAAAATTTCATGTAGATTAATTCTTTGTTTCATGCTTTCATCCAAAATCTAAAGAAATAAGCTTGAAAAATCAAAATAAAAATTTTCTTCCTTACCTCAAGAAGTGTTCGAACAATGACTGATATTGGGAGAAAAATCTTGAATTTTCTTTTAGTTCAATTTTGGCCATTTGTCCTTGAAATCCAAAGCTCCATATCAAGCCACATGTCTACCTACCAATCCAAGGGCCCAAAACAATCCAAGGAGTTAGTGATTACCAACTTTGCCCTTGCCATCTTCAAAAATTACCATCTTGCTATTTTTCATCCACTGGCTAAGATTAAACATAGAAAAGTAACCTTTAATCCAATGGTCCATATTAATTTCCATTAAAATAAGAAATGGAAAGGACCCTTTTACCCTTGCCTTATTTTAATAAAGTATCTCCTAAAATATCTCATAAAAGATTTCTCATTTATTCAATTAAATCCGATTATCCGGATTTTTCCCAAACTTTAAAGCTTTCTAGCTCCTAATACAAATTTCGTATCAAAAAATCGTGTATCACGAAAATGCCACACTTGGGGTGAACTATTCACTTACGGGACTAAATTACATAAATTTTGAAAATTACAACTTAGTCCCTAAACTTTTCAAAATTTACAGTTTGACACCAAAATTTTCAAATTTTACATTTTGGTCACCAAACTTTTTAATTTTTCATTTTGGTCACTAACCAAAATTTTAAGGTATTACAAGTATGGCTAAATATCGTACCAAAATAGCCCATACCAGTATGGGTTATAACCCCGTACCGATCCTCGACCCATACATTACAGATTTCTTTGTACCAAAATGTTACCCCTGATACCCCGTATCGGTATAGCTACCCCCATACTAATACCATTTGACCAAAAATGACATTTTTCTCTACAAAGGACCCAAAAATTTTATTTTACTCAAATCAATATGCATGATTATGATATGAGAGCAACATTTAAGGGCAAAATAGATACATACTCCCCTTAACAATATGAATAGATGCATTCAAAAGGAAGATTACACAAACATGAGAATCATACAAATTCAAGCAATTTTAAGTTCAACAAAAGCTCTAAGGTTCAAGAAGGCTATTAAGCCCTAACTCTCTCCTATGATTCCAAAAACACTCATTGGTTTGGTGAAGATATCCGCTAATTGATGCAAGGTATCAATATACTCTAGAACTACATTATTTTTCAAGGCATGATCTCGAATGAAATGACGTCTCATTTCTTTTTTCTTGGTTCTAGAATGTTGGATGGGATTTTTAGTGAGGCAAATAGCACTAGTATTGTCACACTTTAAGGGGATGGTACCTAAATCAATTCCATAATCTAAGAGTTGTTGCTTCATCCATAGGACTTGAGCACAACAACTACTGGCCAATATATACTATGTCTCGGTGGTAGATAGTGCTACGCTATTTTGCTTCTTAGAAAACCATGAGATTAACTTGTTACCTAGGAATTGAAAAGTTCCAAAGGTACTCTTTCTATCTATCTTACAACCTCCATAATTCGCATCCAAATAAGCATGCAAACTAAAGGATAAGTCTCTATGATACCAAAGGCCTAAACAAAGAGTGTCTCTAAGGCATCTAAAGATTCTCTTAACGGCTTGTAGATGTGATTCTCTAAGACTAGATTGAAATCTAGCACACAAGCAAACGCTAAACATGATACCCAGTCTACTTGCACTAAGATAAAGAAAAGATCTTATCATGGATCTATAAAGCTTAAGATCAATACATTTACCTTCTTCATCTTTATCAAGCTTTGTAGATGAGCTCATTGGAGTGGCTTGAGGCTTCACATTCTCTAAGCCATACTTCTTGAGCATATCTTTGATGTACTTTGCTTGATTGATGAAGATGCCATCTTTCCTTTGTTTGATTTGGAGTCCCAAGAAGAATGAGAGCTCCCCCATCATGTTCATTTCAAATTCACCTTGTATTAACTTAGCAAAATATTGGCAAAAAGATTCATTAGTAGAACCAAAAATAATATCATCAACATATATTTGAACTACAAAAATGTCATTTCCTTTTCTTTTTTTACAAAAAGTGCAGTGTCAACCTTCCCTTTGTCAACAACTTTTTCTATTAAGAAATTTGACAATCTCAAGCTCTAGGAGCTTGTTTCAAACCATATAAAGCTTTTGAAAGTTTAAAAACATGGTTTGGATATTTTGGATCTTCGAAATTGGGTGGTCGTTCTACATTCATTTCTTTATTTATAAAACCATTTAGAAAAGCACTTTTAACATCCATTTGAAAAGGCTTGAATTCATGATAACATACAAATGCAAGCAGCATCTAATAGCTTCCATTCTAGCTATGGGTGCATAGGTTTCATTAAAATCAATTCCTTGTTCTTGAGTGTAACCTTGAGCAACAAGTCTAGCCTTGTTTCTCACTATGTTACCACTCTCATCTAGTTTGTTTCTATAAACCCATTTAGTACATATAGTAGATTTATTACTAGGCCTATCAACTAATGTCCAAACTTGACTCCTCTCAAATTGATTTAACTCTTCTTGCATAGCCAATATCCAATAATCATCATTTAATGCTTCTTTTATATTTTTAGGCTCTATGCATGAGATAAATACAACATAATTACATGTATTTCTAAGAGAGGTTCTAGTGGTTACCCCTTTGGATGTGTAAAACTAGTATTTGATTTTGATATTACAAGTAATTTCAAGGCCCAATTTGTAAAATAAGATAAATTTTTAAGTACTCAAAAATATTCAAAAAATGACAAGGATTCGAACTTAAAAGTGTTTCTTAGTCAAAAACTAAAACTCCAAATATTTTCTAAGTGCTTTTGTACTCAATAGCTGAAATTTGTCCAAGCGTATCGATACACCATTTCCCGTATCGATACGGTTCTTAGCTACTAGAAATTATTTTTGCACAAATGGCTATCGAGTACCGATACAACTTGTGCCCATTTTAGTATGCAGTTTCGATACAACTATGTTCATTTTGATACGCCATTCAACCCGGGAGATAACAGTTATGTGAGTATCGGTACGGTCTCTACTCGTATCGATATGGGGTATTAGATTTTCCAAATATTTTGCATTTAATATTTGACCGTTTCCTTGTCAGTTTATTGGAATCATAAACTTTGAAAATCTATTATAGCGCACGGATAGCTTATATGCGTATCGATACGAGTTTTGATACTCGAGCAATTAGGATTCCAATGAGTAAACCCTGTATCGATACGGTAAGCCCCATATTGGTACGTCTTTGTTAAAACGACAACTCATACCGATATTCCTTTCACGCGTATCGATCCCCTTTGTACAACGACTATTTCTTTTTATGGCAGGTACCGATACGACAACACGGTACCGATACTGAGCGTAGGCAGACAACATTTAATGCGGGAAAATTGCTCTCCAATGGCTATAATCAAATCCTCAACCACCCAAACGATTGGAAATCAATGAAGGGGTATAAAATGAAGTCTTCAAAGCTACAACAACAACTAATGATCAAGTCTTAAGCATTCAAGCAAAAATCCAACCTCTTTGAGCCTATTAGAGTCAAATCTTTGTAACCCTCTTGTGTGAGCAAATTGTAATCTTCATTTTCAAGATTGGGTTGAGTGAACTTGTATTGGGGCAAATTTATTACCTTTGAAAGGATTTTATCATTTTCCAATCATTTCTTGTAAAAGAGTGAGTTGATAAAAGCTTTGGGTAGAAAGCTTTGATTTTGTAACGGTTTCCTCCTAAGCCTAAAAAAGGGGAAGAAATTCTTTAGTGAGTTTGTTGAAAATCCTTAGTGTGGTGCTAAGGTAGTGGATGTAGAGCATGTTTACAAGCTTGAACCACTATAAATTCTTGTGTCTCGATTTTTCACATTTTTCCTTTAGCTCAACCAAAATTTTTAATTGCCAATTCGCCCCTTCTTGGCCAAACACATTGATTGATCATCCCAACAGGATGGATCACCTAAAATCTCACCACCTTTAACATAGTTGAACTCCCTTGGGTAGGTGACCTCCTTTTCCTCTAGAGACATGTCCTTCATGGCTTCTAGAGGTGGATCTTGTGGTTCTTCTTTTGATGGAACTTCATCTACCTTTGATGATTTTCCTCCACCATCATTGGTATAAAAAATTCCTACATCATCATCATGAGAAGTATATTTCATTGGAAGAAGGTTATCATCGAAAACAACATGAATAGACTCTTTAACCAACAAAGTTATTTGGTTAAATACACGATAGGCTTTAGAGTTTAAAGAGTAACCTAGAAAAATTGCTTCATCACTTTTTGCATCAAACATGCCTAAATTGTCTTTTCCATTATTTAAAACAAAACATTTACATCAAGAATGATGAAAATAGCTAATGTTAAGCTTTTTATTTATGAAAAGCTCATAAGGTGTTTTCTTCAAAAGTAACCCAATCATTACACAGTTAATAATATAACATGCAGTATTTGTGGCTTCCGCCCAAAAATACTTAGGCAAATTGTTTTCACAAAGCATGGTTCTAGCCATTTCTTCTAAAATTATATTTTCCTCTCAACAACCCTATTTTGTTGAGATGTGAGAGGAGCCAAAAAATTATGGCTAATTCTATTTGAGTTACAAAACTCTTCAAAACCAAGATTTTGAAATCCAGTTCCATGGTCACTCTTAACATGAAAAATAGAGTAATCGACATCATTTTGGTTTGCTTTTAAAAACGTGATGATTTTTTCTAAAGCTTCATCTTTGTTACTTAAAAGATAACCCAAGTTATAAAACTAATATTTGATTTTTGATATAACAAGTATTTTCAAGGACCAATTTGTAAAATAAGATAAATTTTTAAGTACTTAAAAATACTCTAAAAAAGACAAGGATTCGAACTTAAAAGTGTTTCTTAATCAAAAATTAAACCCCAATATTTTCTAAGTGTTTTTGTACTCAAATAGCCAAAATATGTCTAGGCGTATCGATACACTCTTTCCCGTATCTATACGATTTTTAGCTACTAGAATATGTTTTTGCACAAATGGCTATCGAGTACCGATACGACTTGTGCCTGTATCGGTACGTTGTTTCAATACGATATGTCTATTTTGATACGCAATTCAAACCTGGGAGATAAAGGCTATATGGGTATCAATACGGCTTCATGCATACTGATATGGGGTGTTAGATTTTCTAAATCTTTTTCATTAAATATTCGATTGTTGCCTTGTCAGTTTATTGGAATCACAAACTTTGAAAATCTGTTATAGCAAACTGATACTATTATATGCGTATCAATACGGGTTTTTATACTCAAGCAATCAAGATTCTAGTGAGTAAGCTTGTACCAATACGGTACGAACCATTTCGATATGCCCATATTACTTTATCTTCCCGTATCGATACGCCTATCCTGCGTATCGATACCCCTTTGTACAATGGCTATTTCTGTGTATCAGGTACCGATACGGAAGCCTGCGTATCGATACTAAGGGTTGGCAGACAGCATTTATTGCAAGAAATTTGCTCTCCAACGGCTATATTCAATTCCTCAACTACCCAAACGGTTAGAAATCAATGAAAGGGTATAAAATGGAGTCTCCAAAGCTACAACAATTATCTACTTTCAAGCCTTCAAGCACAAATTCAACATATTGAGCCTATTAGAGTCAAATCCTTGTAAACCTCTTGAGTGAGCAAAATTTGTAATCTTTATTTTTCAAGATTAGGTTGAGTGAACTTGTATTGGGGCAAATTTATTACCTTTGAGAGGATTTTAGCATTTGCCAAACTTTCTTTATAAAAGAGTGAGTTCATCAAAGCTTTGGGTAGAAAGCTTTGATTGTGTAACGGTTTCCTCCTAAGCCTAGAAAAGGGGACGGACTTCTTTAGTGAATATCTGAAAATCCGTAATAGGAAGCTAAGGTAGCGGATGTAAACCTTGTTAGAAGGTTGAACCACTATAACTCCTTGTGCCACATTCTTTTTAATTTTCCAATTTGCTTCCAAAATTTTAATTGGCAATTCACCCCCCTCTTGGTCACTTTCTCTATTGATTGGTCATCCCAACAATTGGTATCAAAGACACACTCAATTGAAGGTCTAACCACCGTTGAGGTGATCCTAAAAGTGATTTAATCAATTGACGATCAAGCCATGGCATCTACAGCTAATATGATCTTGTGTGAAAATTGAAGTTGAATATTGGAAAAAGAGTTTTAAGGCAAGTGAAAATTGAGTCAATATGATATTGTGTGATCTACAGCCAATGAAAATAAAACGCAATACATTCATGGATGATCTAATGGTTAGTCGGGATAAATGCGAGATGATGAGTAGGCACATGCAGATGTATAAAGATATCGCTATCAAGTTGAATGACAGTCAAGCTAAAAATGAAACACTAAAGAATAAGGTAGATAAGTATCTCAATCTTACGCTAATGTACAAAGATCTTGCTCATGATATTAAGAAAGATTGTCAAGAAAGTGACGAAAAGCGGCATGCCCAATTTCAAAGATCGAGACAATATTTTTGTAGTAGGGAATTCGAGGGGTAGTGACCCTAACTTATTAGGGTACGACGTTCTCGATGACTTGAAGTAAGGGAATGTCCTTTTAGAGATTGCAATTCCATTATCATACATGCTCATCCTTTTTTAAAAATATAATTTTATACAATTTGAGGCAAATTATTTTGGCACAATGTCAAAAAATACATCTAACGTTTGATTTAATAGTCACTTTGGTCCATATTCTTTTCTTTTTGAAGAACTTTAACCTACAATATTTTATTTTAGGCCAAAATGGCCTTTTTGTGGATGAAAACCGTTAGTAAAACAACAAATAACATCTTAAGATGACTTGACGGAATGACACGCCAGCCAAAAAAATAATTTTATATTTTATATAATTTTATAAAATAATTTTTGGCTGACGTGTCATTCTGTAAAGTTAGTACCTTTGTCCATATGACACTGTCACACGATGTGTCATGTCATGTAGGTATGTTGCGTCATTTCAAGGTGCTAACTATTAATCGACTAGCAATTTTCATCCACGAAATGACCATTTTTACCCAAAATGAAATGCTAAAGGTTAAAACGCTTCAAAAAAAGAATATGAGCTAAATTGACTATTTAGTCAAATGTTATGGGCATTTTTTGGCATCATGTATATTCTTTTATCAGAACATTAGGGGTAGTGTTCCTAACTCACCATAATATTGTCTATTAGTGTTTGAAGTAAAACAACATCATCTAAAAACCAAGTGAATGATATTGTTTTTAAATTCAACTAAAATTATTTTCAAAATATTCACTCCTTTTAAAATGCATTTAGGGATCATTAATTAAATTAAATTTGAATACGTAACATCCATTGATACAACGAGCTAGGTAACAATTTATTATTATTATGGGGTGTTAATCCTTCCCTATAAGTAACTGACATTTGAACCTATTTTTCGTTTTCGTATACCAAAAATTATTGTTTTATAATTTTTTTATAAAAAATTATTAAAATAGACAATTTCTTTATTTTGAGAATAACAATCTATCAAATATAGCCAAGAGGGGGTGAATTGAAATTTTAAAGAAATGTTGAAACTAATTGCAAAAATAAAAATTGCAAGAAGATTTAGAGTGGTTCAACTCACTCAATGGAATCTACATCCACTACCTTAGTTACCACACTAACGATTTCACAAATCCACTAATTTGTCTTTCCTTTAGGATAAGAAGTAACCTTACACAATTCAATAGACTTATACCCCAAAGCCTATTGAATCCTTTCCCAAATTTAAGTACAAAGAAGCAAACTTAGAAAATCATTACAAGGAATGTGTTTACAAATTTGGAGCTCTCTCACAGACCCAAGATCACTACAGAAAGAATTACAATCAAAGAACTAGCTAGTGTTCACAAGAAAGACGAAAAATTGCGTACAATTTGGAATTTGATCTCTTGAAAATTTGGATTAGCTTCCTTGATGATTCATTACTGTTTGGAGGTCCCTTTTATATGCCCTTTAGCTTTTCTAACCGTTGTGAGGCTTTGGAGGAAGTTTAGAGCTGTTGAAAGCCATTAAAACTGAGTATTTATTGCTCACTTGCACATAAATTTTGAAACCTTCTAAAGGCTTCGTAACCATTGATTGAAAAATCATATAAAATACAGCCGTTAAAAAGTGTGGTTTCGAAACCACAAGGGGAAGGTATCAAAACTTTACCTAAGGTTTCGAAACCTTAAGGATAGTTTCGAAACCTGAAAGCTTACTGGAAAATCTGGGTTGAAGCTCATCAAAAAGGTATCAAAACCTTTACAGAGGTTTTGAAACCTTATTGAACAAAAACAGATTTTTAACTTTGTTTTGTCTTTAAAAGGTGTTAAAAACATTTGGTTTAAGACACATTTAAATGAAAACATCTTTATAAGTTTAGAACATATTTTTGACAAATTAAATTGATTTCACAACTTTACAAATTTTTACACTTTGGTCCTTAAAAACAATTTTAATTATATCAAAATCAACATAAGTCTAACACTTTATGTGATCCAATCACACACAAGCAAAATGATTGGTGGCAACTCTATTTAATTTTTAAAACTCGTCGAGCTTAAGGACCTTTCTGACATCGATCATCTATGTACTTCTTCCTAAAGGACTCCAGGAAAAAATTCAATGTTAAATGGTTTACTAGTACCCTTTTTCACAATATTGCACCAACGGTACGCCTCACCAGCCAATAAGGACATAGTGTATCTGAATTTCTCCTCAATAGAACATGACACCTACTCAAGGATATGCTCAACTCCTTCGAGGCGATACTCATCTTCGATCAGATTACCCATCTTGACTCCACTGAACTCTTTTCCCCCAAAGCTCGCACACGCTCCAAAGGCAATCAACGATTGGCAGGAGCAAGGTTAATGCAATGATTCTCTGCAAAGCTTCGATAATTGCTTACATTAATAATTCAACATTCGTTTTTGGTATGTTTTGCATATGTGGAGCAGGAGGCGCATTACCACCTGCTTGTGTTAGCCCTACGGAGGGGCATATAGCATATACTATAAACACAATACAAAAAATGAGGATGTGAGAAGTGAAAAGTTATCCAAGGCATTTAATACAAAAATTTCATTTAATAAGGTAATGTATACTCTTTTTTACAAACAAAAATTAAAAAAATATTTAATAAGGAGTATATTCATTCAAGCCTACAATTTCTCAGTTTTATTTTTCGGAACTAATTTCATCGGTCCAAGTTTTACAAGTCTAACTCTAATACCACCAAATGTGACACATGATACCTAGGGGGATTTGACCCATATGCCACCGAAGTGACATGATTTCGAATCAAAACAAATTCATGAATGATTTAAAATCTAAATACAACATGACATCATTCAATGTACTACAAAAACATAAACAATAATACAAGCGGACCCAAACCTAAAACATGCTTTTTCTATCGAGCAAAGTACCACAAAATCATAATTTCACACAAAGATCTCGTACAACACCCAATAATTAGAAACTTGCAAAAAAATTTGAATTCTACAGTCAAATTACGCTACATTCAAAGTTTCAGCGAAATCTGACTTAATATCAACTTGAATTGCAAAAACAAACTTTTTCAAAGACTATATCATAAGGACAAAATAATTTCAATACCTATATGTAAATAATAAATTTATAGTTCTAATTTAAAAATAGGTACATTTTAAGGCCACTGTCTAAATATCAGATCATTTGAAGTTAAAATGAACATTTAATTGTACTTTGAAAATATATGACCATTTTATAAAAAATGCAAAATAATTTTTAATTTCAAAAACAAGTCTTTGTTGAAAAAGACTCCTCCAGTATAGGGTATTGAAACCCTTAACCTTTTTGTTCATAAAAGGTATAAAAACCCACATACTAATTTCAAAACACGTTCATTTGGTTTCGAAACTTGTTCATCTAGTTATAAAATTCAAACCTAGAATTACATAAAAAATAATTTTCAATAACAAATTCAAACCTATAACGAAGGTTAAGTAAGAGCATGGTATATGCATCAATTATGTCATTTTTCTTATTAAGAGCAATGTAGCATATCTATTTATTCTTGCACTATAACATGTATTTCACTTGTGCAAATGCACTTAAACCATATAACACTATAATAAACACATAAGGCTCACAACATTGATTAACTGGTTCATTAATTTATTGATACTTTTTCACTTGAAATATTATGAATTCATAACATATCATCATATAATTGGGTCTCCTTATATCGCCTCAATATAGACTCAATGAGTTAAACATGTCCCTTTCAAAGTGAAGCATATTGCTAACACTCTTTGTCTCACCAACATGTCCCATGAATGTATTATCATTCTCTTGTCTCTCCAACACATCTCTTAGGGACACAATCACCTCAAAATACAAAATACAACAAGTATATTCAATTCTATGACATGGAGTATCAATTATATCCAAAGGTCTCAAGAGTAACAACGGGTTAATAGATCCACATATACACATTTTTATTTGTTGAATTTAATGTACAATTCTATGTTTTTAGCTCATCGTATACACATTCGCATTTTAACAAGCTGTTCATATCACAAGTGCACTCTTCAGTGCCACTATTAAATCTCTTAGATTCATTTCACATTTTTATCATATTTTGTGCATTAAAACAAGATTTAAAATATCACAACATGTTGAAAATTACTCACAACAGATCATATCATGTTCTTATGCAAATTATTAAACCGAATAAGGCAAATATGTAAGAAATACTCGTTATGATACATCAAACATAATCTTTGCCTATTCCTAAGATCCTAATTAAAACAATATGGTGTGCATACTTGCAACAACTTAGAACACTGATCAATGAGCTCCAAACACAACTGAAATCCTAAAATTAAGATCACCTTATATTTTTTATTTCTTGCATTCGGTTATGAAACTTCAAAGATACATCAAATATTACCAAATAATATTACTAAGAGTAAAAAACTAATCTAAACTTCTAGAATTAATTTAATCTAAGCATTCTTCTCTTAAACCAAGATTTAAGCCTATTTAAGAGAAATCTTTTATCTCATTGTTATAACTCTAAATCTTATATCTAAATCAACATTAACATACTTCAAAATCATTATAAAATATATAAAAACAATTTTAAAAATCAAAATCATCAAAGTTGATTCTTAGAGAAAAAAAATGACGTAAGAACGTTCTTGAGCTAAACCCTTCAATTCTTTAAAATCAAGATTAGATTCAATAATTAACTTTAAAAATCATTTAATTAGATCAAAAATAGATAAATTGATTTATAAATCAAGAATGTTAGAGTTGTGATCCAAATTCTTTTGGGCTTTGGTTTAAAGTTAGAATCCTATTTTTAGTAGATCTTGTTTACTTTATATTAGGTAAGAAACTCAGTTTGAGTAGAATTTGTTTCTATGCAAGTTTCCTCTATAAAAAGGAATCTATCCCTATAAATAGATACTAAGGATTAGGGGTTTAGACAGAACATCATAAATCAGTTGTAATCTCTTTCTCCATCATAGTGAAAGTTCTTATCCTCTGCCCGTAGTTTTTTCCTTTTGGGTTTTCCACGTAAATTCTTGGTGTTATTTTTCTTTTATGCGTTTGCGCTTATTTACTTGTCTCGTCATTATCGTCCTGGTAGTATAACAAATTGGCATCAGAGCTTTTCAGACGACGGTGAAGTATGAAATTCCGCTGCTAGATCGCAACTTCAGGTTTTCGCTATGGCAGGTGAAGGTTCGAGATGTTCTTGTTCAGATGGATTTAGATGATGCATTAGATGGGTTTGATAATATGCCGAAAGAATGGTCGGATACAGAGAAGCGCCGCAAGGATAGAAAAGCTGCTTCCCAGATCCGTTTGCACTTATATAAAAGTATTTTGCAGGATGTTCACAAAGAGAAGACAGCTGTAGACTTATGGGTAAAATTAGAACAAATTTGCATGAAGAAAACTTTGACCAACAAGTTGCTCTTGAAGCAATGCTTATACTCCCACAAGTTAGCAGAAGGTTCGTGTCTTGACGACCACCTAACCGATTTCAAGGAGATCGTCTCAGATTTGGAAACGATGGAGGTAAAGTACAATGAGGAAGACTTATGTTTGAATTTACTTTGCTCATTGCCCGCTTCATATTCGTCTGTTAGAAGCACCCTCCTACACAGCTGTGATAACCTTAAGCACCCTCCTACACAGCTATGATAACCTTACTCTTGAAGAGGTATATGATAATTTGAATTCACATGACAAGATGCAATATCTTACCGGCTCTGAGTTCCAAGCAGAGGGTCTCATGGTGCATGGATCGACTAGTTCAGACCGCGGAAGAAAAGGTGATCGTAATTTCGGCAGTCAAAATTGAGGCACGTCCAAGTCGTCAAATCGAGGTAAAACATGTTATTTCTGTAAAAAGAAATGTCATATTAAATCTGAGTGTTACAGATTACAGAATAAGATAAAGAGGGAATCTGAGAATCAAAATTTCAGTAAAGATGAAGCTGACATTGTAGAGGAGTATAATGATGGTGAACTTTTAGTTACTTCCGGCGAAGACTCTATAGCGAGTGAGAAGTGGATTCTTGACTCCGGTAGTAGTTTTCATATGAGTCCAAATCGGGCTTGGTTTGCGACGTATAAACATGTGTCTACAGCTGCTATCTTGTTGGGAAATAATGTCTCTTGTAAAGTTGCAGGTATTGGCACAATCAAGATTAAGATGTTCGTGGGATTGTTTGAACACTTGGTAATATGAGGCATGTTCCAGATTTAAGAAGAAATCTGATTTCGTTAGGTACTCTGGATTCAAAAGGGTGCAGATACTCCAATGAAGGTAGAGCTATGAAAATTTGCAAGGGCGCTCTCGTTGTAATGAAAGGGTATAAAAGAGCAGTGATACATGCATGAGCAGGGTTAAATTACTCATATTGGACAAAAAGCTGAATTTGTTCGATGCAAACAATAATGGCCAAAACAATGCACGCATAGGAGGTCAAAAACGATGCATCTTGGACAAGAAACTGAATCTGTTTGTGAAGTTTGGAAAGTCAGCTAACTTGCGACGAATTTTTGGATGGGATCCAGGCATTTATGGGTCAACATGTCTCTTAAAACTTGTCCGGCTGTAAATTATCTTTCCAACGCATCTTGAAACGCCTCAATCAGACATCTGTATCTCAAGATACGTCTATTTTAGCGAAGACAGCGCATGCAGAAATTCCTATACGGGATTAATACGGGATTTTTGGATAATTACGAATTTTCAAGATTTTATTTGATTATTTGTAATTTAAATCAATATAGGATTCTGCAATATCTATCAGGAATAGATTTATTTAATTAGGATTTTATTTTTAGCATTTATTTATTATTAGAAGTTACTTATCTAATTAGGAGATTAGATTTTAGCATTTATTTATTGTATTTAATTCCTAAGTTTAGTAGGATTAGAACTTCTCCATGGCCTATATAAAGGAGGCTTCACCCACATTGTAATTCAGATTTCATTGATTAATAAAAAGTTCTCTTTGGAGATTTTAGTATTCATTGAGTTTGCAAGTGTTCGGTAAACTTGTCTTAGAAGCCATCTTCAGCATAAGATCATCGAGTTCTTGTGAGGGAGATCATCTTCACACTCTTGCTTGCCTAGGTAATTGCATCTAGGAGGGTGGGTTAGAGCCGCTTGAGGTTGCTTGTTTAGATAATTGCGTCTAAGAGGGTGCCGAGGACAAAACAACATCAACAATTCACAAGCCATCTTCATCTTCAACCTTCACACCATCTTCCATAATTCCATAAACAAAGCTGGAATTTTCAGATTTGTTTTACCTATCTTCTTCTTAATCTTTTCTCATCTTTTTACTTATATTCTTATTTCTTATCATCTAATCCTTCATCTCGTCTTTCTTTCTTTAAATTTCCAGCCTTGAATCTGAAAAATTCAAGAAAATCCCCTTCTCTTTTCTCTTGAATTTTCAGATCTGCCCAAACTTCCTTGATTGAGTCTAGAGCTCCTAGTTCTTGCAACAACTTGATTGAAGGCTTCCAAATCCAAGATTGCGCTACTCTATCATTTGGTATCAGATTTGGGACGATTCTTGACAAGAATTTTGGCGTTTTTGGGTGAAAAACTCAAAAATTAGGGAAAGTTCGTCAAATTCAAACGAGCGAGTTTTGAGCTGAAAATTTCCAGATCAGATATACACTTTTGGAGGAGTCACCACATAAAATTTCAGAATCTTTTGACATCGGGAACACCTCGAACGAAGTAGATCAAGTTGCTGCAAAATTTTAGGGTTTTTGGGGTTTTTCTAATTTTCTTTCATTCTTAGCCATTAGTTTTCGTTTGTTTTAGCTTTTATTGCTTCTTACACATCTTCTAACACCTTCTTGTTTCCTTGTGTTAGTAGGACTAAAAGTTGCATACTCTTCTTTCTCCTTGCAACTATAATTCTATTGGAATCTAACCTTTTCTTTGGATTCTTAAAGCAATTAGGATGTTTTATTCTCTTTTCAACACTCGTTATCGTATACCAATAAATATTTTTCGGTCACGGTGTAAGATACAAGGTAATCTATGTTCTTTAATTATTGATGGTGATAGTCGTGTAAATTTAGTGAGTAGCTTCATTGTTGATGCACTCGATCTACCATGCCAAGAACACCCTAAGCCGTATCATCTTCAAGGGTTTAATAGCGGACCGGATATGAAGGTAACCGAACGTTGTTTAATCTCTTTTACTCTTGGAAGCTATTGTGATGATGTATGGTGTGACGTGGTTCCTATGGAAGTCACCCACTTGCTATTAGGAAGACCTTGGAAAAATGATCGGGGCGCTGTCCATCGAATCAATACAAATGGATACTCGGTTGTGCACCAAGGCCAGAAGCTCTCGTTTGCTACAATAGAGCCGGAAAAAGTAGATGAAGAAATAGCAAAAGCAAAAAAAGTGTGAGAGGATAAAACGAAAAAGATTGGAAGCGCAAAAGGCTGAATCAATTAACCACACAAAGGCAACCAACCATGAAGACATCCCAAAACGGAAGGTACACATGATTCTCTTCAGACTTCTACTTCTAGCATTTGTGCAAATGTTGATATTGAGAAGAACCATCTCCCAAACAAAAGGATAGTGACAAAGTGAACACATTAGACAAGATGACAATGCTTATAATCCCCGTGTGAAGTAGTAGGTCCACTTGCTACTCTCATCACCTCCCCACGAAGAAAGTAAGTGTAATTCTAACCCTTCATTTGATTCTTGTCCTATCATTCCGTTAGAAACACTTTCTCCTCTACAGAAATTGTACATTGATGATAAATTTTGTGAGAGGGATATGGGATGCGAGATACAAAAGAATGAGAGTAAAGAGGCCGAGAGTGAGAAAAGTCCCAAATTTGGTGAGTGAAAATACATATGAGGTAAAAGTCACACAAAGCCCAAAAGAAAAAGACAAAAAAAGAACGCGACGAGTGATTTTGTTTTGACTAGTCATTACAAATGTTCGAGTAGTGTTGTCTTATTTTTTCAGGATTTTGTTGAACCATTGAGAGGAGCTCAATTAGATCACTCCACATACAACAAAGAAGCCTTTTCAATTGAAGTTGATGATTGTTCTCTCATTGCCGATTTAGATTCGAGGACGAATCCTTTTGAGGAGTGGGGGAATGATACATGCATGAGCGGGGTTAAATTACTCATATTGGACAAAAAGCTGAATTTGTTCGATGCAAACAATAATGGCCAAAACAATGCACGCATAGGAGGTCAAAAACGATGCATCTTGAAACGCCTCAATCGGACATCTGTATCTTAAGATACGTCTATTTTAGCGAAGACAGCGCATGTAGAAATTCCTATACGGGATTTTTGGATAATTACGAATTTTCAAGATTTTATTTGATTATTTGTAATTTAAATCAATATAGGATTCTGCAATATCTATCAGGATCAGATTTATTTAATTAGGATTTTATTTTTAGCATTTATTTATTATTAGAAGTTACTTATCTAATTAGGAGATTAGATTTTAGCATTTATTTATTGTATTTAATTCCTAAGTTTAGTAGGATTAGAACTTCTCCATGGCCTATATAAAGGAGGCTTCACCCACATTGTAATTCAGATTTCATTGATTAATAAAAAGTTCTCTTTGGAGATTTTAGTATTCATTGAGTTTGCAAGTGTTCGGTAAACTTGTCTAGAAGCCATCTTCAACATAAGATCATCGAGTTCTTGTGAGGGAGATCATCTTCACACTCTTGCTTGCCTAGGTAATTGCATCTAGGAGGGTGGGTTAGAGCCGCTTGAGGTTGCTTGCTTAGATAATTGCGTCTAAGAGGGTGCCGAGGACAAAACAACATCAACAATTCACAAGCCATCTTCATCTTCATCCTTCACACCATCTTCCATAATTCCATAAACAAAGCTGGAATTTTTCAGATTCGAGGCTGGAAATTTAAAGAAAGAAAGACGAGATGAAGGATTAGATGATAAGAAATAAGAATATAAGTAAAAAGATGAGAAAAGATTAAGAAGAAGATAGGTAAAACAAATCTGAAAATTTCAGCTTTGTTTATGGAATTATGGAAGATGGTGTGAAGGTTGAAGATGAAGATGGCTTGTGAATTGTTGATGTTGTTTTGTCCTCGGCACCCTCTTAGACGCAATTATCTAAGCAAGCAACCTCAAGCGGCTCTAACCCACCCTCCTAGATGCAATTACCTAGGCAAGCAAGAGTGTGAAGATGATCTCCCTCACAAGAACTCGATGATCTTATGTTGAAGATGGCTTCTAGATAAGTTTACTGAACACTTGCAAACTCAATGAATACTAAAATCTCCAAAGAGGACTTTTTATTAATCAATGAAATCTGAATTACAATGTGGGTGAAGCCTCCTTTATATACCATGGAGAAGTTCTAATCCTACTAAACTTAGGAATTAAATACAATAAATAAATGCTAAAATCTAATCTCCTAATTAGATAAGTAACTTCTAATAATAAATAAATGCTAAAAATAAAATCTTAATTAAATAAATCTGATCCTGATAGATATTGCAGAATCCTATATTGATTTAAATTACAAATAATCAAATAAAATCTTGAAAATTCGTAATTATCCAAAAATCCCGTATTAATCCCGTATAGGAATTTCTGCATGCGCTGTCTTCGCTAAAATAGACGTATCTTGAGATACAGATGTCCGATTGAGGCGTTTCAAGATGCGTTGGAAAGATAATTTACAGCCGAACAAGTTTTAAGAGACATGTTGACCCATAAATGCCTGGATCCCATCCAAAAATTCGTCGCAAGTTAGCTGACTTTCCAGACTTCAAACAGATTCAGTTTCTTGTCCAAGATGCATCGTTTTTGACCTCCTATGTGTGCATTGTTTTGGCCATTATTGTTTGCATCGAACAAATTCAGCTTTTTGTCCAATATGAGTAATTTAACCCCGCTCATGCATGTATCAAGCAGCCAATTTTTATGTTCTGCAAAGTTCAACTATTTTAGGTGATGCATCTGTTGTTTCCTCCTGGTGTCGAATGTCGATGTTATTGGTGAAGGCGTCTTGACTGAATCAAGTAAAAGAGGATTTTGTGTTGAATATGACAACCGTGGGCATAACAGTTCTGGTAGGCAAAAAAGAGTTCGATTTCGTAGGCATAATGAATTTGAAAAGAAGAATAAAGTTGAATTCTGTGGGTGTAACGGGTTTGAGAAGCTTAAGAGAGTTCGATTTGCTTCAAAGATAAATAATGAAAAAAATAGTAGTGCCATTGATGATCGGGGTCGTGTTATTGCTCGTGGTGATATAGTTGTGAGCAAAGTTGGCACTAATGTTGATCTTATCGACGTGAAGACTAAATTAACTTGTACATCCAAGCTTGGGCAAGGCTTGGATTCGATCGGTGTTCATTGCTGAAGACTACCCCTTGAAGGGGTTTCATGGAAGAGATGAAGATATTGTTCGACAGGAATTTGTCTCAAGGTAGAGATTTATTAGAGTTGTCATCCAAATTCTTTTGGGATTTGGTTTAAAGTTGGAATCCTACTTTTGGTAGATATTGTTTACTTTATATTAATTAAAAGTAGGAAACTCAGTATGAGTAGAATTTGTTTCTAGTTTCCTCTGTAAACAAGGAATATATCCCTATAAATAGATACTAGGGATTAGGGGTTTAGACAGAACATCATAAATTAGTTGTAATCTATTTCTCCATTATAGTGAAAGTTCTCATCCTCTGCCCGTGATTTTTCCCTTTTGGGTTTTCCACGTAAATTCTTGGTGTTATTTTTCTTTTTTGCGTTTGCGCTTATTTACTTATCGCGTCATTATCGTCCTGATAGCATAACAAAGAATAAATTCATCAATTTGGATTTCACAATTTTTGCTCTAAACTAACATAAAGTAATCTAGATGTTTGAAGATCTTATAAAAGTGGATCAAAACTTATTTTGAAAAAATATAGCTTTAATCGATGTAAAGAATGCATAAAATTACCCTAAATGATTTGAAAAAGAAATCTATTGATTTGCTTTAAAAAAAATTAAGAAAATGAGAGAATATAAGAAAATTTCGCAGAAATTTAAAAATTTGAGAGAAAACCTAAATGTGTAAACAAATTGAAAAGGTTGTTAAGAAGTTATGAAAATAAGTTTAAAAGAAAATAGTTTAACTTAGTAATTTAACAAAATCTAGAAAGAAAATAGAACGATAAATGCTTATAAAAACCTAAAATAAATAACTAATTTTTAAATATAAAAATAATTATTTTTGACAACTCTCAAGTTTGATTTATTAAAAATAATTCTTTTTTCCCAGTTAGAACATAAAATTTCAAAATTACCTTTAGCAATTTTTTATTTTCCTAAATTATTTAATAAATTCCAACTTCCTCCTAAAATTAATCATTAATCAACTCAAGACAAGTTATAATATAATTTCTCAATTTTATTAATTTTATATTTTTTAGAATTTCCAACACGATTCTACTAACCAAAAGAATGAGTTGACAATTTTCTTTTTGAAAGTACAAATTAAAGTTGTTTCAGTATTAACATTGTCGACATTGTAGCTATAGAGGTTACGAGTTCAAACAGACATGAACACAATTAAGTCTGATTTAGGGATTGAGAAAATCATGCATAGTTTAAACATTGTAATTTCTATGTTCAAAAAATAATATGTACAAATTACAATGATAAATATATACTTAAACACAGTTACCTCTCTGATATAAGGATTGACAGGGTTATAACTAATTTAGACAATGTAGTTTGTACGTTTTGAAAAAGAAAAGTACAAATTACAATGACAAGTTTAATTATGACATTTAATACTATTATTTTTATCGAATTTTGCAGAAATGATAAATTTAACTATATCGTTTTTCTATAAAATATCATCTCAATTAACCCGTCCTGCAAGTACAAAGTAACATTTCAAGAGTTTTCCACCATTAATTTGGCTCGACTAAATATCACAAATAAATCCAAAGCGCCCATTTTTGTTATTTGGCATCAATTTTGTTCTCATGACATGTAATCCTCCACCTAAATAAATAAATAAAGTAGTAAACCAACAAAAGCCAAGTAACTATAAATCTATATTACTTGGGGTGTGAGTGTCATGTGTATATATATATATATATATATATATGGGTTAGGATTCAATTACACATAATGTAAAACTCAGAGTTTCACACGTTTTTTTAAATCGTTAGAAGAGAAAATGGATGGCTGAGATTAACTTTTTACTTTTTTTGCCAAGTGAAAATCTTTCATATCTTACTGTTAATCTCAGTCATCCGTTTCACTCATCCAATGGTCCAAAAAACGTGTAAACCTCGAAAACTTTTATACCATGTAAATAGAACCCTATCATATATATATATATATATATATATATATGATTGCTGGATAATGATACTTCAAAACAAAAATGAGGAATCATAGCAACATTATATTACGATGAATATTACAGTTTCATAAAGATATAAAATTGTTTGGGTAACTTACATAAGAAGGGTCATTACAGTGTTCAAGTATAATCATATTTTGTCAAAGGCTACTTGTACAGATTGGCTATTTCCTCCTTGTATTGAGCAACAACTCGGTCTCTTCGGATTTTCATAGTTGGGGTCATTAAGCCACTATCAATCTGCAACAAAGTCAGGTTTATAGTTAATATATCCAGAATTGCAGATCAAGCACAAAAAGTGCCAGCATGTAAGTCTTACTGTAAAAGGTTCATCTACGACAAGGATCGGTCCAACTTGAAACGAACATTCCGAGGTCCTGCATGAATGAGAATCAAGTCAGACAACATCTTTCCACTCAGACCCCGATGGACTGCACAATTTTCTCAGAGGGCCGAATTGCATTGGTAATAATGGAATCTATATCTCTGAGAGGGGTCATCAAAAATATTTAACCATCTTAAGTACTGCACTATGTTAGTCCGACTCTTCATTTTCCTAAAAAGTATGGCTGATATATTTGGACATATGTACAAGGGTAAGATCCTCTAAATATATGAAAAAACTTCCACAAAACTGAACATACCATGTTGGACACGTAGTCCCATCAAACAAGACAAAAGAGAGGAGGAACTAACATTAGAGGCTATTAAATTCCGACTAAACTAATAAAACTGAATTTGGAAGTGTTACCATTTGCTTAATCCTTCATATAGAAGGCTTGTCATTTTGTCCCTGCCAAGATCTGCTGCATGTGGATCTACAATAGAGGAATTTTTTGCTGCTTGGAGTACCTCATCTTTGTTCGGGACAATGATAGCTCCGAGGCGTCGTTGATCCTGAATGGAAGATGTCAATTAACAATGAAAAGTTATAAATTGAGTCTAAATATTGAAATGCTACATGTACCTAAATAAAAAGAAAACTACATGAAAAGCCACAAGCAAACTTTGGAGAAAGAAAGGTGTTCAACTTGCCGGCCTACGACAACAATCTGTTGAATAAGACTACTCCTCATGGCTGCTTCTTCAATCTCTAAAGGTTCAACATTTTCACCTATCTTCTCCAAAAAGAAATTTTTTTAGTTAATAAAGGAAAGTCCGGCAAACAAGTGTTCAAAGGAGTTCATAGAAGGAAAAGACTTCAAAATACAGTTGCGACATAGGAGTTCAACTAGGTAAACTTCCTCTGGCAATGTGCTTATCACGAGTTTTTATCGACAAGGAAGATAAAGACAGCATGCTATCTCTTCAACCTACATTCTCCGTGAAAAAAACTGCGTCTAATGGCATGAATTGAGGCTAGGTGATTTTTCTCAGGTGTGGCGGATATTGAAATTATGACATAAGCTAAGAAAATATTTTATATTATTATATTCATATTGGAGGTGGTAATTGAGTACGAGATAGAGGCCCTAAGCAGTTATGGAAAGATAATTAGTCAAAATTAAAATTCGATAACTGTAGGCATAGAGCAAAAAGATAAATGTGGTCTTACACTAGAAAGTGAGAGAAGAGTGCCTACAGAAACCATTCAATAACTTGCCTAAAACAATATGCAGGAAGGACCTAAATGAAAGAATAGGCATTGACATTTAAGGAAGTAGGATTTTAAGTATACCGGATGAAAGAACAACGGTATCCTTGGCACGTCCTTCAACAACTATCACACCTCCACATCGACGACTTCGCCCTGCTGAATGATGAGGGGCAATCCAACCTATATCACCGGTGTCTAACCAACCATCATTGTCTATAGCTTGCCTAGTAGCCAATGGATTCTAATCGAAACAATAACCAAAATACAATAATGTGAGATGCCTCAATAACTCAAACACATCTAATATGACAATGATAATTTGATTTGGAATTCCTACAACAGAAATCTTATTTTCTCATAAATTCTTCTTAATCTGACCTGTACAATGTAACAAATAATGCTCGTTCAATAATGGCCAATGACTAAATTTCTTAATTGAGAAAGAGATGCTTAAGAGTTGCAACAGGAAAAGCCGAGTTTTCTTTCTATTTCAAGAATATCAATCATACCAATTCTTTGTAGGGTGATGTGATATGTAAAGATTAGTCCCTTATTTTCATCAAGAGAATGTGCAAAAGGTGAATGTGTCATCAATCTTTTGAACAATAATAAAGGATACGAGCAAGTCTAGGGTTCAAACCTTAGATCTTGTAAGAACTTCAGATCTGTGTTACTAAAACTTGGGTGAGGGTTGGATATGGATGTAGTCAACATGGTATGTTTAAGTTTTCCTAAATATTTCACTGTACTTCGAAGCTTTGGATTGCGTAGGTTAAATCCACTGGACCACTGCAGCAAAGTAAATAAAAGCCCAAACCAGTCAACTAAGACTTTAATCCCGAAGCACCCAAGTAGATCCTTTTGATCATAAATTCATAATTGAATGATTTACTTTTGAAATATCTCAAACACAGTTTTTCACAATGATATGGATTTAGTAAAGTCGGTTCTCAGTAGCAACTATTAATTTTCTTATGAGAATTTGTTTAGTGTTTATGAAAAAGCCAGCAGCGTCTTACATTACAGTAAGGTCGTCGAGCAGCAACAACAGGGGATGATTCTGTTAAACCGTATCCATTCTGCATTGTCACACCAATTGCCTGCATGTATGTGACTCCACAAGATAAGAGAATGACAACTAATCTTTTGATTCAAAGACCAAGAACTATGCATCTAACCTCGAAAAATTTGTCAATATGCATAGGCAAACTGCCACCCCCACTTATGCCAGCCTGGAGAATGATTAAAAGATAATCAATAAAACCCAGCAACAAATATACTAGAAATGATGAACAAGAAAAATAAGAGGAATATAGCAATCAAGAACGTTGCACATAAGAAAAAACAACTATATGAATTCCTTTTTTTGTCAGTTATTTTTCCTCCTTTTTTCCCTATTAATTTTTTAATTACAGCATATACATATTCTTATTGGTTGATGTGTAACCGAGAAGAAACTTCGATAACAAGTTTGTATAGCAAATAGATCAAACCTTTGATATCCCAATAGCAGAGTGAATTTTTTCATAAACAAGCTTCTTTGCTAACACACGTGCAAGGGCCACAACATTGCAGCAATAATTCTTGCCCATAGGCAATCTAACATGGATACAAGATATGAAGGTTGCTTTGGATTCCCTGTTACATACAGTCCCTGTTGATCAAACAAAAGCAAAAGTCAAATTTGAGTTGATACAAGTGAAGAACATTAGAATCCACTGGATGTTATAGTTTGGATAGGAAAAGACATTCCAAAGAAATATATTTGTGCATAGTTTGGATGGGTAAAGACATTCAAAAGAACTATATCCGTGCATAGTTTGGATAGGTAAAGACATTCAAAAGAACTATATCCGTGTATCGAAACTCATTATATGTTACAAACAGTACACGGACAAATAGATAGTTTTTATTTCAGTTAGTTAATTTGGTTGATTCCATAGGCTGCTAGACTAGTTTACATATGTGCAGGAAAATCTATTCAGGTAGTTCATTTTAAAGCTGGAGACAAAATTGAGAATCAATTAACCAGATAAACAGAATTGTGTTAACCCTGGTCATACACTTAAGAGAATTCTAAAAACTTCATCAAAGCCAGTTTCACTTGAACAATAAATTTGGTTGATTCAATGTTGTGGCCTTAGTTGAATATGGGTACCATATTAAATTACCATCTTATTCCCACTCATCTCAAGTTTTATGGCTTTACAAATAAAAAAGAAGTCATTCAAGAGTGAGAGTATGTACTGGAAGAAGATAAAGCATTAACAAGGAATCTGCATAATTGAACTTCTGTTTCAAAAAAATTGCAAAATACTAGGAAACAGGAACAAGAATTATTCAGTGCTATCACCTCATAAATTCTCTTCAACTCCATATATGCCAAGCTGACCCTTATGAATGAAAGCGCGATTAATTTACGAATAGTGGAGCTAGTAGAAATCTGCTTTTGAATCCCACTGCAAGGTAAGCCAAAAAATTTGAGGGTTGCATTTAGAATCAAACAACTTCCCTACACAATAAGTTGAACCGGAGACTCTGCATGGCCGTATAATTGTAATTTAAGCCTGATAGTTTAGACATGAAAATCAATCAAAGAAACTGGACGAAACAGAGAGAGGAAGGCATTGATCACGATATTTATATATTGTTTGACCACAGTGTTTAAAAAGGCGCATCTGAGGCGCACCTAGGCGAGGCGAGGGTGAATCGCCTAATTGGGTCTAGGCGAGGCGATTTCAATGAAGCGCAGCAAGGCGCGCCTAAGGCACACTAGGCGCTGAGGCGCAAAAAGGCGCCACTCAATTTTTTTGATCTTTTTGTCTTTTTTTATTATGTTCTACATACTAACTTGGGCCAAAAGTGGGGACCACACAAAAATAATGTTAATCAAATGAAATTTAAATTAACCTAGTCAAGTTAATGTGTAATTTAAACTTAAAGCATAACAACGATATATACAAACGTTAATTAAATTGGATCGAATTTAAATTCAAATTAATTTGGTTGAGTTTTAAAACTTGAACCAAAATTAATTGTTTTAGGGTTTAGGGGTTTAGATTTAGTAGTTTAGAATTTAGTCACTGTGAACATAATTTTGGGTTTAGGGTTAGAATTTAGTGTTTATAGGTTAAAACCTAAATTTTCAACATATTATCCTAAAACCTAAACACTAACCTTTTAACCCTAAATCTTAACTATAACCCCCAAATTCTAAACCCCTAAACCCTACGCCCATATAAATCCTTAAGTCATATTATCATATATCCTTTTGAAGTTATTATATAACTAGCTTTGTCTATTTACAGTATAAAAAAATTCATATTACATGATAAAATGCAATGTCATATGCTTTTTGATTGGAAAGTTAAAGGTAAATGAAATGAAGAGCTTTTGTTGAACTTATAGTCCTTTTTAAAGTACTAAATTTTTTTATTGTTAGTACTCTGCTTCATGTGCATTTATACATTCTCCTTGATTGATTCAAATTGAAGTTGAACATTCAAAGAATCTCATTATTCGTATCACCCAAAATTTTATTGAATGTAAAGAATTTTGAAGTGATGCTTAACACAGGAAATGCTGATGATAAATACTCTTTGGTGTTTACATTGCATAAACTGTTCTTTTTGCTTGACTATACAATTGAAAAAACATGTATATCTCTTATTTTTAAAAAGTGTGCCTTACTTCAATAAGGCTTGCGCCTTGACTATAAAACCCCTATCGCCTTAGTGTGTCTTGCGCACTTTTTAACATTGTGTTTGACTTTGATTCAATGGAATAAGTAATTAATAAACTCGGCAATCTGCATGCATGATGCAGCTGGACATCCTAGAATTAGTAACTCTCAAAGAAATGACTATCAAGAACCAATTCCCATGTGGTTCTCTACAGCTTCATGCTAAACTAAAACATGTTTTTATAAATTAGAAACTTATGTGTTCCAACTTCTTTAGAAGACAACAAAATATACCAAATCAACGAAGCTAGTCAAAGAACTATTACATTGTTAAACCGAGTATAAAACTGACTCCCTATGCATTGTATGTCAACAAAAGTTTTTAAAAACTAATGAGCAGTTACTTCTCAATGCCGTAAGAATATGTTCCAAGAAAAAATAATATGTGCTAAAAAGCATCAGGGAAACTTTATATGAAAGATTTTGAGTACAGTCTAATACTACCATGAAAGAGTTCTCCTCAAACGTTTCGATTATGAGAAAAATTAATTTTGATTTTGTAATTTAAAGAAAGCATGGAATTTTTTTCCACAAGATAATTATCCAATGATATAGTTTATCATATTCAATGTATATGCTACAAGACTGAAAACTAATGCAACACATGAAATCATAGAACATATGATTCAACACTCACATTTAGCATTGTCTTTGTTTCTTTAAGTGAGAGTTTAAAAGAATCCAATTGCCATAAATTTGCAGTGACAAATATAAATAATCTGTGATTATTTTCATAGAAAAGTATCCATATAAACTTTCCTGGAGGTGGTTAATCGAGATTGAAAAAATCCGAAGGACATACCGATAGAGTGTCTCATAGACTAAAGGTACATAAATCAGGTAGTGTGGCTGATAATTTTTCAAATCATCCTACAAAGCAAAACCAAAATATGTAATCCATACATAAATCCCAAGTAATAAACAAATAAACAAGCCAAGCATAGAATCATTATATAAGCCAAGCAAAAAATGGTAGTGATTAGTACAACTGTTCTTCTATTTCCATTTAGTTAGAGTAAATTTAAAACCTATAATCATATATACACAACCAAAAACAATACCTTCAAATTTCTCACGGTTGTATATACTTGCTCAACTCCATGCGTAAATATGAAATACTCACAAGCTCGTTCATAAGCATGCCAAGAAGGAAGCATGCTTAGAAATCTATCCCCAGCTTTGGTGGGTACAACATCCCACAAGTTCTCTATCTGGAAAATATTTCAAACAAAAAATAATATTATATTATAGCAGATTAAATTAAACAAGAAGTCGCTTTCAATGAAAATAAATGAAATATGTGAAGTTCTCTACTGAAAGATAAGCCACGAATACACAGATTCCACAGCATTGGCCAATAACAACTTGGAAATAAAAGTCCCCAAGATCAATGGGTCAACCTAAGCTTGAAGGATTCAAATAAATATGACACAAATTACAAAAAGTGAAACTTAATTAACCCGCTGGCAACAACAGAAAAGCTTTGCCCAGAAAACAATTTTCTAGATAGATCGACCTTTAGTTGTATTCACTAATTCATCCCTAATATATAGCATATTAATTCATATTAGACCTATTTTCAAAAAAAATCAGATGAGACCAAAAATGGTTACTACTAAATTAAAACTGTGTTCATATAGTAGTTACCTGGTGTAATATATTCTTGTGTGTAAGCATAACGCCTTTCGGATTACCACTGGTTCCTCTTGTATATACAATGTAGAAAATAGGGAAAAGTATTTTGGTCAGTGATCAATCTGATTCACTGTTTTTTCTTGAATTGATTTGAAGAGTACATACAAGCCAACTATTTATAGATTTAGTACAAGGAGTTCTAATAAAACTCAAACTAGTCTAGATAAAATATGATCTTATAAGATAAGAGATAAGGGTTATCTAAACTACTTAGTAGATAAGAGTTATAAACTATCTAAACTACTTTAAGAGATTAGAGTTATAGGATATCTAAATTACTTAGATATTTACAAAAGAATTAACTCTATTTACATGACAATTATCTACATTCCCCCTCAAGCTGGTGAATATATATTGTAGATTCCCAGCTTGTATTTAAGATCGTCAAGAACCACTCTTGGAAGAGCCTTGGTAAGAATATCGGCTAATTGTTGCTTTGTAGGAACATAGCCGAGTTTGATAACTCCATTGCTGATTTTTTCAGAGATAAAGTGTCTATCAATCTCCACATGTTTGGTACGGTCGTGTTGAACAGGATTTTTCGCAATACTAAAAGCAGATTGACTATCAGTTTGCAACTCAAACTGTTTGTAGTGATCTAATCCCATTTCGGTCAACATTCTCTGTAACCACATGCCTTCACAAATCCCATGTTCTAGTGCTCGATACTCAGCTTCTGCACTGCTCCTAGACACCACGGCTTGTTTTTTACTCCTCCAAGTGACCAAGTTTCCCCACACGAAATCACAATACCCACTAGTTGATCTTCTATCAGTTAACTCACCAGCCCAGCTTGAATTAGTAAAAATTCTTACTGGCCTTTCTTCACTTTTCTTAAATAATA
Organism: Hibiscus mutabilis; assembly: GCA_019671005.1. NCBI lineage: Eukaryota > Viridiplantae > Streptophyta > Magnoliopsida > Malvales > Malvaceae > Hibiscus > Hibiscus mutabilis. Next base: position 11,735,639 of record CM033755.1, on the reverse strand, counting down.
AGCCATGTCCCGGAGTCATTTTAAGGTACCGTAAAATTCTATATACGGCATCAAGATGCTCATCTCTTGGATCATTCATGTACTGGCTAACAACACTAACAGAAAAGGCAATGTTAGGCCTTATAAGGGACAAATAAAGTAGCTTACCAACCAATCGTTGATACTGCTCTTTGCTTACTTGAACGCCTCCATCATCTTTTCTGAACTTTAAGTTGGGCTCCATTGGGGTTTCGGCTGGTTTACAACCAAGCATGCCAGTTTTTGTCAAAAGATCAAGGATGTACTTCCTCTGACAGATAACTATACCGGATTTTGATCTTGCCACTTTCATCCAAGAAAGTACCTAAGACTGCCAAGGTCTTTGGTTTCAAATTCCTTGGCTAGTGAATCTTTTAGCCTCTTTAATTCTTCAACATCATCCTCAATGATTATTATATCATCTACATAAACAATTAAAATTGTTCTTTTACCATTTTGATTTACCTTAATAAACAAGGTATGGTCGGTTTGACATTGTTTATAACCACTCGCAATAATTATCTTGGCAAATCTGTCGAACCAAGCCCTTGGGGACTGCTTTAGGTCATACAAGGATTTTCGTAATTTGCATACTTTGTGAGCTGTCAAATCTCTCTTGATGCCCTCCGAAATTTCCATGTACACTTCCTCTGTCAAATTACCATTCAAGAAGGCATTTTTTATGTGTAATTGATGAAGTGGCCAATCCTGGTTCACGGCAAGAGACAGTAAAACTCTTACTGTGTTTAGTTTTGCAACTGGAGCGAAGGTTTCTTGGTAATCTATACCATAAGACTGTGTGAATCCCTTAGCTACTAACCTGGCCTTTAATCTTTCAATGCTGCCATCCGAATTGTACTTTACTGTGAAAACCCATTTGCATCCCACTGGCTTCTTTCCTTTAGGTAGATCTGTCAGAGTCCAAGTCTCATTTTTCTCAAGGGCATTTATTTCTTCCTCGACTGCCTTCTTCCACCTAGGATCATCCAAAGCCTCCTCTATTGTTCTCAGAATCTGAATGTCATCATCTTTGTCGTGAATGCCTTGAATGATGGCATTAAACGGCTATAAGCAACATGCTTTTTTATCGGATGAGCAGTACACTTCCTCACACCTTTCCTTTGAGCAATCGGCAAATCATCAGTAGTAACAAAAATAATAGGATTTTCATTAAGAGGAGAATCCGTACCTTCCAAGTTTTCTATGGTAATTGGACTCGGTTCCAATTCTTGGCAGCGTCTAGGTTGCAAGGTGGACTTCTCTCTCCTTTTGTAGACGCTAAGTTCTCTCCCTTCTGGTTGGGTCTTTTGAGGAGTTTTGGAAGGTGATGGATGGGTTCTTTGTGGAGTTTTAACAGGGCTAGAATTTTGTCTAGTAGGAGAAGAATGTAGAGATGGTTGTAAAGGAGATGAAAGCACGGGTTGTGGGATAAAACTTGACGAGTTCTGAAAGTTATCAAAAAACTGAAATTGAAATTCATCTTGAATCTCCCCCTGAATTTCGGTTTTAGAGAAATAAGGTTTATTTTCAAGGAATGTAACATCCATAGTAACGTAAGTCTTTTTTGTAATTGGAGAATAACACTTGTAACCCTTCTTAGTGGATGAGTAACCTAAGAAAACACACTTGAGTGACCTTGGATCCAACTTAGACCTATGTTGTTGATAAACATAAACAAAAGTGGAACACCCGAAAATCTTTAGTGGAAGATCACATAACATAGGTTTGAACCAAGAAATTTTTTTAAGAAGAACATCTTTAAGAGACTGGAACTTTAGTGTTCGACTAGGCATCCTATTAATAAGGTGAGTGGCAGTTAAGACAGCTTCCCCCAAAAATATTTAGGAACATTGGAAGAGAATAAAAGACACCTAGCTACTTCCAAAAGATGTCTATTTTTTCTCTCGGCAACCCCATTCTGTTGAGGACTATCAACACAAGAGCTAATATGAACAATGCCTTTTTCTTTAAAGTAGGATCCTAGACTCTTGGAGAAATATTCACTCCCATTATCAGTTTTAAAAATGTGGACTTTACTTTGAAACTGATTTTCGACCATATTGTGAAAGGTTTTAAAAATTTCACTAACTTCAGATTCTTCCCTCATAAGAAAGGTCCAAGTAGTCCTACTATGGTCATCTATAAAGGTTACAAACCATCTAGATCCACTAACATTTTTAACTTTGGAAGGGCCCCAAATATCACTATGGGTGATGGAAAAAGGGTGAGAAGGTTTATAAGTGGATGGATGGTATGTAGTTCTTTGATGTTTGGCAAATTGACAGATGTCACAATAAAAAGATTTGATCTTTTTATTGGTGAACAAATTTGGGTACATCTTAGCCAAATAAAAGAAATTGGGTTGACCTAGTCTAAAGTGTAGCAACATAATCTGGCTGGAAATAGGGTCTGATGTGGAAATAGATTCGGAGATACAACTGGAATAGGCTTGTTTTGGTAAAGGCAAAGAACCTTGAAGAATGTAGAGTCCACAGTACAACCTAGCATTGCCAATTATCTTCCTTGAATCCAATACCTGAAATTCATAGCCAAGTAAAACAAATTTAGTATAACATCCCAAGTCACGAGACAATTTACTAACAGATAACAAGTTGCAAGCTAATTTTGGAACATAAAGCACGGAGTTCAATTCGATATCCTGATTTACTCGAATTGTTCCACTTCCTTCAATGGCTGCTAAGGAACCATCTGCCGTCTTTACATTGGATTGAGCCCCAAGCTGGCTGAATTCTGTAAAAAAGCTTAGATCTCCTGTCATGTGGACAGAGGCTCCACTATCGACAATCCAAGTAGTAAAGTTTGTGTTGTCAACAGTATTTGCAAAAGAAAGATTACCTTCATGTTGCTTGCTAAATTGGCCGCTAATATTTCTTACAGAGGTGACCAAATGTGATTGTTGTCCCTCTGTGGCCGTGGGGATGGACTAGCTTTTGAGCTAATCTCGAATGTTTTTTCGCCAGCCATTAACTAAGAATTTTTTCGGATAGGATCTGAAAAACCTAGACTGATACCATGTAGAAAATAGGGAAAAGTATTTTGGTCAGTGATCAATCTGATTCACTGTTTTTCCTTGAATTGATTTGAAGAGTACATACAAGCCAACTATTTATAGATTTAGTACAAGGAGTTCTAATAAAATTCAAACTAGTCTAGATAAAATATGATCTTATAAGATAAGAGATAAGGGTTATCTAAACTACTTAGTAGATAAGAGTTATAAGCTATCTAAACTACTTTAAGAGATTAGAGTTATGGATATCTAAATTACTTAGATATTTACAAAAGAATTAACTCTATTTACATGACAATTATCTACATACAATGGTAGCAATATCTTCTGAACCGATGATGTTGTATTTGCAACCTTGTCCTGGGATCACATTTAGCCAACTGCTAAAATTCTATGAAGGAAATGGGACAGATAAGCTTCTAAGATAGGGAATTCAGATTAGTGATGGTGTCCTTTTCCCCAATACGCACACTCCTAGTTTCCTAGCTATGGATGTTGTATTCATTCTAATTTGTAAAGGTTAGTAGTAATCGCATATGCAAACGGAAAATAAGTAACCCCCTTTAAAATGTTGACTCAATAGTAAAACTATATGTTTTGGTCAAGCTGTTGGACATGTATGATTAAATAAAAGTAACATGCAAACAACCATACAAGCATCATTATGTACAAAGTAGCTATTTCCAACTGGATGAAATTTTAGGAAACAAGGCTAAGATCATGGGAGATGTAAATGGAAAAAGTAATGAAGTCAATTTACACTTTAGGAAAACAACAGAAGAGCAACATGGAAGAGTATAAAAATACATAATCAAATAATAAATTCAATGGTAACAAAGGGAAATAGTAAAATATTTTATCAAAAGCTTGAACATGGTTAACTGACTAGCATCATGAGAATTAATATGAGAAGCACGGCTTTCCCTTCCTAACTCAATGATCTCTTTATAACTGAATACAGGCAGACCCTGTGTTTCATCACTGGCTAGGCATGGTTTCTCCCCCCAAAGTAGAACAATGAATCTCATTGTTGCCTTGGAATAAAATGTTCCAGCAAGATGATTGAAAAATTCTGGATTATCGACAACAAGCCCAGCACTGCCCAATCACGTTATAATAATCACAATGTAAGCAGAATAGTACAGAAAATGAAACCTGACGAACTGTTTCTAACGTCAAAAAATAATAACCAAAGCTGGTCAGAAGATGAGATTTGTGTGAGCTCGCTCGTTTCAGTATGAGTGTTGTGCATATGTGAGCAATGATTATTAACTGCTAACCAGAATAATCATTACTTCCCGAAAACATCTTTTCTCATGATGATATGCAGATTATATTGAATTATCAAATTAACAGTAGAAAATGCTACTAATCATTTATTTAATAATGCTCGTTGAAAGGGTAAATCCTACAGGATGAAGGCTCTAGGAGATATCCATGCAGATGTTAACTAAAGAGCAAACTGATACTCAAGTGCCAAATAAACATGCAATAGCAAGTATACATAGGATGACATTGCAATGAAACCTAGGGATACATCCAATTTAGGCTAAACACGTGATTTCACCACATCTTTTTCTTAAATAACAAGAAAACTAGAGACGTTAACTTGAAACAGGAAAATTCAAGTTCTTCTTAAAGAAAAATTGAAGTACTTTATAGAAGCACTTATTACACCTAACCTTTCTGAATGATTGTATATATGTAAAAGCTCTTCCACAGCTGACCTTGACCCCCTGACAACATTAATTGCTCCCATTGCCATTATACCTTGGTCAAGTAATGCACCAAACTTATTTTCAAATTTCAGAAATTCAACTACAAATAGAAAACTGCGTGAAAGATAAAAAGAATTCCTACATATGATACTTGTATTATATCAACTCAACTAGACAATAATGAATAGCCTCACTACTACCATGATGAAAACATAAAATGGCGCAAGAGCTTTTGGTTAGTTTATAACATTTTACTGTTTCAGTCTTATTTATTAAATATTAAACATATTATGGACAGCTAGAATTAATACTTATCTTTAGCGTTTAAATCTAGGGCTAGAATAAAACTTTATTTGCAAGAAAGCCTAGTAACTTTACTTGCAAGAAAGTCTAGTATAAATAAGCTGTAAAATACTTACAGCCTTAACTTCCTTAAATTATCTTTGAATTAATAAAGAGAAATTATAGTTTTTATAACCCGAAGTTTTCTAGGGTTCCAACTTCTTTCTACTCATTTTGCGGTTCACATTCCGTTGATTTACTGCTGTTTTCCCCTTTACCACATCATAGAAGTTTCAATCTGACGTCTACGAGGAATATCATTTTTCTCCCACAAGGAAAAAATAAGACCATAAACTAGATGCAGACCTTGATGATTATAACCTAAAGCATGCAAAACTCACAATAAAAGCTCCATTATATTTAGGAAAAATAACTCTCAAGTGAATTCAGTATTTCAGTATGAAGTACAACAGATAAAACTGAGTTTGATGACGCTATAAGGTTCAAAATAAGTCATTTAATTCTAAAAATAGATGAAGTGTGAATTCACGGAGGCTCATAGGTGGTTTGGGTAATTGAATTCATTGGAGGAGGACTACCTAGAAATGAAATAGAAAATATATAGCCAGGTCTACTAAAGAGACAATGAATGTGAATATGGCTGAATGAGCTTTCAGATGTGCATAATTATAGTTTCAATTAAAATTGCACGCTTTAGGCCCTTGATTCAATAGCACATTGTAGAAACTAGGAATTTGGGACAGAGAATAATGCGAGTTATTTGATTTTTCTTATTAGAAAACATACAAGGAAGTACCTATTAATAATAGGTTGATTACAACAGAGTCCTAGTTCCACTGTAAGTTAGACTTCTATTATAAGCAAACTTATCTAGTCAACCTTCTTATCTAAACTTTACTTTAAATAAGACTTAGAGTTGTTAATAATTGAGAGACTGTTTTGTAGAGAGAATGAATTCTCAAATGTATTGACTTGAATAATGCATTGGTACAAAGCCTTTATATAGGCTGAATACAAGAGAGTTATGTTACAATCAAATTACTTAATTTAAAATTTAAATCTAACTAGAAGATAAGATAAAAGAGATAAGAATCCCAGATAATGCTAGGAGATAGAGTTTTATCCCTTTAGACTTGATCCTAAAATGTTAGCAAATAATAACAAATAATATTTACAATATTTGAAGTTTATTTTTTATAACGGCTGTATTCTTCACTCCCCTCAAGCTGATGAATACACATTGTAGAGACCAAACTTGGATGTGAGCTCATCAAAGGTAGTTCTTGGAAGTGCCTTGGTGAGTGCATCGGCTAGTTGTTTGTGAGATGGAACAAAATTTAGCTTGATTGTCCCACTAGTGATATTCTCAGAAATAAAGTGACGATCTAGCTCCACGTGTTTTGTTCTATCATGGTGTCTGAGATTCTTAGCAATACTAATTCTTGATTGATTATCACAATGAAGTTCAAAATCTTTCTTGTGATTGAGTTTTAGTTCGACAACAACCTTTGAATCCAAATCCCTTCACAAATTCCATTAGCTAAGGCTCAAATTGCGCTTATATGCACCGCTTCTTGATACTACGGATTGTTTCTTGCTTCTCCATGTCACTAAATTTCCTCGGACTAGAGCACAATATCCACTTGTAGATCTTCTAGATGTAAGCTCTCTGCCCTTGACTTGCATCCGTAAAGACTTCCACTTTTACATTTCTCATTTTTGGAGAAAATTACGCCATGGCACAGTGTCATCTTCAAATATCTCGAGAATCCCGAACACTTTGCTTCTAAATGCTCTTCTCTAGGATCATTCATAAACTGACTAACAATACCAATCTGAAAAAAAAATCAGTCGTGTAAGTGATAGATAAATAAGCTTACCAACTAGCCTCTGATATTGTTCCTTATTAGTAGGAGCTCCATTGTTGTCAGTTCTAAACTTCAGATTATGCTCCATTGGTGTTTCGGCAGGCTTGCAACCTAGCATCCCCGTATCTGAAAGAAGATCAAGAACATACTTTCTCTGATTTATCACAATCTCAATATTTGATCTAGCCACTTCCATTCCTAGGAAGTATCTTAACTGACCCAGATCTTTTATTTCAAACTCTGTAGCCAAAAACTCTTTTAATTTTCTGATTTCTAGAACATCATCACCTGTTATGATTATATCATCAAATTAGACTATTAAAATAACCTTTTATTTTCAGAAGAGGTCTTGATGAACATAGTATGATCAGCTTGGCATTGAAGGTAACCAGCTTTTAGAACAGCCCTGGTAAATCTGCCAAACTATGCTCTAGGTGGTTGTTTAAGACCATAGAGTGATTTTAACAATTTACATACCTTAGTTGGATCTGAGTTTTTATCTAGACCGGGTGGCCTTTGCATGTACACCTCTTCTTCTAGATCCCCATTTAGGAAGACATTCTTTATATCTAGTTGATGAAGAGGCCAGTCCAAATTCACAGCAAGGGACAATAAGATTCTTACTGTGTTGAGTTTTGCCACTGGAGCAAATGTCTCCTAATAATCAATCCCATAGGACTGAGTGAATCCCTTTGCAACCAGCTTTGCTTTGAACCTCTCAATGCTCCCATCCGAATTATATTTAACTGTAAATACTTATTTACAACCTACAACCTTCTTTCCTGGAGGTAAAGAAGTCATCACCCAGGTTTTATTTTCCTGTAGTGCTTGAATCTCATCTTCTACAGCTTTTTTCCATCTTGGATCCTTCAAGGCTTCATGTACTGTTTGAGGGGATCTGGATATTATCAACCTTAGTTGTGAAAGCCTTAAATGAGGGCATTAGCTTTCCGTAAGCCACATATCTCTGTATCGGATGACTTGTACATGTCCTGATACCTTTTCTTTTAGCAATTGGTAAGTCAGATGTATCAATATGTTCAATATCATCATTATTCAAATTTTCCATACCTTCCTCCTCCTAGGACAATGGGATCGGTTATAGTTCTTGAGCAGTCCTAAGCTGTGTAGTGTCCTGGGTAGGCCTCCTTTTCTTCCTTGTATAGACACTAAGTTCTCTGGTTTCAAGTTGGTTCTCGGAAGGAAGATTTAATGGAGTTTTTGGTACGGATTCAACTCTAGGAGATAAAGTTTCAAGAACAGAATCTGGTATCATAGTAGATTCAGGGATAGAATCCTATGTTGGAATAGGGGTAGGTATAATAGTAGGTTCATTTAGAGGTAACAAAACAGTAGGTTCATTTAGAGGTAACTGAATCTGTTGAGGCTGAAATTCATCCCAACTCTCCTCCTGAATTTGAGAATCTGAGAAAAAAGGTTGAGATTCATGAAATGAAACATCCATAGAAACATAAAATTTTCTAGTGACAGGGGAATAACATTTAAAACCCTTCTTCTGAGTAGAATATCCCAGGAAAATACATTTGATGGCCCTAGGATCTAACTTACCCCAGAATTGTTTAGAGATGTGAACAAAAGCACAGGAATCAAAAACTCTAATGGGCAGTGTACATGACATTGGTTTGAAGGAAGAAAAAGTTTGAAGAAATACCTCCCTGGGTGTTTTGAACCCCAGAACTCTACTAGGTAACCTGTTAATTAAAAAAGTAGCATGAAGCAATGCCTCTCCCCAAAAATGCTTAGGGACATTAGAAGAAAATAAGAGGGCTCTAGTAACCTCTAATAGATGTCAATTTTTTCTCTCGGCTACTCCATTTTGTTGAGGGGTATCTACACAAAAGCTAATATGAACTATACCTCTCTCTTTAAAAAAAATACCCAAAGTTTTAGTAAAGAATTCACTCCCATTATCACTCTTGAATATCTTAATTTTACTGCAAAACTGAGTTTCAACCATAGAATAGAATTTTTTAAAGATCTCCTCAGTCTCAGATTTTGTTTTCATAAGATAAGTCCAGGTTGTCCTAGTGTGATCATCAATGAAAGAAACAAACCACTGAGCCCCTGAGATATTCTTAACATTAGAAGAACCCCAAATGTCACTGTGAATGAGAGAGAAAGGTTGTGAAGCTTTATAAGAAGATGGATGGTAAGAATTTCTTTTATGCTTGGCAATTTGACAGACATCACAAGTAAATGAAGCTGGTTTTTTAGTAAGAAATAATTTAGGAAACAATTTCTGAAGATATAAGAAATAGGATGACCTAGTCGAAAATGCCATAGCAAAATTTCATTTGAACTTAAACTAGAAAGTTGAGAGGGTAAACAAAAGGATTTAAAGGTGCAACTTGAGTGAACTTGTCCATTGGGAAGAGGTTGACCTTCAAGAAGATAAATGCCACTACATAGCTTAGCATTGCCAATCTCTTTTCCCGAAGCCATTTCCTGAAAAACACAACCAACAGAATCAAACTGAGTGAAACACTGGAAAACATCACAAAATCTATTGACTGAGAGTAAATTGCATTTTAGGTTGGAAACACGTAGACTGTCCCAGTCCCTTCTACTGCAGTCATCGAACCATCAGCTGTCTTCACACTCTTTTGACAAGGTTGCTTTGTAAGAGTAAGAAAGAGACTTTTATTTCCTGTCATATGGTCAGTAGCCCATAATCGACTATCCAAGGGATGAGATTTTTGTTACCAGCAGTATTTGCAAAGGAAATGCTACCTTCGTTTGCTGCCATGGTCACACTTTGATTAATTTTTACTGATGGCTGCCCAGCCATTTGTTTTAATTCCCCAAGCTGCTCGATGTTGATCTTTTGGCTGCTGCATAAACTATACGCCAGATCTGCTTGTGGGAGGGTTTGATCAGACCCTAAACTAATTTCAGATGTTGGAGAGGTATGCATTCTCTAGGTTTTGTGGATCGAAAAAAAAAACCTAAGCAACTGATACCATGTTAATAATTGAGAGACTGTTTTGTAGAGAGAATGAATTCTCAAATGTATTGACTTGAATAATGCATCGGTACAAAGCCTTTATATAGGCTGAATACAAGAGAGTTATTTTACAATCAAATTACTTAATTTAAAATTTAAATCTAACTAGAAGATAAGATAAAAGAGATAAGAATCCCAGATAATGCTAGGAGATAGAGTTTCATCCCTTTAGACTTAATCCTAAAATGTTAGCAGATAATAACAAATAATATTTACAATATTTGAAGTTTATTTTTTATAACGGCTGTATTCTTCAAGAGTACAAGTTAAATTCTAATTAAACTGCTGATACACAGTATTTAGAACACTAATTACTGACTGTACACGGCTCCATTCTACACACATTAATTGTTTTTTACTCAATCTGTGTGCCAATCTTGTCTCACTTGTTTGTATATAATATAATGTTTAAATCCTATATCAGTTCCACAACAACAGATTTAAGTGCCTCTGACAAACAGTGAATAAAGGAATCAATCTAAAGCAGAGGTCCTGCTTATCAAAAACATAAAATATTGAATCCCTTTAACAAGATAACATATGCATCTTAAACTATAAATGAAATCATTAGATTATATATTCTAACACAAGCAGACAACTAAGGAACCCTAATTTTTCAACTATTAGAGTTAAGCAGTTAATGGAAAATTACAAATGATAAACACCTTGATCTGCAACAAGCCACCGGCATGAATTATCAGCAAAAAGTGCAACCTTTTCTTCTGGCTTTACTCCAATAACCCTCAAGCCTTCAGTAAAGTTCAATATTTCCTGTTCCAACTGCAGTATCGAAGGGGTTGAAATTAAAGTAATTGACAAGATATAATGACCAAAAATCTGGAAACAATAAATTGCAAACTAGAAAAGAAATACCATTTATGAACTAATAATTCAATTTAAGATAATAAACTAAAAACAAATTATGAAATAATGGGTTTCTTTTTATCTATTTTGATGTATACTCTAATTAGTTAGCATTACCTTGCAATAGAAGAATAGAAGTAAAAATTACTTGTTTATAAGTCATGGTAGAAGGTGGATCATGATATGGATCCATCACTGCAACTCGATGACCATACTTTTCTGCTGAAGAACTCCAAATGTCGGGGACTGCTTTCCATTCATCAGAGACCAGTGCACCATTATTTGGCAATGATGCTTTTTCTAGTAAAGGTGAGCACCTTCTGATTTGCTCCTCCTGTGTCTATGACAGGTAAAAACATGGATAGATGGTAAGACCCAAGATAAAATCCTCTAGCTCCATTGGAACAAGTATGAAAGAATAAAATGTCCCAAGGATCGTATGCTTTAAAAGCTTTAACAAAACCTATTTTGACAGCAATTTAAAGAAAAATTGAAATGAGACCAGCTAGCGCAAGGTAACTATAAGAGTATGGAACAGGATCTACATGAAATTTAAAATATCTGAGGTTTCAAGGAGTAAAAGTTAAGCCAGATAAAACCGACAAGGAGAAGACCCATTGACAGTAATGATGCATAAAAATAGCCACTCCAAATACAAGTGAATTTCAATGCAATGGCACGATTCACATGGAGTTGCAATAAAAATGAAATACAGAGTAAACCATCTATAACGGAATGCAACGAATGCACCCACTAACTAGGGAAACGGAAGCTTCAATTTTTTAATACCTATGAGGAAAGAAAACCTTACCTTTCAACAGAAATAATGAGTACAAGGCAAGCAAAACTTAAGATAGTACGATTTAGTAGTTGATTTTAGTAAAAAATACTTGAAGACAAGCAAAAGAAGACTTTGAAAAGAATAAAATAAAAAACTGAAAATTGTCGGAAACAAAACACATGATTTTACTTTTCGATTATAATTCAATATATTGACAATAGAGTTTATGAACTCTGTGCATGGTTTATAGGAATATCTCATATGGTAGAATTAGTGTTGGATTTAGTCATTCTTTCAAATACTAGTATTTGATTCACCTTAAAAAGCAACAATTTACGAAGTAAAAAGACAAATAGCTAAAGGGAAACTAAAAAAGGAAGCCTTAATTACAGCCAAAAGCCAGTAAGGGCCATTTTGATAGGCTGACACTCCCTTAATAAGTATGAGGGAAGACTTTGGGTGATGTCTTATTGAGGCAAGCATTAAATTCTTCAATTTTCATTTAGGCTGTTCGACTATCTAAACTTCCTCCAAAATTTCCTACTGGACAAATTTCAGAGACTCTTAAATCTGAACTCAGAAATATTAAGTCCGTTCAAACAGAATTGAAGAACAGAACTGGTACAAAACCAAGAAAAATGACCAACTTGTAGGAGCTGAAGACATCCAAAACCTTATCTTTACACAATTCTATGTCATTTGCTACGATCCCATCAATAATTCAGTAAAAAAAAATCAAAGAGTTATAGAAAGGGTATTTGAGAATTACCTTGGATTCACAAAAAAACTCGAGATTTAGAACCCGGGGAGACCCGGAACCTGAGTCCAGGAAGCTTGGGGGCGAGAGTTATGGGGCAGGGCAATTTAGAACAAGAGAAAAGACAGTGAAGAGAGTAGTTATAGTTATCGAATGAAGACGTCAAGGACAACAACGTTGCCATCCTCTTTTGACAAGGAGAAGAACAGCAATACGACGACGACGACGACGAAGAAGAAGAAGAAGAAGAAGAAGAAGCTGTTTTTATGGGATTTGTCGAAGTTCCCAACATTTTATTTGGACATATAACAAACAAACATCAAGAGAGAGAAGGAAGAAAAGGCAAAGAAGTAAGAAGTAATGCGTGGTTGAAGGGTTTATGAGATTTTAGTGCTGCTACAGCAAACATAAAAATTAGTACTTAAATTAGAGATTTGAATTTCGATTATGATTGTATATTTGATTATGGTACGTTTGTGTTATAAACATAACAAATATTATATTTATCACTGTGGGTATAGCAGTTATGAAAATTTTTAATAACATATGCTATTGTATACATAACGGTTGCATGTATTGTAATTTTAGATGGTGTCTCTACAGCTATATAACGATCTTTTTTGCGGTTACATACTTCTATTTAAATACATATCTATAATATCAAGTATTTAAAAAAAATTAAATTTTAAGAGTTTGTCTATTATAAACAAGTATTGAAAAATAAATTTTAAGAGTATGCTCAATAATAAATAGTAAAAAAATAGATTCCTAATAATAAGTATTAAAAATTTAATTTTAATATTTATTATTACGAGTATACGCTTAAAAATTAAATTATTTTTAATATTTATTATTAGGAGCCTATTTTTTTCTCCAATATTTATATTCTTACGATTTTTTTTAATATCTATTATTGAGACACTCAAAATTTATCCAGCTATATATATATATATCACTAAATTTTTTTATTCCCCATAAAAATTAAGAATTACACTTTTAAATATTTTTTTAGGTGTAAGCCTTGGGCTGGGTTGGGGCGTTGGGCGGCGCCCCTATTGCCCTCCCCTCGTATGCCCCTGGGTGGTTATCAGGATTGAATTATTGGGATCTTGAACAGGCCGAAGATTAAATCGTAGCAAAAACAAAAAAGAAGGAAATTTGTTTATTAGTGGAAATTCAGAAATTGGGATAACCTGTCGTAAATACAAACAAAAATGAAATTGAAAGAAGTTACAGTCACAGACGGATAAAGAGAGTTTTTCTTTCTCGAGTGCTAATTTTCTAAAAGCGTTAATGCTCAAAAGAAATTTTCTCAAAGCTTCCGTTGATATATTGGTGGCACATATATGAGATTTTATTTTTATTCTTCTTTGAACTCATCTAGGGATGGTCAAACTATATGAATTTAGTGGGTTCTAACCTGATACAATTTATAGGGTCAGTTGTGTCAAAAAAAAATACAATTTACAGGGTCAAACAATTTTTTAGGGTAAATTATATAGATGGTCACAAATTTTAAATTTTGCGTTATAATCATCGACTTTTTAGTTTATTTTCAGTATAGTCCCTCATGTTACCTTCTATAGAGGTTGTTGACTTAGGAAGTTAATTTTTTATTTTTATTGAATAAAATAATGGGTAAAGTACACTATTTATCACTCAATTTTATTCTTACTCCTATTTTGGTCACTAAATTTTAAAAAAAATCGATTTAATAACTCAACTTCGAATTATTCCTATTTTGGTTACTCTCGAATGACATGACTTTTTATCCCGAGAGAGGAGAAATGTTGATCCACGTTTATAATTTATTCTTCCTAGTTGAGAGAGTGTTATAAGAAAAAGCAAATGAAAAAGGTAACAAATAATAAAAATGACTTTTGCCGTTGTCCAAACTTTACGCTGTTGTATAATACAATACAATCCAAAAAGAATCTACTGATGATTAAGTGGATAATTTATTGGTGAAAACATGTAAAGATTATGTGTGATTATTGGGTTTTGTTGTCTCGAAATTCCTATTTGATTTGTGTTATTTTGTTGTTATGGTTAGGGGTGTGTAAAATATAGTTCGATTAATCCATAAAAAATTATTTTGGTTAATTGGTTCAGATTATTCAATTCTTGATCTTATATTATACCAATTAAATCGGATAACTGATTGACCAATTAACCAAAATATTTGATTATGGTAATTATTTTTTACTTTGCTTATTAAAATATAAAATATGATAAAATGCTAACTTTAATAATTGTTTGGTAGTAATAAAAGTGTAAAAAACAATTAGAAAGTAAAAAATTGAGAGTTCACACCTAGTAATCTTACCCAAAGCCAAAACATCTGTAAAAAATTAGAAGGGTGTCAAAATCACCAGACTACAAAATATTTTAATGCATGAAATTTATTAATATTGTATATAATTGATCAGGTCGGTTTAATCGATTTTGCTTAAAATTGTGAACCATAACCGAATCAAAATGATTTATTTAAAAAAATGTACTAAAATAAAAAAAATATTTGTATAACCATGTCATTCAAGAGTGACCAAAATAAAAACAATTCAAAAGTTGAATTATTAAATTAAAAAATGTTAAACTTTAGTGACCAAAATGGTAGTGAAAAGAAAGTTGAGTGAGAAACAATGTAGTTTACTAAAAACACTCATATTTTCATAAATATATATATTCATGCATTTTATCTTGTTTTAGGATTTTTGAATTACTCTATCGGTAAATTATATATTTATGTCGATACAGAACTGCGTAATCTATTTGATGGTTATGACACGTATGAGCCAAGAAGTGTTATAAGATAAAAGAGTTGTCTTTATATGTTAGAACCACAAGACAACTACTTGCACAAGAGAGCAAGTGATCACTTGGGACCACAATTGCAAGTTGGCCTACACAAGTTTTCCGTTCCAGCTATACAAAGGTCACACAATGCTTGGAGATATCAGGACCATTGTGCAACAAAGGCTACATACTGCCTGCTGCATCAAAACACCCTTGTCAAGACATAACCACAAGGTGGATCAACACTTATTGCATTCCTATTGGCTGCCATTTTGTTATCCTTTAACTATATAAAGATAACCCCTTTTGCAAGAAATGAGGTTTATTTGGAGAGTCTTTGATAGCTCATTTTTTGGGAAAATCCTTATTTTTTCCCACGAAAATGGTCACGGCCATGAAGCTTAAGAAGCTTGGAGGTCTTAGTGCAGAAGAAAGAAACAAGTAGGCCAAAAGAATGCATGGATCGAAAAGTTGCAACAGTGGTTAGTGTAAGGCTCACGCGTCCGAGAGGAGTGTAGTTCATGTATCTGAGAGGGACTTATTTCTTGCTACTGATCATGCGTGATCTTTAGAAATATTGATTTTTTCGAACTTAACTCTTATTTTATGGCTTGTAGAACTTAATACTTTATTTAATGCAGTTATTCTTTGCTTAATGTTCTTTTGTTGTTGACTTGTGTTTCACTCAAACCACTATATAAATATAGGGTTTCATTTGGCATGCCTTAATTGGATGTTAAATGATTTTAGCACTATGAGTAACGAAAGTTGCCTTCAGGCTAAGTCAAGTGACATGTTTAGGGTTTAGCTGGGAATGATTGCATTGACACTTAAATGGATATATTTGCCATAGACTATCGTGAAAGTAGCCTATGTGAACTTATTTGTGGCCTCGAGAGAGTATCACCCATCAACTATGTCAATATTATGTGTTGGGAGGCTCGTACGATCAACCAAATAACCAAGATGGGGTGAATTAGATTTTTGCATGCCTTTTCGGGTATAAGAATCCAAAAAAAATCAGTTTGTAATGGGAGTTTTTTTTGGTTCAAATCGATAAAAAAAGAGAGAGGGATTTTTCGGAGATTCAATTGGAAAAAGTTTGATTAAATAAAAAAGAGAGGATATTCGAATCTAAAAAAAGCATCAAAAGGTAAAGATTTTTTTTCGAGCATTTGTTTCCTAGATCTAGCAATTTTCGAATAGATTCGAAAAAATAACAACAAATTCAAGCTTGGGATAAAAAATAGTACCTAAGAACGTCTTTTGGGTGACTCCGACCGCTGTTGGTGGCGACGGCCCACGGTAGATGGCCAGCCGGTTGTTTCTGGCAGATCAGGGGCCTTCAAAGCTTTCTTCCTCTCTTTTTTTTTGAAATAGCCCAGCCAAATGAATTTTTTTGACTTAAAATCGAATTTATAGCCTTTCAAAACGATGTCGTTTTGGGCATCGGATATTAGGCCCAAAACAATGTTGTTTTATGCTCGACCCGGTGTATAGACCCAACCCGGCCAATAAACCCGCGAATTTTTTAAAGGGGAAATTACATTTTCGGTCCTTCCGCATGGGACAATTACACCCTTAGTCCCTAAATTTTTTAAATTGTTTTCGATTTGGTCACTGATTTTGATTTTAATCCAATTTTAAAGGGTAAATTACCCTGTTAGTCCCTCTGCCCCAAAAGCATTTTTAAAATAGGTCTGTCGCTTGGTAAAATTACCTCATTGGTCCCTGTAACTCAAATGTTTTGCGATTTCATCCCTTTTTGATTTTTAAGTTTTTTTATTATTTCATTCATTTTTTATTTTTATTAATATTTATATTATTAATATGTATATTATTAGTATTATCATCATTATTATTATTCTATTTACATATTATTATTATTATTATATATGTCTATGTCTTTATGTTTTATTTTCTTATTTTTTTGTACGTATAATGTATTTTATATTTATATATATGTATATATTATTATCTTACAGTATACTATTATTATGTATATATTATAACATATATTTTAATATGTTCATGATTATTTTTATTAATAATTAGTATATTATTACGTATATTTAATATGTATATTATATTTGTATATATTATATTTAGTATGTATTATGTGTATAACATACGGTATATTTTTATTTGTAAATTCTTCCTTTTTGTACATTATTATTACTATTATATGCTTGTAATATTTATAAACACGTGTATATATTTTGTACATTGTTTTAATCAAATTTTAAACTTTTATTAGGGATTTTCGTGAAAAACGTACCTCGAACATAAGGGGTGCCGCTTTCCGTTAATCCCTATTACAAAATACCATTTTTTAAAATTATAATTTTCAAAATAGGTTCCCTTCGTTTGGAATCTAACAGAAATTATGCTCCGGGTGTATGGGTGTAAATTTCTTTCATACAAAAAACATATTTTTAAAAATATATTTTAAGGGATCACAAATTTTAAATTAAATTCGAATTCTTAATTTCCCTCATTTAGACAATATGTAATCGACCAGGTACCAATTTTGGGAGTTGTGGGGGTGCTCACCCTTCCCCACACATAACTGACTCCCGAACCTAAACTTTTTGAATCTCTGGTTCACTTTTAAAGGTGTCCGGCCTATCGAAGTGGCCAGTGGCGACTCCATTCCATTCAAAACCAAATATTTTTTCGTAAGAACGTGTCAAGCTACCATCCGGAGGCGGGGCCGTTGTTACAGCTAGCGACTCCGCTGGGGACATTTTTTAGAAAGTCGAGCCATAAGTTGATTATTTTTTGTCTTAACGAGTAGAAACTATAAATTCGATTTGATTTATTTTGTGATCTTTTCTTTTTATTTCTAAATTTTTTACAATTTTTTTTTTAAAAAAATTTATTTTGCTGGTTTTGCATATCATGAGCTTTGCACCCCAAGCTTCATCCCTTTTAAGTGGGAGTGAGAAGCTATGCCTTCGTGAGGTATCGCCTCCATGTAGGATAGTGGATCACTTCTCGGATACGTCAGTACCTTCGTCTCCGTAAGATCTTTATCTCCACACAAACCTAGGGAAATGTATCCTCCCAAATTGATATCCTAGCGATAGTTTGGGTACCCTTTACTTTAGATCTAAACCACATATAGTGAGTCGTAGGAGCTAACCTTCTAAGCCTTGCGAAACTCTGCCTATTTAGTGGTCACCCTTTTTAGGCTTTGATGCCTTTATTTGTTTTTTATGTACAGTTTTTTTATCCATTTTAATTTCTATTTTATCAATTTATTCATTTGATTATTTTTATTTGGACTGACCTCATTTCCTTGTTTTGATTGCATCATATTAAATTCATTCATTTGCATTAACTGTATGACACCATCATTTTACTTTCTTGCATTTCATTTGCACAAGTACTGGTTCACGACTGGTTCCCAATTTGAAAAAGATCCATCATTAGGAGAAAATCTAGTACCCTATATATCAATCAACATTCAAAGTTGTGAAGAAATCCCATAAATTTAGAAGTTGAGCCACGAGAACCATTTTTGAATCAGTACCTCCGGATCTAGGACATGAATTTTGCATCTACATGCATACATTTACAATTTTAAACCTGGTCCCCAAGGTACCCTGTGCCAGCAATACTAGATGAGGCAAAAATTGATTGATCAAGGACTTTACCAAACCTATGCAAAATCCTATTCCAGGGGCATTTTTTAAAAAATGACCATCACGTATGCCATGCCTCTACAAAGCACCACGTCCATGGGGCATTTCCAGACAAGTTCTAAAAGTGAGCCTCTGATGCTGAGTCAGACTTCTGTACCCTAAACGACTACGTCAATTAACGTCTGTAGCATTTCGCCAGAGTAGAAAGTAAAAAGTTGACATGAATCACTACAATAAATTCATAGACCCAACTGGGGGCAACACAACGTGAACGTGAAAACCCTTTGGGAAGATGTGAAAACCTACACCAAACTTCAAATTTGCTTCAAGAGCATTCTTAGACCAAGATAACTTAACACAATTTTGGGGCATGTATCCGAAAGTGAGCTGGTTCAGAGAATGGTGACCAAAGCCGATAAAGGTTGGGGGCATCTTCACAAAACAAGACCGAGAATTCAATACGACCAACATAGAGTCAAGGGCATCCCTTTGAAGGGTAAAAAATCATTCACATTAAGTGCACGCATCATACACGTAAAGTTTGTTGCATTCATCCATCATGCATTTTTTTTGGCTTGGACATACAAATAGGTCTAGAGAAGAGATCGAAGGACCTCAACCATAGGGGCAACGATGTGAAGACCAACATTCAGCCTTGAGAGAGGCCGCAGACGCTGAAGGCTCAAACATCCAGATAACAACGGTAAAATTTTGCACAATTACTAATTAGTGTTTTTCTTCATTTTTCATGTCATGATTCTCGCCACAGAGTGGCAGAGCTGACTTTTTCCAATTTTTGCTTCCGTCAGTGGTGGTAGACCAATTTAATCCAAGTTTAGCCTCCCTATTAGTATGATATAGTTGATCCATCATTGTTCATATCTCGCGTTACTGTTGATGGTGCAGCTAGACCAAACTTCTTCCTCGGATATTATCTCTTTCTTACAATTATAACTCAAAAAAATCAAAAAATCATAAAAGAAAAAATATAAAAATTAGAAAAAAAATCAAAAAAATTAATCAAAGCTTCATCTTCTGATCTTGCCCCTCCGTTGATAGAGTGATCGGGTCCAAGTTGTGGTTATTCAATCTGGTTTCTCCATTGATGGCGTAGCGAGATCCAAGTTGCTCTTATCCGATCTTGTTAATCCGTTGATGGCGAGACAAGAATCCAAGTTACTGTTACCCAATCATGTCCCTCCGTTGATGGTGTGGCCGGGTTTAAGTTGTTGTTCATTCTTACTCCACTGTTGAGAGCGTAGTAAGGTCCAAGTTGTTGTTTATTCCTTTTTGTACAAGAATACAAGAATTACATATGTATATTATATTTGTATATATTATATTTAGTATGTATTATGTGTATAACATACGGTATGTTTTTATTTGTAAAATCTTCCTTTTTGTACATTATTATTACTATTATATGCTAGCAATATTTATAAACACGTGTATATATTTTGTACATTGTTTTAATCGAATTTTAAACTTTTATTAAGGATTTTCATGAAAATGTACCTCGAACGTAATGGGTGCCGCTTTCCGTTAATCCCTATTAGAAAATACCATTTTTTAAATTATAATTTTCAAAATAGGTTCCCTTTGCTCGGAATCAAACGAAAATTATGCCCCGGGTGTAGGTGTAAATTTTTTTCATACAAAAAAACATATTTTTTAAAAATATTTTAAGGGATCACAAATTTTATATTAAATTTGAATTCTTAATTTCCCTCATTTAGACAATATGTAATCGAGCAGGTACCAATTTTGGGCGTTGTGGGGGTGCTCACCCTTCCGGTTATCGAGAATTCATTTCAGTAGCCAACTACCCCAAGTAAGTTTCCAAAGTGCGTATTGATGAAGAGTATCCTTGCACTATAGCTTCAGTGTGAGACAAATGATCACACGTTATCTCTTTAAGAAGAGCAAATGGATCAAAGATGGTTGATGGAGCAAAATGACTCATCTGAGACTGAGTCTGAGATGGTGCTCCATATTGTGATTGCACACGATACTATGATTGCTCAGATTGCGAAGCAATATTTTAATACACCAACAACAATGTTGTAGGCGCAATCAAGTAATGGACCATTAGATGACCCGTCAACAAGATGTCTTATGGCTGCATTCAACCCGTTGTAAAAAATTTCAATGAGTTTCTTGTTGAATGTCGTGGTTGGGACATCATTGCAGCAAAGACTTATATTTTTCCCAAGTAGTGTGAAGAGTCTCATCATCTAACTGATAGTAGGATGTAATATTATTCCTCGGGGCAATTTCATTGTCGGTGGATTAACGCACAAAACAAATTACGTTGCAAGATCATTTCATGATGTAATTGAACCAGTAGGGAGTCCTCAAAACCATGTGTGAGCCTTACCTGGAAAGAATATAGAAACAATTGCATCCATAAAACATCGTCAGGAACACCTTGCTGGCTAAATAAAGCACAAATTAAAAGAAAAGATTAACGATGTTGTTGAGCGTCTTCATGTGGTAACCTCGCATACTGCCCATTAGAGTTGAGTATTTGAAACATCACTAACTTCAACTAGAAATTCCCAGCCTGAATAGGAGGTCTTACAACTCCCAATTGCAAATTGTCCAATTAGGGAATAACAACCTCGTGGGTTGTTTTGTTCTGGGCTGATGGATGCAGTGGTGGGTTTTCAGGATCTTGAAGAATTCCCTCTTTGTTGTTTGGATTTTATGACACTCTATTATTTTTTGTGAATCCTTCTTCTAGAAGTTCTTTCAACTTCTGAATCCAGTACAAAGAGTGGTGTAGCAGCACTTCTGGTCATACAACAACTACAAAATGTAATAAAAAAGAAAAGGAAAAACAAAAACAAAGCTATTAGAAACAACTACAAACTTAAATAAAGAAAATACAATTGCAAGCATAAACATAAAAAACCAAATAATGCCATCCCCGGCAACGGCGCCAAAACTTGATCGGTGTGAAAACGTCACACTAAAAGTACAAGCAACATTGTCAATGAAAGAATAGAAATAAGGAAATCCTATTTGAATATCGATCCAACGAGGATGATGTATTTGGTTTGAGATTTATTTAGCCACAAGCATTTCTGTAAAAGTGGAAATTGTGAGTGCAATGGTGGTTGTAATAAAATAGTAAAAGGATGAATAAAAGATGTGGTAGCAATAATAAAGTCTATAAAAAGATAGAGAAGTGTGAGAATAAAGCCTGGATCTCATTGGTTTAGTTTGGAAGAAAGATCAAGTACACATCGAGGGAATATGATGGCTCAATCAGTAATTGATAAGGACATCTTGAGTGCTCGCTTCCATTTAACTTTCAATTATTGACTCAAGGATGTAGATTGGCTTCAACTTTCATCGTAAGTCACAACTATAACCCCTTGAACAAGCAGATCAACTTATGTTTCATCCATTCAACTTTCATTGTAAAACCCGTTAATTTGACTTGTTACTGCATCCTTCGATATTTGTGGCTAGTTTGACACTCTCATGCAAAACGTTCATCAGATCCAACAATTAAAACTTAAGAAAAAACACTGATATACATTAAACTGAACAAATAGTTTCCACAAGTTTAAAAAACAATAAAAGTTTAAGCCGTCGTCAAATAAGCACAAAATACCAAAGTATTCTTCAACAAACATCTAAATAAAAAGAGTTTAAGAAGATAACAAAGTAGTTTTCCTCGATCAGCACTTGATTCCTCTTTTCCTCACATGATTCTTGCTCAATTCACCATGGACCTCCAGAAATAAGCTTAAACCGCCATGGAAGAAGGGAGAAAGCTCAGAGGTTGAAGATGATATGAGAAATGATAAAAGCGTGACTCTTTCTCCTCTAAATTTATCCTTTTATAGGTCACCCGAGAAAGGTCATCTATCCTGCAGGTATTTTGTGTGACCCAGAGCCATATAGAGTTTGTTACAACAAATAATACAACTGGCATGGTTCTTATCCTTAAGCAGATTGGATAGTTGGAAGATGTAGTGTTGAGTTGGTTGTAGCAGTAAAAACTTCCTCTGCAGGGACGTTAGAATTGTAGCGAAAACAAGGCAAAATTAGGTAGAAATATATAAAATACAAGCAATTGAAACTGAGTTATATTAAATGCAGAAATAGACATGAGAATGCAGAACTAGATACAATAAATATAGATGTGGGGATAATTAAATCTATTAATCTAGGGAAAATACATGCTCTTTAAAGAGCTATCAATCGCATCAACACATCTAAGGGGGAATGATCGTGAGAGAGAGATCGGATCAAATAAGAGGATTTACGTGGAGCCATTAACGCCAATTAGAGGAGTTCATCTTCTTTATTTATTTCTATCTTGTACCGTGCGATCCACACATGTCTGGGTTTAATTCATTGTTGTTTTCTTCTAACCCAGCCATGAACTAGATTACTTTGCCTTGGGCTATCGAGTTTATGGTGTGTAAAGACGAAATATTTGTTTTGGTTTTTAATTCTATAGATTCGGTGTTTATCCATTCTTGGTTCTTAATTTTGCTTCAAGGAAACTTGGGAAACGAACTTGAATGCATTTATTTATCTAGACTTGGGAGAGTCAGATTCTTGAAACGAGTGGATACTGTAACCCCTTAACCCGGTCTAGCCGAAATCGAGCTAAAAGAGCCACATTATATTTGCCAAAGTAAATCCGAACTAATAGTCTAAATCGGGTTCGTTTTTTTTCTTTTTATCTTATCTAAGTGCATCATTTTAGATCCTATGGTGAACATGCATCAGCAGATACATTACATTATGACCAAATAGCAAAACGGGGTTCAATTTCTTAAACATGCACTTCGAGGACCAAAATGTAATTTTCACAAATTAAAAAGACTTAATTAAAAACCAAGTTACCAATCCTTCTTTAATCCAATTTCATGCTCACATGTCAAATTCCAGCTGAAAACAATCAACCAAACCCATTTAATTGCATATATAACATTTAGGGACTAAAATTCATAATTTCTAAACCTCAGCAGCCAAAACACTAAAAGACAGCATTGCGTACCGATACGAGTAAGCCTGTACCAATACATCATAACAAACTTAATAGCTGCTCGTACCGATACATATTAGCCCTTATCGATCGGTGTGCAAGACAACACATACCGATACGGTGATACCCCAGTACCGATCCCTTAAGAAAATATTTTGAAACCCAAATCTAGTAGCTAGAAGGCGTACCGATATGGGAGCCCGTGTAACAAAACTAGTATAATTTTCCTCTAGGCGTACCGATATGGTGGCTAGGCGCAATGATACCCTTTTGTATATTTTCGATGATCCGAGCCTTCCTAGACCCCGCGTACCGAAACTAGGGGACTCGTACCGGTACGAAAAGGCCTGTAATGACCTCTAGGTCTAACATATGACACTTTGGATCATTCTAAACACAACCAACACTTATCTAAACATAATAAATCATTAGAGACATTCTTTATGCAATCATTCAAGCATTTTAAGCAAGCAAATCAAGCATAGATAAAAAATCCACAATATCTATCTGCATGCTTCCTACTCAACATCTGAAACATAAATCCAAGCATGCATCAAGCACTTTAACCCTTAAACCAAACTGAAACAACATTTTAAACTTGCACAAATAGGGAGTTTAGCAGACAACCCTCTCAAACAACGATTTACCATATTTCCTTTATTACTATAAGTCCAAATCGAAACCATACTTTTGTAAACACAAGTTCTTGGATTCCTTCTTGTTTTCCCGCTATCTTCCAACATTTAATTCTCTGCATTGATGGAAAAAGAGAGCGTAAGCACATTAGTCTTAGTGAGGAATGCTTTAAAACAAACCACCATCAATGCATGTAAAATCGTTTAACAATTCACTTTGAAAAACCACTTTTAAAACGCCATTTAAACCATCATCATCATCATTTCAAAACATCACATTAAACGTCATGCCCTACTTTTTAGGCACTTAACATTTCCAAAACATGCATATTAGACCATATGCACCATGTATCATGGATTAGCAGCAAAATCCTATTTGCTACGCTCAATTTAAGTTTTCCCATGCACACTACCTAATTTAAGGCTTAAAGAGTAAAACAAGTATAAACAAACATTATACCACATTATCCATCACATGATACATCATCAACTTTTTGGTTTACAAGTGATCACCAACCAAGTTCCACTTTACAAAATATTACATCGGATACACGAATTTAACATGTGTCTTTTCAGCACTTCATACAATCTCAAATGGAATCATCTAAAGCCCACCAACGGGAGTTTTAGGTACACATAAACCCCTCTACCATTTTGCCACTCATGGTGGAGTTTTCGGTACACATAAGCCCCTCAACACCACTCATCGGCTAGATGTATAATCCACTAACTGGACTCTTCGGTACCATATAACCCCCCAACCGTTAGGGTACTTGGATGGAGTTTTCGATACGCAGAAACCCTCAACATCCAATGTAACTTTTTATAGTGAACTATCAATCCTATGGCTGACCAACTATATTCGATAACATTTTTAAACCATATCATTTGCCAATATAATTTATTAAATTAACATTAACTCATTGTTTTCATATGCATCCATCAAAACCATTTATCCAATGCATTCAACCATGCATTAACCAATGTTCAAAAACATTATCAAAACATGCATTACCTCCAAATGCATCATCATCACTATATAATCATTTTCCAGTATTAAACCATGCTCAAATCATGCATATAACAGTGAGTAATCAAATCATTAAAACAAGCGCATCAAAACCATTTGCCAAACTGAGAACAAGAGAGAAATCATCCTTTACTTACTTTCGAGCTTAGATCAGTGTTTCAAGCTCAATCTAAACTCCCAAACACAACTTTCAAACATTTGAAAAGCTAAAAACCACGTTCGCACTCACTGACACGCAAAACTTTGGTCACTGATGCGAATCCAAGCCTCCAAGGCTTCCGAAACCTCACCTCAAGCTTGAGGATCAACCTCCCCTACTTTAAACACACAAAACAGAGGATTCAATGCATCAAAATGCATTCAACAGCCCAACAACATTTATTCACACAAATCCTCAACAAATCCTAACTAAATTCCCTCCACAACAACCGAAAACAACATCAAACACTTTCTAAAATTAACCCAGCCAAAACCTAATGGCTTAATCCATCAATTATCATCAATTAACATCCAAAAACGCATTTACATCATCCTTATACCTCCAACATTCATTAAACCTCCACAACTCCTCAGAAACTCATAACTAACAACCTAGAAAATTAGAGATGCACCTAGTTTCAAGATTTCAATGTTAAAACCAACTTATTAACATTATAAAACATCAAAATCATCTTCTAATCCAATCAAGAACATAGCAAAATAGATCCAATACGAAAATAAATCAATCTCATCTATTAAACCTTAATTTAACCAATTTTCCATAATTAAATCATTAAAACTCATTAGAAAACATTTATAAAGGATCAATAACTTGGGATTTTCAGTAAAGAACCTTATATTAGAGGAGAAGAACAAAGCTCACCTCTAACCTTGGCTTCCCTCTTAATTGGATGAGTTTTCTTGAGAAAACAAGATCAAATTAATAAGGTTTTGTTAGAAAGTCATTAAGAACTCATTTGGAAATAAAAGAATGTTGAAATCAAGTAGTTGCCTGAGAAAATTGAAGCAGAAAAAAGTGTTTGGCTGAAGAGAATTTGAGAGAAAATCTTTTAGAGAAAAGTTAGTTGCGTAAATTTGTTTTTAGAAATTAATTATAAAATTAATTCTTCAAGCCTATTTATATCCTTTTTAAAACCTTTTTAAAATATCCAATAAAAAAGAAAAGTCTGATATTAGACTTTGGCCAAATAGCTCCTTAAAGATTCTAAGTTTTAACCCTTTTACAAAATAGTCACTAAAACAGTTTTAAAACTACATATTTTGGTCACTAGCCCAAGCTGTCACTTTTCGAAACTTCTTTATGCAAAATTGATTTTACCAAAATCATCTAATCTCGAAACCAACTCGAATCCTCTAATTCGGTCCACCAGATCGTCTAATCATCTTAGAAAACTCCTAGGCCCAAAATCGGGGTGTTACAACTCTCCTCCACTTAAGAAATTTCGTCCTCAAAATTTACCTGGTGGAAACAGATGCAGAAATTGTTCTTTCATGTCTGACCTAGTCTCCCATGCGGTCTCCTCAACACTGCAATGTCTCCACAACACCTTAACAAGCTCAATCGTCTTGCGACAAAAAACTTTACTACTGGAGTTAAGGATCTCCACCGGTTCCTCATCATAGGACGAATTTAGTCGCAACTCAACATCCTCCACTGGCATCACATGCGACAGATCCAAACTATACCTCGGCAACATGGATACATGAAACACATCATGAATCTTCTCCAACTCATGAGGCAAACTCAGCCAGTAAGCCACAGGACCTACGCGTTCCAACACCTCATACGGTCCAATAAACCTCAGACTTAACTTTCCTTTGCACCCAAAGCGCAACACCTTCTTCCAATGTGAGACTTTCAAGAAAACTTTTTCACCAATCGCGTACTCAACTTTCTTATGCTTCAAATCCGCGTAGAATTTTTGCCTATCTGAGGTCGCTTTTAAATGATGAAAAATAAGCTTCACCTTCTCATCCGTGTCTTTCAACACATCAGGCATAAAAACATATTTTTCCCCATTCTCAGCCCAACACAAAGGCGTACGACATTTTTTAACATGCAAGGCTTCATGCGGTGCCATCTTTATACTTACCTGATAACTATTATTATACGCAAACTCTACCAAAGGTAATTGTCTTTCCCAAGTTCCTTGAAACTTAATGATACAACACCTCAACATATCCTTTAAAATTTGAATCACAGATTCAGACTGCTCATCCGTCTAAGGATGATACGAAGTACTAAAACTCAAGCGAGTACCAAAAGCTCGATGCAAACAATCCCAAAACCTTGATGTAAACCGTGATTCCCTATCTGAAACAATCGACTTGGGCACCCCGTGCAACCTCACAATCTCAACAACATAAAGATCTACCAACCTATCCAAGGTATACGTCGTATGCACTGGTAGAAAATATGCACACTTTATAAACCGATCAATAATCACCCAAATGAAATCCCTTTTAGTCAGTGTTGAAGGTAACACTAACACAAAATCCATGTTGATTCTCCCTCGTTTCTATTAAAAAATCCTCAACATTTGCAACAACTTAGAAGGAAACTGATACTCAGCCTTCACACGCTGACACACCATACATCTAGCAACAAATTTAGCCAATTCTTTTTTCAAACCCACCCAATAGTACTCTTCCTTTAGATCTCGATACATCTTAGTACTACTGGGATTCATAAAAAAGGACTAGCATGAGCCTCGGTCAAAATAGCTTGTCTCAACTCATCATCACTAGGCACCACTATCCAATCTTTGAAACATAACACACCATTATCATTAAAGTGAAAATCTGTAGGATTTCCATCCATGATATCCTTAACATGCGACACCAATGCATCATCATAAGGTTGTTTTTCCTTAATCAACTGCAACAAAGACGGCTTCACTTGCAACTCAACCAATAAACCTCCATCATGCATCACATTCAACCTCTCAAACATGGCCCTCAACTCAACAACAACTTTTTTACTCAAAGCATCGACCACAACATTCACTTTGCCTGAATGATACTCGATTGTTAAATCATAATCCTTGATAAAATACAACCATCTACGTTGCCTAAGGTTCAACTCCTTTTGTGACATTAGATACTTCAAACTCTTATGATTCGTGTACACAATACACTTCTCACCATAAAGATAATGCCTCCAAATCTTCAATGCAAACACCACCGTAGCAAGCTCTAAATCAAGGATAGAATAATTGCGCTTGTGAACCTTTAACTACCTAGATGCATAAGCTACAACTTTCCCATCTTGCATCAACACACACCCTAAATCAACGTAGGATACGTTTCTATAAACCACAAAATCTTTTCCTGACTCAAGTTGAATCAAGATCGGAGCTTGTGTCAAAGCTTCTTTCAACTTCTCAAAAGCTTGTTGTCTAGCCCCCGTCCATTCGAAACGTATATTTTTTGTAACAACTTAGTCAATGGAGTAGCAACCCTTGAGAACACATCTACAAAGCATCGATAATAACCTGCCAACCCCAAGAAAGTACGGATCTCCGTCACCTACTTAGGTTGCTTACAATCTACAACTGCTTTAACCTTTTGGGGATCCACCTGGATACCTTCCGCTGAAATAACATGACCAAGAAAGACCACTTCTTTAATCTAAAACTCACCCTTGCTCAACTTCGCATAAAGTTACTTATCCAACAAGGTTTGAAACACAATTCACAAGTGTCGATCATGGTCCTCCTCGGTACAAGAGTACATGAGAATATCCTCAATGAACA
This sequence comes from Hibiscus mutabilis, assembly GCA_019671005.1. NCBI lineage: Eukaryota > Viridiplantae > Streptophyta > Magnoliopsida > Malvales > Malvaceae > Hibiscus > Hibiscus mutabilis. The sequence goes on along the minus strand of CM033755.1, from coordinate 11,706,400 downwards.
CTACTAAGAATTGATCCAAGAATTCATAGAACACCTAGTTCATCATGTCCATGAATGCTGCAGGCGTATTCGTTAACAGTTAGAAGGGTTGGAGGAGAATGTTGAGGACGCTTGATTCTTTCTTTTTCCTTGCTTGATAAACTATCATGTTCTCTTATAATTTTATTATGGATGTTTTAGGCTCAGTCGTGAGATAAATACTTTTGTTGGGTTTATTATTTTAGGATATTATGTTTTAATTACTTGATTAATGTTATAGTCTTTTACTTTATCTATTTTATCCATTGTTCTTCATGCGTAGTTATTGCAAGAGCTATCAAGAAAGGCCTTTTAACTATTGATATGTGGCTTAATATCAAGAGAGTTAGGTTATACAAATGTGAACATTGGAACTTAAGCTGTCAACTTAGGTTCTAAACTGGCTTAGACATAACTTTAGGATTTCAACGACTAATAAGGGAAACTTGAATAGATAATAAAGTTGTTAGGGTTTACGCAGACATATATTGCCATAACATCATTGTTATCAACTTCTAGGTATCGAGGGAGTCAAGAAGTTAATTAGAAAACCATGTCGAATAGGTAAAGTCATAATTGGTTAATGCAAACATGTATCACCAACCGCTATAGCATTCGAAGAGTAATTAAGCATAATTCCTAGGCAATAAACCCATCTTCTATAGTAATCTAAATATCAGCTACAACATCTGCTTGTCTTGATTATTGCTACT